>PVHT021183696.1:13029182-13039964 GCA_004024745.2 Catagonus wagneri
AGGCTACCACTCTATTGTTGGCAAAAAGGTCACCACACCAAAAACCTATAAAAATGAAAAGACAGAAAACTCTAACTCAGATAAGGGAGAAAGAGAAAAGCCCAGAAAAACAGCTCAGTGATGATGAGATTACCAGCCTCTCAGAAAGAGACTTTAGACTGTTGATGCTGAAGATGATGCAAGGCATTGGAAATAGACTAGAGGCAAAGATTGATCATTTACAGGAAACACTGAGCGGAGAAATACAAGCTGTAAAAATTAAACAAGAAGAGATGCAAAATACAATAACTGAAATAATTAATTCATTAGAAGCAGCCAACAATAGAATACAGGAGGCAGAAGAACGAATCAGCGAGGTGGAGGACAGATTAGTGGAAATCACTAATGCAGAAGAGAAAAGAGATAAAAGATTGAAAGGAAATGAGCAGAGTCTCAGAGGACTCTGGGATACTGTTAAACACACCAATATCCATATTATAGGGGTGCCAGAGGGAGAAGAGAGAGAGAAGGGGACAGAAAAAATATTCGAGGAGATAATAGCCAAAAACTTCCCCAATATGGGAAAGGAACCACTCAGTCAAATTTAGGAAGCGTAATGAGTACCATATAAAATAAACCCAAGGAGGAACACGCCAAGACACATATTAATCAAAATGACCAAAATTAAAGACAAAGAGAAAATATTGAAAGCAGCTAGGGGAAAGAAACAAATGACATACAAGGGAACCCCAATAAGGTTATCAGCAGATTTCTCATCTGAAACTCTATAGGCCAGAACAGAGTGGCATGATATACTTAATGTGATGAAAGGGAAAAACTTCCAACCAAGATTGCTTTACCCTGCAAGGCTCTCATTCAGATTTGAAGGAGAGATCAAAACCTTTACAGATAAGCAAAAGCTAAGAGATTTGTGCAACACTAAACCACCTTTACAACAAATCTTAAAGGAACTTCTCTAGGCAGAAAAGAAAAGGCCACAACCAGAAACAAAAACACTACAAATGACAAGGCTCACCAGTAAAGTCATATATACAATAAAGATACTAAATCATCCATGCACAACTATGCTACCAAAATCAGAAATCGTGAGAAGAGAGCACAAATGCAGGTCACTGGAGACACACGGGCAATTACAAAACCAACAACTTAAAACAATCTCATTTGTATATAGACTCCTATATCAAAACTTCAGGGTAAAAAAAAAAAAAGCAACAAAAACCCCAAACAGTGAATACAATGGCAATAAGAACATCTATATCAGTAATTACCTTAAATGTTAATGGACTGAATGCCTCAACCAAAAGACATAGACTAGCTGAATGGATACAAAAACAAGAAAACAACCAATGGATCACTGAAGAAATCAAAGAGGAAATTAAAAAATACCTAGAAGCAAATGACAACAAAGACACGACACTCCAAAACCTCTGGGATTCTGCAAAAGCAGTGCTAAGAGGAAAGTATATAGCAGTACAAGCCTACCTCAGGAAACAAGAAAAAGCTCAAATAAACAACCTAACTTTACATCTAAAGCAGCTAGAGAGGGAAGAAGCCAGGTCATGGAAACAACTTAAATGCCCATGGACAGAGGAGTGGATAGGGAAGATATGGTACATACACATAATGGAATATTACTCAGCCATTAAAAAGAACGGAATAACATTGATAGCAACATGGATGAACCTAGAAATTATCATACGAAGTGGAACCAGTCAATTAGACAGCAACACCGAATGCTACCGCTTACATGTGGAAACTAAAGAGACACAATGAACTTCTTTGAAGAATAGACAATGACTCACAGATTTTGGAAAACTTTGGTTTTTCAAATAAGACAGTCTGGGGGGTGGGGGGATGCACTGTGGGTTTGGGACACAAAATCTATCGTATTGACTTATGATCTTTGTACACCTATAACTGAAATAAAATTCATTGTTAATATGAAATAAATAAATAAAATAGTTATAATAATAAAAAAAATAAAATAATGTCTTGGTGTATAAAATACATTTTCGTTGTGTTGATATTTAAGAGGGAGCAAATATTTGATCCTTAGCTTTTGCTATTCTAAGTACAACAAGATACATAACCTTTGGAAAATAAAGAAAAAATATATGATATACTTGGCAAAGTTAAATTTTTAACTGAATTATTTCTTAAAAGAATACAAATAACAAAAGAAAAACAGTGAAGATTGGGGGAAAATAAGAGGCTCATCAATCAAACAGTTAATCATTGTCCATAAAGTTTTTCTGAACTTACTCGACACCAGAGAAAAGTTCTGAATGCTCTGGATACTGAAAAATATTTTAACCTGTGATGCTACGGTGAGCTTGCTCATGACTCCTTCAATTCATCCTTTAAAATTTTTCTTAGGTGATGATATAGGACTCGAGAGATATTTTCACGTCTTGCTATCTAATAATCTGTGTTTTGTGAAAGCTGGTATCAAAAGTGCCTTTTTATTTTCTCTTCTAAGGAGACATAACTTTCTGGGAACCACGGTTTGAATTATTCCCTAAGTACCTTCTTTCTCATTTCCTGGCCACTGTAATGGAAATCTCTCAAATCAGAGACATGCGATGACTGGAGTTTACACTGTGGCTCAGTGGTAACAAACCCGATTAGTATCCATGAGGACGCAGGTTTGATCCCTGACCTTGCTCACTGGGTTGATTCGGTGTTTCCTTGAGCTGTGGTGTAGGTCACAGCCGCTGCTCAGATCCCGCGTTGCTTTGGCTGTGGTGTAGCAGCTGCAGCTCTGATTCGAGCGCTAGCTTGGGAACTTTCCTATGCCACGGGTGCCCTAAAGAGACAAAAAAAAAAAAAAAAAAAAAGGAGAGAGAGAGAGACATGCAATGACTAGTTAATAATTCATAACTGACCTTTAATAGTAAATAATTAAAACCCAGTTATTTATTTATTTACAGAGGAAAGGTGAGATTTTTCTCTTATTGGCAGCCTAAACTGAGCCACTGACTATATCTAATGCAGTAATAGAAAAGCAGATTACAATAGAGAAGCAAAGATGTTTGGCAAAGAAAGTTTCTATATAAAGAGATCTGGTTAGAGATGGGGTTGTGTAATTTACAATTTGTATCTGAATCACACAATACTTGTGCATGACAAATCTACTGACAGATGTGGAAGGGATTCATTATTTTAACTATGGTGTTTTTAAGCTACATTTAGCATTATTCTACAACTAAAATATGTCCCATCCTTAGAATCAGGAAGTCAAAACTTCAAAACTCAACTCCTTAAGGATCTGGTTTGGTTCGTTTGTTTTTATTAAGACTTTCCTCTTTCTGAGTTTGGGAATTTCTAATGAACCTCTGAGGTATCTCTGTGGTTTAGAGATTGGACGAGTTAAAGTAATAACAAAAAGGTCTCAGTATTTCTTTTTCTAAGTGAGCCAAAGTTTTTAAGAATTATCTCCATGGGAAAATATCATGTAGTAAATGGTTGAAAGATTTTTCCTTTAAAACAGGCATGCCTTTAAAAGCATTAGTTCCATATTTTTTTTGGTACCATTCATTATAATGCCCACCTAAAAACATTTCCTTCTCACTTTTTTCAGAAGTGAACATTTCTATTAAATCCAGAAACACTCTTGAGCTTGCGTGAGCATAATCTTTCATAGCTTAATGTTCTCCATCACACCACCACTGCCCTGATTTCCCCAATCCGTTGTTCTCCAGAATTTCCTGTTTTGGTCCCAGGACTCGCCATTTTTACAGCCTAACTAGTCTGCATTTCAGAGTTATGCTTCTTTATATATTCTCCCTCACCAATAACACTGCACACCAATCAGCCTTAACATCTGAAAGCTGATGAATTTTCTTTCTACCCAATTCTTGTTTTCCAGCCCTGCTTCAGTCCAAACCCTTGCCACCTTTTACCTGCATTGGATTCTGTACCGTTCATCTCGGTCCTTCCAGAACTTCCTTTGATTTTCTACACATTTTGATGATTTATCACTTTATAAAGCAAATGAAATATTAACCCTTTTCTCCTTCCAAAATCTCATAATTTCTGATCAGTTTTTCTAAACTTGTTAACTAAAAAATAGGCTTCAAAGGAAAGGTTTAGGAATCTATATTTTTAAAGAATTTAATATCAGAAAACTCTTAAAATCACATTATTTAGGAAATTCTGGACTACAGCAGGATAGGTAATTTGAAATTCTTTTACATTATTATTTAAGAGTCTTCACTGGACTGCAATATACATACCAGTTTTATCATTTACTGCTCTCCTTTCAAAGTAAAATTCTAAAGATAATTCCTTTGGCCATCTGCCTACAATTGTACTTTCTATATATTCCCTATCTGGAACACTCAATCTCTTCACTTTTCCACTGGAAAAATCTCTTCTACTCATTATCCTTAGAAACCCATTGCTAATATAATTCCCCCATAAAGTTTTTTCTGAGTCCCTTAGGCAATAGTTAATCAGCTCCTTCCTCTGTTCTGATGTATAGTATAGTTGTTCTTTCTCTTATTATTTAGCCCATCACATTATGCTGTAATTACATCATTTGCTTACCAGTATGTCTCCTACTAGATTACAAGTTCCTCAGAGTCTTTAGTGCTGAGCAGCATACCAACTTTGTTTAAGTATAATTATGCAATTTGGTTGGCTTTGCAATAAAAGGTACAATGTTTTGTGGCTAGTTCCTTTGAAAGATAATCCCATTTAGCTCCTGATTTATTATTAGAATAATAAAATTCAAACAAAAATAAAAATTATAAAATGCTAAACAGAGATACCTTTTTCTATAAAATCATATCATTTATTTTCTATAGTAAGATAAAAATAATTTTCTAAACCAAATCAATAGTGCTGCGAGAAAAACATTCAAAAACATATACATTGAAAATGAATTTCAAGCAGGATTTCTCCATCCACATTTTGTTAATAGACTATATATAGGGGGGAAATTCCAATGAAAATTTTAGGCTTCTCAAGTTCTAAATTTCTAAAAGAACTCTAAGATTTTAATTATTTAATTTTGAAGATCTCAGAGTATATTTAAAGAGTGGAGAATGCAGTTACAATTTATACTCTCGTTTCCATCTCAGCATAGAGCAATAAAGGAAAAAACTCAGTAGTAATAGAAAGGTTCATTTCACAGATGTTTATTGCATGGATTCATCAAAAAAGATGCTTTTTCATCTCTTTAGTTGACCTTCATATTTATTTTTAACATTAACTTCTCCTTTAAATATCACTCAGTATCTTCACAGAATCATACCAAAGCTTCAAACATGCTGTTTTAAAAAAATCTAGTTCTTCTTGTATTTCCCCTTTACTCTCACACCACTAGCACACTCACAACACTTCTGACACTTCTGGTCACTAAATGTGTTGGTTTCCCCACACCAATCAATTCTGGCTTCGTTTCCTATAATTTAACTCAATTCTGACACTACCTACTTGGAGATAGCGTCACTTCCCACATGTTAAGGGCTGAGTGCCATAAGACTGTCCCCCACCTCAGATGCCAATTACAAGTAGAAGCTCCCCAGGTCACACACAACTTCTGTATAACTTCACTACAAACTGGGGGTTCCCATGACCCTCTGCTTTGATTCAATTAATTATCTAGAATGGCTCACAGAACTTAGGGAAACACTTACCAGTTTATTAAAGAATATGATAAAGGATACAGAAGAACAGCCAGATGAAAAGATATAGGTCAAGGTCTGGGAGTGGTCCAAGTGCAGAGAGCATCTGTCTCTGTGAAGCTGGGGTGTGTTCACTGACCTGGTAGGTCTCCTAACCCCATACTTTTGGGATATTTTTTTTGTAGGCTTCATCATGTAGCACGATAGATCATTAACTCCATTTTCAGCCCTTCTCCCTTATCAAGAGGATGCGGCAGGCTGAAAATTTCAGGCTTCTAATAAAGACTTGGTCTTGGTGACCAGCCGTCATCCAGGAGCCATTCAGAAGCCCACCCAGAGCTGCCTCATTGGAACAAAAGACACATCTATTACCCAGGAAATTACATGGGCTTTAGAGACCTGGCATCAGGAGTTCCCATCGTGGCTCAGTGCAAATGAATCTGACTAGGAACCCTGAGGTTCCAGGTTCGATCCCTGGTCTTGCTCAGTGGGTTAAGGATCCGGCATTGCTGTGAGCTGTGGTGTAGTTTGCAGACGCGGCTCGGATCCTGTGTTGCTGTGGCTCTGGCGTAAGCCAGCGGCTATAGCTCCGATTAGAACCCTAGCCTGGGAACCTCCACATGCCCTGGGGTGCGGCTCCAAAAAAAAAAAAAAAAAGAGAGAGAGAGAGCGAGACCCGGCATCAGGAACTGGGGTCAAAGACAAGACAAAAGGACAAAAGATGCTCCTACTAGTCTTATCACTTAGGAAATTATGAGTTTTAGGGCTCTGTGCCAGGAACAGGATGCCGAACCCTCTCTCTCTGTCTCTCTCTCTCTCTATATATATTTCCTGTTATCTCACACATGTGATATGGCTTTGAAAATCTATAGGAGTAATCATAGGTTTCTAAATATGCTTCATTGTGAAAGAGGCTAATATTGATACATAGCTATTTTTAAAGCTCTTATTATCCACTTGGAGTTGACAGATTCTAAAATAAGAAATCATATAGGTAGGAAATATCAAAAATTAGAGCAAAGAAAGGTTTCTTTTATTATTAGTTATTTTCGAAAAAAATGCAGTATATCAGCAGACCTATCATAAAATGCTGAGATTCCTAGAGACATTACATACATTTAAAGCTTCAATATATTGTAGAAAAAAGTAATGCCCCTTAGATTTGCTCCAATATTCTACAGTATTCTTCTCTCTTTAAGTCCTTTGGAGAGCCATGGGTACAGTTAATACATTTGAAATTTCAGAGTCTAGTGAGCTCTATCAAAGGCAATGAAAATGGCAGGTGTTTACTTATCTAAATATTTGTGTATATGTGATTAGCCTAATGTTCTCTCTTACATATTTAATATAAATGATGCTTCTGGAGGGACTGGTTGTCTCAACAGGAGACAACTGAAACTCAGCTATATCTAGGGCATTCTTTTCCTTCATCAATTACACATGAACTCAAAATTTCTAGATAGAGAGGCATGTAGTGTTGTATGCATTATTTTGAAACATGCACTATTCTTTACATCATTTCTGAAACTCTATACTTCATACTTCTAAGTATTTGCCTGAGCCTAAATTTAGAAAAATGCATTCCAGAGATAATACAAACAATCTACACGGAGGGGATAGAATCTTCCCTCCTAGAAAGCCAAAAGTCGTTTGAGAAATTCCTTACTTCCTAAGATTTCTAAATATCTTAAAATTTCCAGAAGATACAACTTGGCCTTGGGAGTAGCAATGTGTCTTAATCCAGACTGTTTTTCAAAGTTCTTCTTGGACAAGTTTCCTAGTTACTATATTTAGAAAATTTGCTTTAGTGGGATTTTAATATCCCATTCCCACCCAGTGTAGGATTGTTTTTAATAACATCCCCTGCTCATTGTCTTAATTCAGTGACTTCTACAAAATAAAGACAATAGACTTAGAAACTTCAAACCATAGAAATCAAAATAAAATATGAAAAATGAAATCTTGGGCACAATCAAGTGATATACAACTTTTTAGCACAGACAAAATTATTTTAGAATTCATGGATCCAAAGATTGGGAGGGACAGCAGTTGAATGTAGCTAACGGATACACGGTGCTGGGAAAGTGTGATGGTAGGGGACCAAACCCAGATGAATGAACAGCAACTTTCAGTGGAAAGTTAACCACACTGAGCTTTTGCTTGTTTTTTTTTAAAGAACTCTGAGGTAATAGATATGTTCTGACTCAGAGTCCTTCAGGGGTAGAGTTGCCACATTCCAGCACAGGATAAAAGGAACTAAATCTGTACCCTGGTGTCTTCCTTTGTGGAACTTCTGACAAAGGGCCTACTGCGTTCTAATTAAGTGCAGGCATGGACACAGACAACTTCAGCACACCTTTAGAGCAAAAGGGAACTATCATTTACCTAGATTATTCTTTACAGAGAATGGTAGGAAAACTAGACTGAAGGACTACAATCTTGAGTCATGGGTTGTTTCATTGATGTGTGCAAGGACAACAGAAAGGAGGAAAATTTGCATTGTTTTATGTATGTTATATTTAAAAACTAGACAAAATATATACTAGTCCTAAGGAAATTAAAATTTTATCCACAAACTATAACTACAGAAGGAAAGAGGACACTGATAGAAATATTCTATATTTTCATAAAGGTAGATATGTTTGTTAAAAGCCATTTGATTTTACTTGTGGTTAATATAATTTACTGTATAAAATGTTACCTCAATTTAAAAAGAAGTTAACTATATCATTTGTATAATTAGATCTTAGTATGTCACACTATTAACTATATTTTTAAATTTTCTGTATTCTTGATGCTCTAGAATCTGGAGCCTTGCTGACTTGGGAGAGACTGCCTCTCTCAGGTTAGTCAATTCTTGGAAATAGGAAAAACTGGAGTTCCTCTGTGGTGCAATGGGTTAAAGATCTGATCTTGTTACCGCAGGGGGCCTGGGTCAGTGCTGTGGTGATGGTTTAATCCCTGGCCAGGAACTTCCACATGCTGTGGGCTTAGCCAAAAAAAAAAAAAAAAAAAGCCCAGGAGTGTGCCTTCTGCAAACTAATCAACCCAGTGCTTTCCCTATCTGGTTCTTATGTTCTAGGAGGCAATAATCCTCTGCCTTAATCATCCCGAGACCAGATATCAGATAACTAGAAAAAGTCCTTATACCTCAGAGTCTACGGCTGAAATTACTTAAGCTAGCCAATCCTAAATACACTTATCTTATTTTTCCTTGTCTTGCCTTTCTTATAAAACCACAATAAAGACTCCTGCCCATGCTTTTCCCTTGCTGCTTCTGTCCCTGGTGCTTCTCTATGTAGCCCTCCATGGTGTGACCTGACGCCACCTTTTGAGAACTGTAAATAACAAATTATGTTTTCAATAGCCATCATTTCCTTAACCTGTTGGCCTCCCTGTACCTGAATAATAATAATAATAACATTTTAAAATTATCACAGTAGTGGGAGGTTATCTAGAGTTTTTTTAAAACAAGTAAAAGACCTCTTCTTGACAGACAGCTATTGAACAATCTAAGGAATACATAGTCTTGCTGTAATTTTTTTTTTTTTTTTGGTTTTACTTTCTTCAAACCCAGAGACCTCCATGATGCACTGTCTTTGATGTTTAATCAACATTCAGGTTTAAAACCTACCCATAGAAGTTTTAATAATAATAGTCTTAACCTATTAAGCTATTTGAGGGAGAGGTACTTCTGCAATTATAGGTTTTCTACTTATTGGACACCTGTTTTAGTCATTAACCCTGGTTTTAGTTGTGTTACATAGTTAATTAGATACTAGATACTAAATCATAAGCTGACACCCTTATCTGGATCTAATCCTAGTTGGTACCACTGAGGCCCAAGGTAAATAATTTTGTTCAGTCTTTGCTGGATCTTCTCATTTTTACAAGTAAAAAAAGAAAAGGAGATGGAAAGAATGATATCACAGTTGTGTCAGCCCAGAATTCTTCAAGGTTACATATACAAACCCTCTAGTAACAGTATTATTTGAGGTTTATGTCACAGGTAATAAATAGTGAACTTTAACTGAGGTTCCAAAATTTGAAACACACACATACTCTTCCATGTGTGGCTTTGCAGAAAAATCAAGTGTAGCCCTACAATAACTTAACTTTCACTTATATACATTTTTGGTTGAGTGAGAAATTGATTTACTCCTTAAGGAATGACAATTATCCCTATAAGTATCACGTACATGAGTGAGCAACCATCACTTTACTCTTCACTACTGTATGAATCATGAATTTTTATAGAGCACTATTCTCCATAAATGTACACCATGGAAGTATACACTGCATCTAAACAGTTTTGACCCTGTGTGTGGAAGCAGGGAAAAAAAAAAATTAAGAAATGCTGCTTAGCATATGGCTTGTATGTGCCTGGCAATTCTACCCTGTACGCAACAGAGACTAACCAAAGTAGGGAGGGAGGTTCTTTTTAGAAATCATGTAGCTTCCTTTAAGGAAGTCAAAACCCAAACCTCTCATTACAGGAAATCTGAAAAGTCTGGTCAAACGTTTGGAAATCAGATTTCCAAATTAGCTCAGAGTTATTTACTTACATATAGAAATTCTCGTTGGCTGGAAAAAAAAGGGGACAAGGCAGTATTCCAGAAAAGACAACACATTTGATGGGTCATTATATAGAATGTAAGATGTTTTGATGACCATAAAATCGTCTTTCTGAGTAGCCCTATATCCATAGTACTCTGATGTTAAAAACTTATTTATAATACAGATACACTCTTAAAGAACACAATAGTCTTTAAAGAAGTCATCCAAAAAAAACTGTAATAGGAAAAAGCAAAATACACATGACAATTGTATGAATCCTAATATTCACTCTACATCCTCTCAAACAATGCATCCCAAACCCATGATCAATTAAAATTTAACAAATTAATTAACAAAAAGCTGTGTTTATTATTTTTTTCTAGCCTTCCTGTCCATAAGACACAGGTGGAAAAAATGCCAATCTGAGTGTGTTTGCATATTCATAAAAACAAAAAGCACACCAACAGAGTTTCCAAAAGCAATTATGCCTCTTAATTTCTATTTTGGCTGTAAAATTTGCTTTGTTTGTGCCTGCACTTATTAATACACTTCCCAACCTCTTTTTGTCCCAAGAAAATTCCCTCCTTCTTTGTCC
>PVHT021183696.1:13040964-13064261 GCA_004024745.2 Catagonus wagneri
CTTCTATCGCGTAATCGCCCCTCCTACCTCTTGATGTGGTCTCCGCTGTGTCTTCTGGAGCAGAGTATCTTTTTTGGAAGTTTACAGTCCATTTGGTTGAAGGTTGCTCGGCATTTGGCTGTATTTTTGCTGTTTTTCGGGAGAGAAGTTGAGCTCCAGTCCTTCTATTCCGCCATCTTAATCCCTCCTCTGTAAACTCCTCAAATACCTTTTTAGCTAGCCATGAATTTTGGAGTAATACTAATTCTCAAGTACGTCCAAATAAGGAAAATGCATCAATACATATTTTTGCAATTATGTAAACTTTACATAATTGACCTTAGGATTTTGAGAGCTAGAGTGGATTAATTTGTACATACACCATAAAAATTTTAGCACATTAGAAAAAAAAATAGCCTTAAGTTGTTCCATTTTTGGACTGCATATGAAAAGAAAAAAAGAAAATTATGCAGATACAAATATAGTAATACTTGTTACTTTTAAGAGTTTGGCTTTTAGTCCTGTACTTTTAATTCACAATTGCTGACAAAAAAATTGTCTTTAGCCTACACAGAACAATTCTCTGACAATATTGCATAAATGTCAGATTTTACAGGGGGAACACTATATTTTAACTAAGGTGTGGAAAAATTCTAAATATTCATTCTCAAGCTTGTGAATGGAACTTAAGTCACTTTGTGTTCAATTTTATTTATGAAAAACCAAATTCAATATAAAAACTCAAATTAGAATTATATCAAAAATAAGTTAAAATGCAATGATAAGTTCATCATCTTATTGGGTAGATAAAATATTCTGAAACAGATTTACAACGACAGTTGTATCAGTCAGTGAGGTTAGTAATAATTGAATTGTACACTTGAAGTGGGTCGATTTCAAGAAATGTAAAATATACCTCAATAAATTTACACAGAAAGGAATAACTTGAAATGAAAAGTAGTATATAGAGAGGTGGTTAAATTAATTGCATGACTTTGAATGATTCTGAACATGTTTTTAGGGTGTTCCATATATTATATCTAATTTTCAGGCTTGTTTATTGAAAAAAAAACTGTGTGAATTATTATATAGACAGGATAACTGGCCAGGTCTGTCAAATTTCTTCTGGAATTGAAAAACAATAAGCCAGGGATCATTATTATTCACATTGAACAGTCCGTGGTTTAGCTTTAGAAACATGCTTTTCAAGTTAAATTTTCTTCAAAATGCACCTAGCTAGAAAAATAAAATAAGGGAAAAATGCTAGAGGCAAAGCAAATTTGAGGTTTGAGAAGTCCGAAATCCATTCTCCGAACACAACTCAGTTTTCCTACCCCTGTTACATTCTAGGGCTGCTCACAGTTGGTTTTCATATATGCATTTATGGATCTATGTATACATCTTGCTTTCCTGAATGGCTAAAGTGTGGTACTTTACTCTTTGTTAACCTTAGGAATAACTGACTGTCAAATTGATTTTGGCTCTAATGACTTGGTTTAATCCTCTGAAAGGGGATCCTGAAATAAGAATCCTTTAAGACCAGACATTGGGTTCTAAACAATGTATTAAATTTGCAAATGGGTACATGTGGAATGAATATTCCATTAACATTTCTGTTCAATATAAAAAATACAATGTATAGGCAATTACACATGATATATATAATATTTGTGTTCTCTTCATTCATAACTTTTTTTAAATGTAGAGATAAGTTGGGAAGTGCTTTAGGTAATTTACCACTAGCTTTCAAGTGAATCGGTGGATCATGAAACCAGATAAGAAAAAAAAAAGATCAACCCAAGTAAAACAAAAGTTTTCAACAACAAAAAAGAACATATCCTTATTACAAAACTCATAGCACTTAAGCTTATCATAAGGGAAGTAACTACAAGAACTACAGACACAGAAGGAAAATTGTGAGAAAAAATTTTCCATCACATTCCATGAAAAGTCAGCATGGTTTTATAGGCAACAATCAAGTGATTGTCAAAAAAAAAAAAAGTAAACCATGCAACCAAAGAATTTATTCAGTTAACATCTATAATTTAACAAAATTACATATGTTCAAAGTCACTTTTTTTGAGCAAATTAAAAGGCCCTATTGGCTACAAATTGCTAACCAGTAATGTTCATTTAAAGAAACGATGAATCAGCAAACACTGTCATTAGGAAGTTTTCGTATCCACTAAGATTGAATTTAGGGAAAATAAACACAAACATACAAACAGAAAAAACAAGGGCACAGATACCCAGAACTCACACCCACACCCACACCCACTCCTACCACAGCATCATCAGTGCCTCAAACTCACTCTTGAGAGGTTGGAAGTTATAACATAGACCATATCAGAAATTGAGTAACAGAATTACAGTTGCTACAGTGGGATGAAAAAGATATCTTATATATAGAAGTTTAGAGGAATCATTTTTGTTCAATTAACTTCTATTTTTCTTTCTATTCTAGGGAAAGGTGACTCTTCTGAATCAAATGACTTTTTTGTTGCTGTTGGGTTGTGTTTTGTTTTTTTAATCCTGTCCTTCTATGCTCAGAATACAGCATTTCCAAGGTAGAAAAGCAGAGGTGCTTTATTATTTAGCCATTCCTGGGGATTCTCAGGTCAATACCGAAATGTATCATGACAATGGGCCCTCAAACAAGAAGTAGATATCCCAACTGCAGACCAGACCATCATATTTTTTTTTAACATGGAAAACAGAGAACAGAGCTCCACTGATCTGTTGAACCCTGCTTTCCTGTTCTTGATGGCATTGCAAGAATATCACATAGCTTCCTGTTCACTTTCAGTTATTAATGCCTAAAGTAAGCTATTATAAAATAGCAATTTCATGAGTGAGAGAAAAAAACTTTTGCTCTTTTATTCCTTCTTTCTCTCTTCTGATGTTGGGGGTGCTGTGGAGAGACTGTGGAAAAATGAAAAAGTTTATACTTATTGTGCACACAATTGCGCTATATTTGTTTAGTTTACCATTTTCTGGGCTGATAACCAGCCTTTGGAATTGTGTACTGGCTCCCTATAGGCAGTAGTGACTTTTCCAGAAGATTCAGTAGGTCTCTACTCTGCAGGGACCCATTTTGAGCCATTCAAAAGACCTTCACGATATCTGGACCCAACTCTGCAGTTCTCTTTAGAATGGGGTATACTTGGTGCATTTTTGTCCTATTTTGTGATGTTATTTGCCAGTTTTCAAGCAACAGAAAAATATCTTGGTGAACATGTTATATATACATATATATATATACATATACACACACCCACATATATATGTATGTGTATACATGTGTGTGTTATGTGTATAATTATACACATTTTAGCTTTTATTTCAGAAACCCATCTTTTAAAAGTCCATTTTGGGAGGGCTTTCCCCCTTTTCTTTTTTCTGTCAAGCAGCAGCATATGGAAGTTCCCGGGCCAGGGAGAGAATCTGAACTGCTGCAGCTATGATCTACATCACAGCTTCAGCAATGCCAGATCCTTAACCCACTCTGTCAGATCAGGGATCAAACCTGTGCCTCTGCAAAGACGATGCTGGAGCCTTAACTCACCAGGCCATAGCAGGAACTCCTAAAAATCTTTTTGTTATTTTAATAAATGCTGATGTTTATTTTACATAGTATTATATATGGTGGCCATATCATAATAATGCACTAAATTAGTCTATCTAATCTTAGAGTTAAATTCTTCAAGCCAGGATTAAAAAAAACAAGTAATAAACACCTTCCCCATCCTACACCTTTCTATGCCTTACAGAAAGCAATTTAGTTTTATGTTGGGATAAGGTGTTAGAGGAGCCCACAAACAGAAACCTCCACTCAGATGAAAAGTGAGGTAAAATATATCTCTGAATAAATCTTCCCTGTGAACTCACATGGTGAGTGAAAATTAGAGTCCAGTAGGAACCAGAGAAAGAGGCAGATAAGCGAGTCCACCCCTGGGACAGACTTGTGCCCAGTAGGGTGGTGATATCCTGGTGCCCACTGTGTAGCAGACTTCACCACAGGAGACACCTGCCACATAGGAATTGAGACAGGTGGGCTCACACAGAAATCTTTTCTGTTCTTACTTCCTCGGTTCCCTCTTGCTACCACTATAAGAACATTCTAAAATAATATTGCCATTTCACAATGATTACTCCCAAAGTTTTGTTTTGCAAGATAAGGCAGGTGTTAGACATAGATGCACAAATACACAGACCAATCCACAGATAGCCTACATAAAATGAGAAACATATTACACATTTATTTTTTATCTTGCCTAAGAATCCAGTATTAAAAAATTGGTCTTAGATAAGTTATAAATGAGCAATAAAATTTCTTTTTTTTTGTACTTAATGAATTTTATTTCAATTATAGGTGTTGAGCAATAAAATTTCTTTCAAAGTAAAGATTAAATGAGGTGGAAAAAAAACAGAAAAGCCCAATTTATCTCTTAAAAGGCTTCAGATTAACATAATATTATTTACCTTTGTAAGTTTTTACTTTTCCAAAGATGTGCCATTAATTTAAAAAATTGAGTTCAAGAATAAATATAAGTAGTCCACAGCATGAACTGTATTTAGTGCTAGAAAACTTTAATCGAATTAGAAAGTTACAAGATTAAGAAATCACAAAAAAAAAAAAAAAAAAAGGAGTTCCCGTCGTGGCGCAGTGGTTAATGAATCCGACTAGGAACCATAAGGTTGTGGGTTTGATCCCTGGCCTTGCTCACTGGGTTGCTGTGAGCTGTGGTGTAGGTCACAGATGTAGCTCAGATCTGGTGTTGCTGCGGCTGTGGCGTAGGCCAGCAGCTACAGCTCCGATTCAACCCCTAGCCTGGGAACCTCCATATGCCGCATGTGCAGCCCTAAAAAAGCCAAAAAAGCAAAAAAAAAAAAAAATGCAACTACTTTTACGTAATGAAAAGACTAGAAAGGCAAAGTGATAAAATATTTTGGAGGACCACATATTTTCTTAATCAAGATGCATTTGTTGGATCAAATTACTTTTTTCATGTAGCAGTTCTCTACAGATACATCCTTGATCCTTTTGTGGTTTAAACTCATTTTCTGAATACTTCCCTTGAAAATGCATTGCTTGTGCAAAGTGAGATAACATACCTTCTTCTAAGAGTCAAATGTTAAATTATTCTATTTGTTTTATTTATGACTTAAGGTAACTGTCTCATTCATCAATAAAAATGTTAACCACAGTCTTCAGGAGACACAGACTAAGCCGTTCAAATGAATGACTATAAAGTAAATAGCTTGTGCCAAAGGATGATTCATTTGATTTAAAACACATTTGTAGAACAAATTCTGGAACTGTGCACACTTGTTAATTTTCTCTTTTGTGATTTTCCTTCTCTTTTGTAGACTGGCAATCAAAACCAACATCTGGACAGTGCCAAGTCTGATGAAGTGGATGGGAGCATTCCTGGAAGTGGCACATAATGCCTATGGATCCGCTTTTTGAAATTAGCGGAAATAAAAAGTCTGTGCTAAATATGATTAAAAGCTATTGTATGGTTTTGGGGGTTTTTGTTTTTTAAAAAATATCATGGAATACAGAAGCCTGAGCCTAAGCATGAGGCTGACAGGGAAATTGTCAGAAGTAATTAATATAGCCATCATACCATAGAGTCATTCAGGCCCAAAGTCGTATCTCAAGCATCTTCAAGTTCTTGGTCATGGGTGAAATTATGAGTTATCTTAGGAGTATAAGATTCTGTTAATACATCCTATCTTCTTGTTTGCAGAGTCTGCTCAGGCTGATTCCAAGAACTTCAGATGGTTCAACCTCCGGTTCTAAAGTAGGCAAATGTCAATCCCAATTTGATTGCAATCTTTCGGAACAGACTGATTATTAATTATGCAGAACTTCTGGTAACATTTTCTTTACTACTTATCCATACCATAATGGTTTTATGTTATTAGAACTGAACAAAGCGTTTAGATAACTTCCCAGGTTAACAGTGAATCAGAGAGAACTGTGCTGTGGAAACAGTGAACTTGATACTAAAGCCCATCACCAGACACATTCAAGTAACTTTTCAATTGTTGAATTATTTAGAGGCTGTTTCTCGTCAACACAGGTAATTAAGGTTGACCAGGATATAAAAACTTTTCAGAAAAACATTTTTTCTAGTATTAAAAATCTGCTACTTGTCAATCTCAGTTTTTTTCTTTCTTTCTTTTTTCCATATCATGTTTTTTTTTTTCTTTACAATAAAGTAAGTAGAATACAAACTAGAATAAACTCTGCCCATCGACAGATTTCCATTAAAAATTCTGGATGTGTCAGACTGGATAACCGTACATTACTGAATTAGAAATGACACTGACTCATAGTATTTAGGGAAATTCCACACAGCTCCTTCATAAGATACCAACCCACACTTCTTCTTGTAAACTGTTTCTCAGTTTACGTGGTAGAAGTGGGCCTAGGATAATATTACTGTAAAATGAGTATAAGAAAATAATGTAAATTAAGGCCTAGTCATTAAGTAAGCAAAGAAGCTAATCTTCCAGGGAAACTTAAAAACATGAGAACATGTGGAAGACATTTTGTTTACTTTATAATTAGTTACTTAGTTATTGCTTTTTAGGGCTGCACCTGTGGTATATAGAAGTTCCCAGGCTAGGGGTTGATTTGGAGCTGCAGCTGCCGGCCTGCGCCACAGCTATAGCAACATGGGATTTCAGCCATGTCTGCAACATATACCACAGCTCAGGGCAATGCTGGATCAGATCCTCAACCCACTTTGGTTAAGGACCCGAACTGGCATCCTCATGAACAGCAGTCAGGTTGATAACCTGCTGGGCCACAGCTGAAACTCCCAACATTTTGTTTAAATGTGCATATGTAGACGACTATGACAATTGTGGCTACACTACAAATCACACTGTATCAAAATCATTAGCCAAAATCAAGTAACCAAAAAAAAAAATCACTAGAATAGTAACATGACTGCATTTTTTTAAAATAGGACCATACCTGCACAAGTACTGATTTTACAGAGAAATGACTACCTTGAAATACTTATTTTCATTAAGTTTAAGAGCATACATAGGTAATAAGGTCTGCATATTGCCTTCTTTAATTCCTCGGTAGTTCTGTTAATTTTCTTATTTTATCCTCACTTGTGAATTGCAGATGTTTTGTCTACATACACAAGGGAGATGAATAATGGTGGTATTAGTCTGAAGGAGCATATCATATTTTTACTCTCTGGTTTAGCAACTTCTGAATTCTGATCCAGTTAAGTTCATAATCTGTTTCAGGCTGTGACTTTCCCAACTGATCTACCTTTTCCTTCTTTCCCTTAGTGTTGAGAGGCTTTCCTATTTCTTTTTATGACTAATATTCGTCATTGATTCCATTCCTTCTCACCGTTACTTGAATCCTTAAAAGCCCTTCTGACTTTGCCATTACATTGCTATCCATATTCTTTTTCCTTTCAATGGCATGCTTCAACAGATGGGAAAGTGGCAGTTAAGAATGCAGTCACTGCTGTCAGATTCCTTGAGTTCAAATCATGATTTGACAACATCTGTATGAACTTACATGTGTTACTTACTGTGCTTGCCTGTTTCCTCCACTGAGGAACTGGGAAAACAAGTGTTTCTATTTTATAGGGTGTTTTCTTAGTGAAGATTGAATTAAATGGGATACAGAACATGATTATCTCAGTACCTGACACATAGTATGTACTTTAACTGCTGCAAACCAACTTCTATTCCCAAATTTCATTCTAAATGTCTCAAACGATAGCATACCCCCAACTACCAACTCTACTAGGTTTTGTATTCTGATCTATTTCTGTGAAACCTCTAGTATCTAAATCCTCTGCTCATCTCTCCCTTCTTTTTCTATTTCTTTCACTTCAATAGTATCTAAAAGTGCCTATTTGGATAAGGACCAAGCTAGCCACTGAGAAGGAGACAAATGTGGGGTATGCCTGGATCATGCCCTCGAGGAACTCAGAGTACAGTAGGGAAGATTAAGTGCATATAAAATATCATTCTAATGTAAATTAGAATAGAGGAGTACCATAAGGGAGGCCGATAACTGATAATGTAGTGCTATGGGAGGTCAGATGAAAGCACAATTACTGCTAGCTGAGAAGAATTAGAGAAAATTAATGGAGGTGCTGGCATTTAATCTGGGCCCTGCAGGATGGAAGACATTTGGATATATAAATACTGAATAAGTGTATTTTAGGTGAAGGTCATCAGCTTCACAAAACTTCCTGGAGAAAAAAAAAGAGTTAAATTCATCTTTGATTATGGTTAAATATTTGCGTGAAGCCTACATGTAAAAGGTCTTAATTTCCAGGCTAAGAAGTTTGACTTTTTCTTTAATGTTCTTTAACATTAAAGAACAAGTAAGCAACATGATCAAAACTGTATTCAATAAGATTAATCTCGCCATGATTTCATTACAGTTCAGTAGACATGGATAAGATTGGGTGTCTGTTTTTGAGGAGTTACAGATTGGGTAAGATCAGTGACAGAGCTATGAATAGATTTCTTGGGGGCCCAAAGTGGGTTTTGTTACTCTACTTGTTAAATACAAAATCTCCTGTAGAAGGTGACTCATGAACTAATTTTTGAGAGATGAGAAATGAACAGGTGAAGGAGGAAAACAGAATTTCCTGTAAGTGAAAATAACTAATACGTTTGAAATGGCATGAAACTATAGAGAGTTTATGAAGACTGCAATTGTATTCATAGAGCATAAAGTAGAAAGGTATTAAATGGCAAGTAGGCATGGAGCAGGTCATGGGGAACTTCGTTAGCCTCAGAAAAGCACTAGGATCGAAGGTTCTTTATAAAACAAATGAGGTGGAAGAGCAACTCCAGACTAGTGGTTATTGTAATAGTCCAGATGAAGATGATGAGAACCTGAAGTTAGAAATAGCAGCAAAGACCGAGGAGTGTCATAGAAACAAGGAGACAGTTTGTGCTGGTGGAATCAGTAGGATTTCAATGACTGTAGAGTCATTTGATAGACATTTATTTAACATCCACCACACTTCAAGTTCCAAGGAAATATATCATCAATGCATCAATGAACATAGGTGGAGAAAAACTCCTGGCCCTCTTAAAGTTTATATTTCTTGAGGAGGATTAAGAGAGGGAATAAAAACAGAATAAAATTTCATAAGTGACAACTGCATATAATTATTTCCTAGTTAAAGTCTGAACTTGGGTCCCAAAGCTGAATCCTTTTCCTACGCTGGAAGCTATCTGTTGCTGTTCACAAGAGCTTATCTTTGGCCTTATTATTATTTTTTTTTAATCTTTTACACTATACTGACTTCTTTTCAATTCTTGTGATTTCTAAATACATGACTCGACTCATATTTAAGTTATTTCCCAAGAATAAGCCTTTAATAGACAACTGCTTAAAGTGATATAACCTTTTGGATGAACAATGTGTATGTTGCCTTATCTCATCAATTCTAAAGTGGTTTTCTCACGAGTTTTTCCTCTTTCCTGATTTTTTTTTTTTTTATGGCTACACATGTGGTATATGGAAGTTCCCAGGCAAGGGGTGGAATCAGAGCTGAAGCTCTGTAGGCCTATCCCATAGCCACAGCAACATGAGATCCGAACTGACCTATGCTGCAGTTTGTGGCAACACTGGATCCTTAACCCACTGAGCAAAGCCAGGGACTGAACACACATCCTCAAGGACGTTATGTTAGGTTCTTAACCTGCTGGGCCATAATAGGAACTCCCCTCTCTTACCTGATCTTGATCAAGGATTTCTTCATCCTTTATGCCATACTTGTTAAGATCATTTTCATGTCTGAGTGAACTGCAACTCCCCCTTGCTCTTCAGTTCACACTTGCTCAATTTGTACATTCTGATTTCAATCTCTAAAAGGTCATCTTCTTGCTTTCTTCAAATTAAGTTCAGACCTTGCTATTTCTCTTTGGGGGTACTCTTAGTTTGTTACTTGGTCTCCCTTTCAACTTTACTTATTTCCCTAAATCATAGGTGAGATCATGTCATTCTCCTCCACAAATATCTACATGCCTTCCTCCCTAGCTCTTTGTTATAGATGTCCCAAACCATCTACAATACATACAAGTACCACTACATATAATGTAAGAAAAATTCCTATGCGTTTCTGACAAAAAGTTGCAAGGCAGGCTCTGCAGTGAGATGCACCTTCTTGGTCAAAGGAAGGTAGGAGGCAAAGATACTGTTCAAAGACACTGGAAGATTGTCTCTGCTTGGGCCCTCATGCCCCTCTGTCTATTGGCATTGTTGTTGCTGAGCTGCTTCAGGACAAAAGGGGTTCAGTATTTGTAAAAAAAAAAACTCCCCTAAACTGAAGAGCACAAGTTCTTGGTGCTTTTTTCCAGAATGCATTTTATAGAACTGAGTACTAAAGAGCAGAGGTACATCAAGGTTAGTGTGTATTTCCAAGGCTGGCAGGACCCTTGATGCACAGTCACCTAAGGATTTTGCCCTATTAGGATTCCAGAAGACTAGGGGCAAAGCTAAGCCAAGACATGCTGTGTCTGCTCTTATGCCTATAGCTCTTTTTCTTCACTGAAGTTCTTAACCCTTGACTAAAAATGTCTGGAAATGTACGCAAATGGGTATGTATCTGTTTCAGCCAAACTGAAAGCTCCTGGAATAGTGCAGACCGCAAACCACATTTGCATTCTCCACTCTGCCTTCTCCGCCCCTGTACTTAAGCTTAATGGACACGTGTGAAGAGACAGTTACCTCCCTAGCCTCCCTGCTTCCTTTCCCAATCTTTTCTTTTTACTCTCTTTTGCACCTATCACGTCCTTATTTACCTCAAACCTCATCTCTTCAGTAAAATCTTCTTTGATTCCCAAACTGGAAATAAGAATTCCTTTTTTATTCTGAAGCATATTGATTGAACAAACTATATTTATTTGACCAAGCATTGAAGTAATTATAAATTTAATGAAGACTGCAATCATATATTAATTACCACTACATCCCCCTAATACATAGCATAGCGTTAGTGACGTTACAGTATTCAATAAATACTTGGTGATTAAATTGAATAATAAAATATTTCGTTGTTTTAAAAGTACAGTTGATTTATTAAATGAATTTAAAGTAAAATTTTTAAGAGCAGCAAAGACTGAAATGCAGAAGAAAACAGTAACAACACTAATTCATGCACATTTGGGGGTAAGGTCTATATGTTATACTAATTGATCAGCCCTACTCTACAACAAAAATTTTTGGGGAAATCAAACACAAATGGATGTTAAAATCCTGCAGAATTAAATGGACTCAAGAAATATTTACAACATAGTTTACATAATCATCATAATCATTTACATTTGCATGAAGTCTAGAAAAACAAGTATTGCCTTTTGAGGTCAAGATACTATTAGCATACACAAATGTGGTGCACCGGAGGCTTACCTATATTCTGTTTCTACAAATTCAATATAAGTGGCCCCAGATCATGCACTTCATCTAAGCTCAAGCTAAGTGGGTACATACTGGTGTGTTGAAAAGCTTCTGGGTAATTTTTTAAAGCAATTTCATGTTTAAAATCACCAAGCTGAAAGTTTTCTTTGATATTGAAACTGAGCAGGGCTCTGTGGGGCTTCTGGACACAAAAGCTTTTGTGCCCTTATTTCTTATTTTTAGGGAATAAGCTTCAGCCTCCATGACCTTCCCCGAGTTCCAAAGTGCAGGTGCAGACGGTTGCTAATCAGGGAATGGAGTGGACCCTGAGACAAGGGAAGAGGAGCCTCTCTAGTTTCTATAGCAGAAACTATAGTGCAGCCTTGGGGCACGGTTCTGGTTCCCCCACAAGGGATACAAATAACAATATCTTTGAGATCTTCTGCAGAACTAAAATCCCCAACAAATGAAAGATGTTAACTACTTTATGAAGCATTCTTCATTCCAGAAAGGAGGACCACCAGAACCAGTTCTGGGGCCACTAAAAACCACCTCTGAAGAATGCAAGCTTGCACCTACCCTGATCCTCATCTATGGCCCTAGTTTTCACTCCCAAACTATAAGACCACTTCTTATTCTCTCGCAAAGGGACAGCAGAGTCTTTAAGGCACTAGCCTGCTGTGGCCCCTTGTGCCTAGCAAAACAATAAAAGCTTTTTTTCTTTTCTCCTTCATGCAAAACTCTCTCTCCATGTTTTTGTTTGGCACTGGTGGACAGAGGCTAAGTTTTAACAACAAATACCCAAAGATGATTAAAAAAAAAATCCCTCTGAATGGTGCTAATGCCAGTCACAATGCTGTCCTGAACCTAGAGATGTCCCTCAAAGGCTGATAAAGGGAAGATGTGTGGTGAAGGCTGTCTAATAGAGCCAGACACTGTTCAGCTGAAATTGTATCCAAAAGAGGCACATAAGAAAGTGATCTCCAAAAGTAAAATGTTGACATAAAAATATTTACCAATAAAAACCAGTATAATGTGCCTTATCCACAAATCACATTGCTATTGATACATGGGCACCCGCAGGTGATCTTGAACTCATACTGGGGATAGGATTGGGGTAGGGGACATTCTCTGATGCACTAGGTATTTTATTCCAAGGAAAACGTAAAAAAATACACCCACAGTAGAATCAAAATTCACCAAAAGAGAATTTCAAAATGGTCAGTGGGGGAAATTCAAATATTATCATTGACTGTCTAACAATTTATCCTGGCATTTCTCTTAAACATACGGTTCAGATATTTATTCAAAAGAGAGACAGCAATATCACACACACACACACACACACACACACACACTGCTGCCATGGGGGATTGTCATAACTTAGCTAGTCTAGGTGTCTTTCTGAAGGTGTTTTTCAAATAAGATTAACATTTCAATCAGTAGACTTGTGCAAAGCAGAAAGCCTTCTATAATTGTGGCTGAGTGTCATTCAATCACTTGAAGGCCTTAAGAGAAAAAGACTGAAGTCTTTCTCCTGCAAGACAGAATTCTGCTTCCAGCCTGCCTTCAGACTCAGCTGCAAGATCAGTTCCTTCCTATGTCTCCAGCCTGCCACACTACCCTGCAGATTTGGGACTCACCAGCTGCTGCAATCTCGTGAACCGATTCCTTAAAATAAATCACACACACTTTGTCTAGATAGATAGATGGATGACAGACAGACATCCTATTGGTTCTGCTTCTTTGGAAAATATTGACTAATATAGGGACTAATGTAATTCAATAAATCCTTTCCAAAAATACTTCTAAGGCCAAAAACTGTAAAAAAAATTAAATAAAAATAAAGCATAGATTTATTTAGGATAAACTAATAGAATCATTGTCTGATGCCACAGCCCACCATTTTACAAACTTCCTCAGAGTTTGGGCTTGTATAAATCCTCTTATTTAGACTCATGGAGGAAAATGGAGATTGAAACAGCACTAGACTAAAATTTTAGTTTATGTTAATAAATATAATCCTGGGCAATGAGAGCATTTTCTTTTAACCGTGAACAAATGTAAAACTTCATTCATCTGGCATATATTGGGTTCTCATTCTGGTGGCAATTCCTCTTTGCAGGACAAAAGCTAATGATTTGAGCCTTCATTGCCATCCCTCCCAGGTTGTGTACATCCTGCCATCTGTCAATCTGGTGCTTTTCACAAACACTCCATCATACATATCAAGCACTCTCCCCCCTTGCCCCGCCTCCCAACTCCTCCCCACCCCACACACATACTCACATGTTCACTCTTTATTCAATGTTCCAGGAAAATATCTTTCCACTCCACTTTCTGCTGTCACTACAGAGGTCACATAAAGAATTCTGGTTATAGGCTTTGTGACTAAAAAAACCTGTAAGCTGTGTGCAGGTGACTACAGCTACGATGAGAGACCCTATAAAGAAATATAGACAATAAAAGCAGCTGCCTGGCACCAACTGCAGTAGAAAGGCAGCTGCTTTCTTTTCATCGAGGTGGAGCAGAACTCGCTCCAAGGAAGCAGTTGTTATACCAGCAACAACTACCCAGGCTAATCTCCCACCATCCCAACAATTATTTGGAGAACAAAAGGAAAATGACCGAGTTTCTCCCTGAATCAAGGACACACATAATGAATTTCCTTCTTTACATGGTTCATTCCTCAAGATAGGAGACAGACATCTCTAAAAGAAAGGAACATACACTTGATTAATTGCAGCTAGTCCCACTTCGAAAAGATGAGATGGATCATTATAATTACTTTTGAAGGGAATAATTGTGGCTATTATTTCTGGAGTGGGGTCATCTCACATAGCTGTTCTTAAGGTTTTATACTATTATGCTTTAGACACATAAGTCTTTAGCTCCTTCATACTATAATCAGGACTTTGGGGAGGAGGGGTACCCACTCTTCACATGTTCACTTAGAATATATTTAAAAACTGGTGTTTACTTTGGGAACAAAATACACATGCAAATCTTACTTTTCCGAGTAGCACCGAGGTAGGTCTTCATTTTATGATAGATTTGGATATCTTTTGTTAGAAGCAGTAACAAAGAGAGAATTATTAAACCATGATCAAAGGCCAACTCTCATATGGTCTCCACACTGCTGGTTTTGTGAAACACAAGTTATTATCACCTCTCCAGGCTAAGGGAATAGCAAGGAATGGGCAGAGAGGAGAATAACAGAGCTCTGTAGAGGTGAGTGCTCAAAAAAGGCTCATCTCGGCTCCAGAAATCCTTAAAGGGGGAATTTTACTAAGGAAAAGCAACCTTTCAGTATTCCCTAGACTAAACTGAAACATTTTTGAAAAGCATAAAATCCTTATTTATGGCAGGAATGTTTGAAATTCAAAAGATAAATGCCATTCGGACTGCAACCATGTTCTAGGTATCTAATATGTAATGGGACACAGCTGTAATAACAGCCACTGAACCAGGGGCCTCTCTATATCATGTCATTAGCTGACTTGTTATAAGCTGATCTTCTAGCCCTTTTTATAAGGGCCATTGGGGTAAAAAATAAATATATCATGTACTGAACATCTGTGGTTCTGTCACAAAGCACCACTCATATCACATTTCAAGCTTATATCTTAGGCTACACATGACACCCTTTTAAAAACAGATATTAACAAAATATATAGATTAGGAACTCATAAGTCTTTATTCCAAAGGACAAAGATACAAGAAGACCTGGGTTATGCCATGGGCAACACTAATGGCACCTGTTTTATTGTTTTAGTGTATTCTTTTGGGTTCAAAACCATAGTGTACTCTAAGTAAGATGCTGCAGGTGAATATTTTCTATGTGAGAGTTAAGTGAAGAAAGAAATGCCAAGTGCCAAGCCACTGACATATTAAGTCATCAAAATCTTGAGTTAGCATTTAAGAACACAATTATTAACAAGCATTATTATTATTATTATTAGGTTTTTTTTTTTTTTTTTTTTTTTGGCCATACTGCAGTATATGGAAGTTCCCGAGCCAAGAATCAAAGCCGAGTCACAACTGTGGCAACACCAGATCCTTAACCCACCGTGCCAGGGGCTGGAATTCAAACTCGCACCTCAGCAGCGACCTGAGTTGCTGCAGAGACAATGCCAGATTCCTAACCCACTGTGCCACAGTGGGTACTCCCAGAAATTCCTTCTTGAGCCTTTTTCTTTTAATATACCTATCTGGTCATATGAGAGGTTATTTCTTTCATCTTTTCAATGATCAAATAAAA
This sequence comes from Catagonus wagneri, assembly GCA_004024745.2. Taxonomy (NCBI): domain Eukaryota; kingdom Metazoa; phylum Chordata; class Mammalia; order Artiodactyla; family Tayassuidae; genus Catagonus; species Catagonus wagneri. Next base: position 13,056,618 of record PVHT021183696.1, read on the forward strand.
AACAATGCCTATAAAAGGAATCAAAGGAAGGGAATAAAACATTTGAAGTAACTAAAAAATATTACCAGTTACAAAATATTTCAGAAAACAGAAGCATTGTTAATCTGTGTTGTGAAATAAGTAATGATAATGAACAATGGTATAGTTATGAGAGGCTTGTTTCTGCAGAGGAGGCAGGGGTGGAAGAAAGGGATCCAGTTAGGAGGTACCTTATATAATTTAGGCAGACTGGGAAGAAACTAGGGTTGCAATGGATATGGTTAAGAAATGGGTCTGGTGCTCACCATACTCTGAAGGCATATTTATAGAATATGCTGATAGATCTGATGATATAAGGTGTGAGAGAGATGAGTCAAGGATGACTTCAATGACTTTGATCTGGATACCTTGGAAGGATGGATTTGCCACTACTTTAAATGCGGAGGGCTGTGGATTACTGAATCCATATTCACAATTGTTAGGGAAGTAGCATGGATGGGAAGCAGTTCTTACTAAAAGGGTTCCAAATTTAGCTTGGGTGGTTTGAAAAAGGATCTAAGGTGCTATACAGACAAACAAATATTAAATCAATGGTATTAGCTTTCCGTATATAGGGGTTAAGTTCTCCCTTTCAAATACATTTGAGGTTAAAAAATGGACTTTGTTTAACTAAGTATATTGCTAAATAATGAGAGTCCTGGTGGTATGTGGTTGAAGCAAAATTCCTCAAAACATGAGTTGTTTACTGAAAACTGGGAAATACTGTTGTGTGGAAAAGACCTGGGTTCAAATTCTCCCTAGCTACTTAAGTTAGATAAATGGAGCTAGTTAACTAAACTCTTGAAAAAAGTTTCCTCTTCTATTAATAAGGGTTATAATGCTAAAATTACAGGATTGCTTTAAAGCTTAAATGCTGTCTTATAAAATACCCAATACACTACTTGGCAAATACCTGGCACTCCACATTTGGTTGCTACTTTAAATAATAAATAAGATTTTGTGCCTATTCAACAGTTCATTTAGGCTATTACAACAACCCAAAGATATGAACAAATAAGTACAAAATATCTCATGCCTACCAGTTCATTTAAATAAGAAATAGCTACTGATAGTAGAGAAGTGTTTATCATCAAAATATATATAAAATGTTTTATGACTTCGTTCAGTATACTAAAAATTATAGCAAACAGTTGTGTAAATACCAACATTACATGTGGAAATGCACATAATTTTTAGAATCTCCTTAAGTATATCCCAAGAAGACGGTTAAACTCTTATCTCCCAAGCAAAGTGGGAGATAAGACTCACAATAAAGACTGACCTGGATATAGAATGGTCGATTATTTATTTATATCTAATTCCTCTGATAGATTTCTCTTTTTGAAATCCATTTCAATAGATTTTTAAAAATTTTTTACTAGAAAGAGTGAGCAGTATCTTTTAACTTTCACAAATAGGCAATATTTGTAATCATCGATGTCCTAACAAATATTAGCAGACAGAGCCGTAACTCCTGGCATATTATCATGTCCTCATTGCTAAATTATGACCATATATCTTCAGAACATTTATAATTTATGTCTACAATGATTACCATAAACATTTCTAAAATTTTGACCTTTTTGTAATTACCTGAGATGAGTTACTTTCATGATAACTGTATTTCAGTAGTTTCTAGTTTTATAGAGATTTTTAAAATTGAGATATGACATATAAAATTGTGTAAATTTGAGGTGTACAATACATTGGTTTGATTCTGGTTTCATATACTTCATGCAGTAATTGCCTATACATTTGCATGTTTAGCTAAATAGAAACTTCATTTCATACTAGTAACAAAAAAGCTGGATTGGACAATAGGAAAATGAGTGGGCAAATTCATCCCCTTAAATTCATAAATAAGCCAGACTGAGTTTCACTGGACAGCTCTAAATATTTGTTCTCTTCCCATTATTATAACTACACATATTTTGACTATTGCCTTATACAAGCCAGACACATTCAGCTGTGCTACCATTAAGCTACATCTACAACTGTCATTTAATTTCTACATAATTTGAAGTGTTATTTCTTTTTCTTCCTCCTCTTAGTGAAAATCTTTAGGATAGAAAGTTGTTTTCTTAGCATCGTGTAACAAAAAATCATAAAAAGAGAGTTTTAAAAATCTGTCCTATAGTAATGGGAAAAAAAAAAGATGAAGCTATTATACATAATTTGGTATTTTCTGTGAATTCAAGATAAATGTTTCATTGGGTGGCTTTACTGAGCTACTAATGCTTACTGAATTCTCTTGGCAGTAGCTTGCCTGCCTTTTCTAGGTCAAACCAATCAATTTCATGCTGGTTTCCTAAAAACCTGTAAGATCTCCAACTAAATTGAGAACTCCTTGAATATAGTAGCCACATCTTAATTATCGTTTTATCCACAGTGCATTCAGTATAGTACATGGTTTATAATAAGAGCTCAGTCAATGGTTACAGAACAAAAAAAAAAAAAGGCAATTAGTAATTAAATGTGTTATGTATTGCCACAGAAAACCAGGAGTTATCCAGAAGTTATTTTTATCTTCAAAAGTACTAAATGTTCCAAATGTTTATTAATGATATTACCATCAAGTATTGATCACTTATAAGTAACAAACACTGTAAGTGCTTATGTAGGCAACTGTATTTGTCTTCACCACATCATGGAGATATAACCCATAATTAATAAATAATATAGCTAGGAGTAAATCTACCCAAGTTCAGATGATATAGGAGAAAAAAAAGGCTTTTTTCTCTCAGATCTGTTAGACCTCATATGCTTTCTAGAACTTTACTTTTTCTAGAACTTTATTTCTTTCTGAGATATCTATACACACACATAAACATACAAACACAAGTGCACACATATTGCACATACACTAATTGTTGCAAAACCTAGTTCTTTAGTTGTTTTATATTGGTCTTTAATAAGGATATCTATCTTCTATTCTCATTAATAAGAATTTATGAAAATAGCTTAGAATGGAAACATAGCAAGTAAGATAGAAGAAATTAATTTTTTAAACTTTTCAGGAATAAAGACTTTGAATTAAACCATATTCTTCTAGCATATCAATTCAAATAAAGAAAGGCAGTTCTCCTTTATTGGGAGTTGATGGTATACTAAGCAATGTATTTTAGATGTCAACCATGAAACACCCCCCCCCTTTTTTTTGTCTTTTTAGGGCCGCATATGGAAGTTCCCAGGCTAGGGGTCCAAACAGAGCTATCTATAGCTGCCGGCATATGCCACAGTCATAGCAACGCCAGATCCAAGCCACATCTGTGACCTACCCACAGCTCACAGCAACACCTGATCCTTAACCCACTGAGTGAGGCCAGGGATCGAACCTGTGTCCTCATAGATACTCATTGGGTTCATTACCACTGAGCCACAATGGGAAGTCTTGAAAAACCTTTTGGGAAACATTTTAACAAAAGGAAAATAAAACAAGCTCTACTCAGTGAAAGAGAAATAGTCTCTTTCCTGAGGATGTTGGAAGTCTGCATGAATAACTCTTATATGTACTCCTTCTTAGAAGGATATACACAAAATTATCCTCCACGGATGGACAAAGATGGAAAAATTCTGCCCCCAAACTATATTCAAATAACATACTTAACCAAACAAGAAAAAGTACATGAAGTGCGACAGTTTTCTTTAATGTGTCTGTAGTGAGCATAATTATTTTGGAGGGCCTTTAAAAATTTGCATTTTTGGAAACATAGACAACTTACTAAAGTGTACTTTAAAAAGAACTAAAATGGACTTAAAAATATTCCAGTGATTAAAAGTAAAAGGTGATCATTTCCTAAGTAATTGCGAAATCTTTGTTTTTTGTCACAACATGGTCCCTGGTAAAAGTTTATTATTTTAACACTTTATCCTGAATGATTGTTAGAATATTCACTTGTCACCTGATTCTTCCTATATCTCTATCTCTTTAATCTTTATAGACATTCTTTGCATGACTATCCCTTACTATTCTTACCAACCTTTTTATTTTATGGATGTCTTTGGGCCTTATCCTAGTCAAAGTCTCAGGCAGTATACCGAAATATATCCAACTGCATATCATAAGTTTCCATTAGACCTTCTCATTGACACCTCCGTACTGACACTAAGTTAATATATTTGCAGACATAGGTGTGTGTAATGAAGGAAGAATAGCTTATTATACTGGGAGTTGTTTTACATCATACATATGAATTCCAATTTTGAAAGAATTGGAGCTTAAACCAATTACATTAAAGCAGAGTGTTTCAGAACTTGATTTCATATATTTTACTATTTATTCATTTTTTCTAAATTTTTTTAAAGAAAAAATTCCATCTAGAGAAGATCAGCAGAATTATGTTTGAGACAAGGCTCAATAACTTATTTAGGTGCCTCAATCACATACACTCGCTCTCATTTTATTTAGTCTTTACCACAATCCATATGTGTATTATTGTGTCTACGTCAAAAAGGATGCAAAGACTCCAGATTAGTCCAATCCCTGCCTTAAATTCATTTTTAAACAAATTTGGGAGTGAATGCATCAACAAGTCAAATTTAAAAATAAAAAAATCTAGTCACCTCACTATTAAGTGGCCACATCTGGATTTGCAATTGGACTTTTGACAACTATCCTGTACCACTTTGCCTTTCAAATACTGTTTTTCTTCCAGCCACATTTGTTTCAATTGTAAGTGAAACCTACAATCAGTAAATACTGGATTATATTTCCATGAATGCATGACATTTTACATCAACTTAGTTCCCCAGAATATGTCACTGGAAGGAAACTTAGAAATTATGCAGTCCAAGTTTTTAGTTTCACAAAAGAGATAAAACAATAGCTCTGATAAAAGTGACCTCTTCAGAGGTCCAAACCACTGGAATAAAAAATTAAGAGCAGTAAGAGATTAATTCTTAAGGATAATAAAATTATCAAGGTAAATGCTTCTAAACAACAGTAATTAGTAGTAGAAGAAATCTTCCAAAGCTACTTTAGAAGAGTTTTTATTGTTTGGTTTTGGCAAGAAAGATTTGGATAAATAACTTCTCACTACAGCAATTCAGATTTGGTTTCTTATCAGCATCGCTCCAATCATGTGAAATTTTGATTTCAAAGGAAAAAGAATCCTCCCATCTGCATACCAGGCAGTCACAATTTTACGATAATAACGTAACCATCTTTAAAGATTTCTTTTTTTTCAGTCTTAATTATGCAAAGCCATAGGGTAAAGAATATCCTAACAATTAAGAGAAATAACTTTGGAGTTATGAAATCATGAACCATTTATAGTCATACAAAATTAGTGTTAAGGGTTAAATGATATAATTATATAACAGTGCAGTGTTAATCACATCGAGAAGATTTAGACTGGCAATCACTGCTGTTGAAATGATGTAGAAAATTTGAGCTTCCCATTTTTTGGCCTCAGCATTCTTTGGTTCGGTGTGAATATTACAAAATTTAGGGCCCTAGCACATGGAAATACCATTCCTAATAATCCCTTTAATTTGGATACTTATCACAACAATTTTATAACAGATGGCAGTAAAGTCCCTTGAGGAAGGGGTGCCTTTTTCCCAATTTGGACAACAGTGCTGTATTAATAGGATTATAAGGTCAGAATGCTGAGTTATGTTATAGTTATTAGCATAGAGATAGTATATATATATATATATATATATATATATATATATATATATATATATAGCTTTTTGTCTTTTTGCCTTATCTAGGGCCGCACTCGCGGCATATGGAGGTTCCCAGGCTAGGGGTCTAACAGGAGCTGTAGCCGCCGGCCTATGCCACAGCCACAGCAAAGCAGGATCCGAGCCGCGTCTGCAACCTACACCACAGCTCACGGCAACACTGGACCCACTGAGCAAGGCCAGGGATTGAACCCGCAACCTCATGGTTCCTAGTCGGATTCGTTAACCACTGAGCCACAACGGGAACTCCCTAAAGATAGTATTTTTGAAGATACTGAAATATAAGTTCATAATTAAATAATCTGACTACTGGTAATAAGATTTTTTCTTTTAAAAACACAGCATCATTTCCTTCTAAATATTTGCATTTATTCAATTTCTCAATTACTTGCACATATTGAAATTATTCCCCAGAGAATAATATTTAACTTAACCCATAGGGGTAGAATATATTAAAAGATAAATGACTGTCTTTACTATATTTTGAGACTAAAAGTGTTCTGCTTGGGAAAGATTTCTATTGAATAAGTATTTTTTGCTCTTGGAAAGACACAGTGAAGATGGCACAAGTTAAATACCTATTTTTTAAACTTTTATGTTATTTTATTTTTTCTTTCGGGCCGCAGCTGTAGCATATGGACGTTCCTAGGGCAGGGGTCGAATCAGAGCTGTAGCTGCTGGCCTACAACACAGCCACAGCAATGCAGGGTCCAAGCCGTATTTGTGACCTATACCACGGTTCACGGCAATATCAGATCCTTAACCCACTAAGAAAGGCCAGGGATTGAACCCATAGCATTATGGATACTAGTTGGGTTCATTACCACTAAGCCACGATGGGAACTCCTTAACTTTATTTTTTATGTGAAGTATAGTTGATTTACAATGTCTCAATTGTTCAGCAAAATGATCCAGTTATACACACACACACACACACACACACACACATATATCCTCTCTATATATTCTTTTTCAGATTCTTCAGATTATTTTCCATTATAGGTTATTATAAGATGTGGAATATACTTCCCTGTGCTATATAGCAGCTTATTTCTTCCTTAATATTAAGTGCTTTAAGTTAACACCATATATTTTCTCCTCTGGATGGTCATTGGTATTTCTGTTCTTGTGAGCATTTTTAGGAGAAGCCAGAAGGAAAAAAAGAGACTATAATTCTGTAGACACATGTCTGCTCCATTCACTGTATTAAGGATCAGAAATGAAGACAGAATGAGAATTCAGTATAGATCCTGGAAACGCCCCCCCCCCCAAAAAAAAAAAACATTTCCATTTGCTGGTTTTCTGTAGCTTTAAGCTCATGTAAAGGTTCTGAATAACTGTCAGGACAATACACAGCTCTGCTTTTGTTCAGCTTATAGCTCATGCTGCAGATATGTAACATTCCTCCATACAAGGCTGTGATGGCTGAAAGGCATCATTAATGTGTTAAATGATGTGGAATGCTTCAGGCACACTATGACACATCACTGCAGAGTGATATTCCCAGAACAGGTCTCTGCCTTGATTTCAAATTGGAAAGAAAGAAGCTAAATTACCACACAAGCAAAATGCACCAAGAAAATTGTAATGTAAAGAAATAGACAGCAAATAGTCAAACTCCTACACCAAAAATAAACAGTAACCCCACCAAAAAATACAAAGGGGAGCTCCTCCCTAGAAGTAGCCTTTCAAGTCTACAGCATGGCCTCCCCAAACCCACAGAAAAAGAAAACCATAAACAAGATGAAGAAGCTCAAAAACCATTCCCAGTTAAAAGAACAGGACAAGTCTTTTAAAGCAGCCAGCAATGAAACAGACCTCTGCAGTCTGTCAGAAATGGAGTTCAGAAGGGAGGTAATGAAAATACTTGAAGAATTAAGGCTGAATATCCAGAAATTAAGAGAAGATGCAAACAGCAATGCAGAGTCCTTTAGA
>PVHT021183696.1:13065261-13149463 GCA_004024745.2 Catagonus wagneri
GATTAGGAAGATGTGGTATATATACACGATGGAATACTATTCAGCCATAAAAAAGGATAAAATAATGTCATTTGCAGCAACATGGATGGAATTAGAGACCCTCATACTGAGTGAAGCAAGTCAGAAGGAGAAAGACAGATGTCATATGAAATCTCTTATAACTGGAGAATAAAACACTACACCAATGAACATCTCAACAGAAAAGAAAATCACGAACTTGAGGAACAGACTTGTGGTTGCCAAGGGGGCGGGGGAGGGGTGGGGGAGGGGTGGGAGAGAGTGGGGATAACTACTGCTTTAATGATGGAATAGCAAGGAGCTCCAACTGTAATGCACGGGGAACTATATCTAATTACATGTGACAAATCCATATATGTACATATAATCGGGTCACCACATGGTGCAGTTGGAAAACCTGACAGAAATCTGTAAACCAGCTATAATGCAAAAATAAAAATAAAAATAAAAAAAAAAAAAAGAAAAAAGAAAATTGTAATGTATATATTCACTTGTAATCTCTGGGCCTGATTCAGATCTCACTTGTTTGTTGAGAGAAATGGAAGAGTAAAACTTCCATTCTTAGGCTTTAGTAATTGCACAAGTAAAATAACAAGGGGAGAAATCATCGGAGTGAATCCTGGAACTTTATCTCCACTATTTTGTAGTTGATTTTCATAATATTTGAACTTTCTGATACTCATGTTTCTGATACTCATGTTCTAATACTCATGTTACACCTCCCTTCAGGCTCTGAAAGAATACATGTAGATGCATCTGGGGGGGTCTAGTTTACTTCCCAGGCTACATAATGACATGGCAGCAGACACTTCTATAGAGATTATGTCAGTATGTTCACTGTTTAATAGCAGATCCAAGCTGTACACCTTTTCGACTTTTATTTTGAAACATTTGCTTCCTTAGGAATCCTAAATCCTGCCTGGCTGTCTTTGACATGAGGCATTCCTCTGTCATATCTATATCTGATGCTTCTAAATCCCAATAGGACAGCAAGGTGGATAGAGGAAATATTATTTCAGAATAAGGAGTAAGGAAGATTTTATAATATCTGCTATATCAATGTATAAAAATAGACTGGGTTCTAAATGTAAACAAAGAGCTCTAATAGTTTATGATTCATTTTAAACAGTGTGCATTATTTATTCAAGACATATTAAACTACTTTTTTCTACTAATAGTTTCTGTTACCTTGTTCTGTGAAATGGAAGGTCACAAAAGTACAGGCAAATAAGTTTTTAAAGTCCTTTAGAAGAAGTCAGTTGACAGGAGTGTTTAAAGGTCAAAAAAAAAAAAATGGTTGATTAAAATTATACCAGTAACAGAATTCTAAACTATAGTCCTAAAATCACAAAAAAGAAATAAAACAGGAAAACTAATGACTAGATTTCCAGTTCAGTCCTTTCATGTGATGGATAACAATTTTCGACCAGAAGAAAAGAGATTTGATTTTCACTGTTAAATTAAGTGGATGATAGAGGCTATTCTGTTTAAAGCCAATGCTAGGAATGTTTCCTTTGTATCAGAAAGTTTCTAAGATGCCATCTTTGCATAAATTAATGGTTTGCCAGAAGAAAATCTGAGTGAACATAAGTTGAATTCTCTTTTTTTAAAATAATATTATTTACTGGTCATTTTTCAAAGGGATGGTAACTGCGAAATTCCTAGAGTGATTTCAAGCAACTCAGAAAGTCCTACCCATAAGTACTGACTTACTTTCCTTTCATATTTTTGTATCTGACTTTTTTTGGCCTAGCCTTCCTAGTAGCTGGGAACTCAATTCTAACACTATGATGCAAACATATATTTCCTTTTCTTTACACCTATCTAATTCATTTCTATTTTCCAAAGTACACCTAACTCTTTTCTCCAAAAGTTTCCCTCCTTCAACCATCACTTTTTAACTCATTTAATTACACTATATCTTCTGAAAGTTTATGTGATTTATGATTTTTTTTTTAATCCACACTTCTACCATAAATTCTTGCACGGCTGGGAGCATACTGGATCAACAAATACATTTTATGAACATAATATGGGGCATTCAAATGTATTTGTTGATCCAGTAACCCTTTTTATAAATAGCTCAGTGGAAAGAAGTTGATGAATAGTATGATATTTTAATCAATTACTACATGTTAGGAGTTCCCACTGTGCAGCAGAAATGAATATGACTAGGATCCATGAGTATGTGGGTTCTATCCCTGACCTCGCTCAGTGCTCATGCGGTTAAGGATCCATCATTGCCATGAGCGGTAGCATAGGTTGCAGATGTGGCTCAGATCCTGAGTTGCTGTGGCTGTGGCTGTGGCTATGGCTGATTCGAGTTACTTTGATTCGACCCCTAGCCTGGGAACTTCCATATGCTGCACCTAGGGCCCTAAAAAGCAAGAAAAAACAAATACACACAAAAAAACATGTTAGTTCCAATTCCCATTTCTTTTACAGTCTCAACATACTTAAAAGAGAACTACTATAATTCATGGTATTATTTATTTATAAATGTTATGGCCAAGAATTTTAAAATCTAACACTAAGTGTGGAGAAAAAAGTATGAAGATCCAAATTAATTCAAAGGAAAAATTAGTAGCATGTGAGTACTTAAATTTAGAAGATGAACTAAAGATGATTCCAAGTGTTAAACTCAGGAAAATAGTGGTTTCATTAATAGAGAGGGAAAAAAAATGAAAGAAAGTGTTCTGAGGGAGAAAGTTTTCACTTTTGGAGGGTGGACATTTCCAGTAAACACTCACTCATTCTTTCAATAAACATATGAGTGAATACAAGGTGCTACAAGACATTGTTCTAAGTCCAAGAACCACAATGTGAACATCAGACAAGGTCCAAGCCCTTAAAGAAATTTACACTCTTCCAAAAAATTGCATTCACCAACAGAAAGACACAAATAGGAAATTACAACTGGTTCTCAGGAGGGCCCTTTTGTAAAGGGAGAACAGAAACCAGATTGCATTATGAATGAGAGAACAAAGAAGAAGCAAGGATTACTTTATGAAAGAAATCTAAGATAGAAAATTAGGAGAAAAATAAGATGAGATCATGAGGAGTCAATTTATAACGTGCAACACGTTTGTGTGAGTGTGTGGGTATTGTTGTTGCTACAGCTGCTTTTATTTAATTATTTATATCCTCCTCCAAGATGAAGAAAAACCTATGCGACATAAAAGGCAAAGAGAAAAATCCAAGAGTGTGTTTGTCTAAGATTCTGGAAGGGAAAGCAATCTGCTTGAGAGCACATTCTTTAGAGTCAGGAGTCAGTGGGGGTTAGCGAGTACAAACAGGAGGAATAAGATTTAGAAAAGCTGGTAAGACAGCATTTTCCTTTCCTTCTAAATTTGATGGTCTTAATAAGTTAGGAGGGTCTAAGAGGAAAATGCACACTCCAGTGTATCTCCTTTACACAATACTTCATTTCTGGTGCCCAAATGTGTGGGTTTTGCCTTGCACCAAGCAGTTCTGCAATCCCAGCTGGATTTCCTACAATTCAATTCAATTCAATTCAATTCAATTCTGATACTGTCTACCTGGATTCAACATCCGATCCCATAGGTGAAGGGCCCAGTCCAGACTTCAGGCCCCCTTTCAAACACTAATCTCAAGTCTAAGTTGTTATCTGTGCTTCTGATTTGGCAGGTGTAAATCACAGGTTCCCATGACCCCCTCTTCACATTCAATTAATATATTAGAGCAGCTCACAGAACTCAGAAAAACATGTTACTTACTAGATTTACAGTTTATTACATAAAAGAATGCAACATAGGAACAGCCTGATGAGAGAAGAATGGGGCAAAGTACTGGGCAGGGGATTTCCATGATTTCTGCAGACACATCACCTATGAGCACCTCTACCCAGAAGATCTCTGAACCATATCCTTTAAGCTTTTAAGGAGGCTTCATCGTATAGGCATGATTGACTAAATCATTAATTCTCATGCTTTAACTCTATCTCCAGCCCCTTTACCCTACCCAGAGGTGGGGTTGAGAAGTGAAGTGGATAAAAATTCCAACCCTCTAAACACATGGTAGGATCCCTGGCAAGCAGCCACCATCTTTTAGGGGCTTTCCAAAAGTTATTTTGTTAACATAAACTTAGATGTGAATGAAAGGGATGATTATAAATAACCAAATACACCTTTATTTCTCTTATCACTTAGGAAATTCCAAAGGTTTTAGGAGCTTTGTGCCATAAACTGGTATCGAGACCAAATACATATTTCTTATTATAAATCACAGTATCACAGAGGGGAAATCATCTGTGTAGAATGAGAGAGTAAAGGATAAGTTTGGGCAAGAGTGGAAATGATAAAGAAGCTCTCTTGCAGAATACCCCTAAGAAGCTCTATGATAAAAGACTGAGAAGCGAGGACAAAGTTTATTGCATATAGTATAGGTTATAGTAGATTTTCCCAGCAGGCAAGTCTCCCCTCTGTCTTCAAGGCAGCATTTCATTTGGAGAAATACGGCATGAATCAAAGAATGGCAGAAAGAATACAAGAATAGGAAGCAGAAAGTGAAGTTGGAGTTGTGAGACACTAGTAGAATTTTGGTCACGAATAAATGTTGAAAATGCTTCTTCTTCGATCTCAGTTACTATAAAATGGGGGTGGGGTGGATCTTAAAAATTGAAAGCCCATGATTTCTCTGTTAGTGCCCCTTCCCCTTGTCTGAGATTGTTACATGCCATAGGATAGTGGGAATAGGACAGATTCTATGATTGAGGCTGAGAATAAACAGAGATGACCATTTCACCAGTAGAATGGTTTTTTCCAGAACTAAAATGTAAACATACTCATTCAAAGAAGAAAACATGAAGAAGCAATTTACCCCAAGGTATAGCTTCACAGATCTTTGTTTTGCAATATGTAATTCTTTCTGTACATGTTTGACTGATGGATTCACGGATACAATCTTTATGTAAAGACCATGCTTTTTATCTCACTGACATACTTTGTGAAAGTATAAAGAGCTGGGGACCAACATCCAAATGTACAACACAATCCTCTACAATTTAGAAGGTGCCTTATCATGTGGTCATCACATGGCTTTTACAATGTCATCACGAGAAAAATCAACAAAGTCAATCTCACAAACTAAATTAGAAGGAACACATTCACATTTCCCCTTTATAACCATGTCAGCGATAGTAAGGACAGGAGGAATTTAAACAGCAGGCATCATATCTGTCATGGCTATATCTCTCTTGGGGTAGGGAGCTCATTTCTCAAGGCTACCAGTCCATTAACCTTCACAAGAGCAAAAATAAAGCAAAACAATGAAACACTCTCTGGAGAAATGATCTTACTTCTAATCTTGCTTATATATCTTACTGGGCGGGATTTGAAGATGGAACAAAGACCTCTACCTCCCCAGGCACACAAAATGATACAGAACCCCTGAAATAAATATATAAAATGCCTTGTGGTTCATGTTGTAGAAAAATTTGTGATTTTTCTGAAGAATGAGAGTGGGGTTAGGGAGAGTAAGTGATATCATCCCAGCTGAACTTCTGTCTTACCCTCTGATTTGTAACTGGGAGGCCAGAGCAGCAACCGCATTTATTTTTTAAAGTCTTAGCCAGCTCTTGGTTACCACTTTACCTAGATTCATTCACTTTATATATCTGGAACTATGAGTTTCCTCATAAATGCACTGTCAGAAAGCCAGAGGTCAATGATAAGGGAGGAAATAAGGAGTTTTGTTTGTTTTTATACATTTCTATTTGACTTAGGAGATAATTATAACACAGATTGATGCTCCTATTTTAAACAAGGTAGTAAATCAGAGTGAAATATAGGATTTGAGAAAGCTGTTTGCCACATAATTATAATTTCTTAAAACCCCTGGGCTCACTGAATATGAGAAGCTATAATCATGTGATCATAGCAATAGCATTACTCATCTTTTTTTTTTCTCTCATGGAAGACAGTTAAATAAACCTAAGTTACAAATCTTTAAATGATACTAGTTATAAAGTTTAAATATCATGAACTGAAGCAAAACAAAAGTATATGTTGCTTGGTCTGAGATCTAGCTTCAGGGTTACAGATTCAGTAAGCAAGATTAAATAATGAATGATTCAGTGCACTTCATTAGAAAGGTGTGCCTTTTCCACACACAAACTTCATTTAACACCATGAAACAATGTAAAATTACAACAACGTAAAATTAAAAGAATTTTATCAATATAGGAGACGAGAAAAAAAGTGGGAATAAAAGAGGGATTTGGAATAAGAAAGAGACATATTTGAAAATGTACTCTGTCCAGGGTTATATTCAAAATGTCTCTCAACTGGTATGGCAGAAGACATGGATCCTTAAGAGTTTGGAAGAGTTCCAGCACAGGGATCTGAAGACCTCTCTGATGCCAGGATTTATCCTCTTGGTTACCGGATTTTGGGGGGTGGGGAGAAGAAGGGATACTGGTCTGGAGACCTCTCCAATGCCAAGATTTATTCCTGTGGTTGCTAGATTATGGGCAAAGGAAGTGTGGGACCTGATATACTGGGTTCAGGGGGCTACTCAAGGTACTTGAGGAATTAACCAGCACAGATGCATTTCTATACTTACCTGCAGGAGTAAGTATATTTGCTTCTAACCAGTATCGAAGTACAAAATTTTAACAACCAACAGAGTCATACTGGTGCATACTTGATAAATATTATACTATTTTTGCACCATGTGTAGTTTAACTACCTTCCCTGAGTCAGCCAAGTGAGAGAAAAAGTGGTAAATGAGTTTAGAGGTTATCGTAGTAAGCGAAATAAGTCAAAAAGAGAAAAACAAATACCATATGATACCACTTATACAATCTAAAATACAATACAAATGAGGCTACCTACAAGACCGAAATAGACTCACAGATATAGAGAATAGACTTGTGGTTGCCAAGGGAGGGGGTGGTGGGGAGAGATGGATTGGGAGTTTGGGATTAGCAGATGTAAACTACTAAATACAGGGTGGATAACCAACAAGGTCCTACTGTATAACACAGGGAAGTACATCCAATATCCTGTGATAAAGCATCACAGAAAAGAATATGAAAAATAGTATATATGTTTATACTATAAAAACAGTACATAATTTTTGTATACTATAAGATAGTATACAATCATTTTGCTGTACAGCGGAAAATAACACATTGTAAATCAATTATGCTTCCATACAATTTTTTAAAAATTAGAAAAAAAATAAAGTGTTGAGTTTCCTGCTTTGTTATTTGGCTGCTCTAAGACCTTTTCTAGCTAATGGAATTTAGTCATCTCTCTTTTCTCTCTTCTTCTGACTTCCAGTATTCATAGTCTCAAAGCAAAGAGCAAGTCCTGCTAGAGAACAGAGGAACTTCTGTAATTCAAGACAAATGGAGAAAAGAAGCAGAGTGGACAGTCAGTCCTAACTTTTGGCTCTGGGTGAACCCACCTGGAAGCTCGTATGAAAGTCCATAGTTCTAGCTGAAACATTCTCAGTGTGCCATCCTGTCTCTTCTTTTCCCCTCTTTTTGGCTCCAGTGTTTACTTGTTTGTGTATAAATGATCCAATAATATCTCTGAACTGAATTACTTGAACTGTATCCCCTAATTATGATAGCTTATAGCAACAATTATGAATAATAAATATCTATCAGCTTAATTTTGCACAAGTTGTGTTGATTAGAAAACTGTTTTTTACTCATTCATCACAGTTATCACTTTGGAAAAATGACTCTCTTATTTCAAAGGGCTATCATTGGTATGTTTCTGTATACTCTGCAAAGTAAACCCTCCTAAATGTTTGAGAGAAGCATAACTAAAACCTCATAAATAATACTGGACACCACCCTGTTAAAAAAAACTATAGTAAAAAAAAGTCACAGAAACTATCAGAGAATTGAAAAACACATAGAAGATTTAAAGGGTGATTGAAAGAACAAGATCTACTAACAGTAAAGAAAACAGAAAGGTGGATGTTAAGATAATGAAAGGTTAAGAAGTTTATTTGTCTTCCATCCCATGTTAAAGCCCTTTGCTTACAACCAGGAAACACACTATTTTTTATTTTTTATTGGGAAAAGACTGTCAGTGGAAAACAGTTACTGAAATCACATATACATATATATATGTATATGTATGTATATATATGTATATATGTATATATATATGTATATATATGAGAAGTTTGTTCAAAAATATATATATATATTTATACCTGCAGATTGTTAGATAAGTGATTCCAACTCTTTTCCACTAAGAAATATTTTTACTAAGCTGCTCCTCAATTCCATATTTTTAATTTTTAAATATAAATTGTGTCTATTAAATAAAATAGGTTTATTTTCTTCTTTTTTAATTAATCAGAGAGTTTTAACTACCTGAGCTATACTACCCAGAGCTGCTGAGGACCATAAAACATTTAACTAAATCTGATACAATTATAGCAAATATATTTATAGTTTTAAATACCTTACGTTATCTTTCCTGAGCTAGAGTCGATGTCATTTAAGTTCTCTGAAACAGGAAAATCTCTCAAGGAGCCCCACAAGCACTACTTCCAGAGCCTCCAATGTTTAAAGATTTCAAATTGGGAAGCAATGGATTAAGCTAGTTTAAAATCATCTAACTTATATGATTTATTCTCACTTTGAAGAATTAAATTGAGCTTGTCAGTGTACCATAACTGTATAAAAGTGATAAAAGAGAATATCCTGGGGCTCTTTGAAATCTTTTTTTTCCCTACCTTTTTGTCTACTCTTTCTGTCAGAACTGTTACTTGGCTCTGAGATGGCAGGAGTAGGAAGCCCCCATCAGGTACTCACCAGCCTGGTTCGTTGTGATGCTGACTGCAGCAAACTGTCTTGGTGGTGAGCTCAGCTCTGACACCCCGTTAATGGCATCAATTTCAAAGGTGTAGTTAGTGTGTGCCAGGAGGTCTGTCACTGTCACTGTGGTGTTGGTGAGTCCAAACTGTCGAGGGAGGAAGCGGACATTTGGGCTGCATGGCTCACACTGTTTTACATTCCACCCACATTTTTTACATATGATGTTGAAGGTAACATCTTTCCGGCCTCCTGTGTCCAGGGGCCAACTCCAGTCCAGGATAACGGAGGTCTCATTTATATTAGATATAACATTTCTCGGTGCAGATGGAGGTCCTGCAAAGTAGTTCAACAAAGATTAATGAGCCTCACTTCTGTTTTCTACTACAAGGGAAATAGATAATTTACAATGGAACTGAAAGAGGTAAATAACCATCTTGTCTTTATTATATACTTTTAATTCATCCTTAGAGGATCCATGAGATTATAGACACATGGGTCCAAGAATACTGTCCTCCCCTAGCTATGAATGGGGGAGTTTTGACTAAAAGTTGAAGATGCATTCACAAAGTCCAGCAAAGGAATTTACCACTAAATTCAATGCCCTTGTGAATAGTTATGAAAACTTTGTATTAGGTTTTATAAATCTTAGTCCTTTTTCCCTATGACCTATGACCAACATGTAACAAGAGGGAATAGAAAAGTAAAAACACAGAAACCATGCCTATAACCTCTCCTATCCTGTCAAATATGATGCAAGATCTAAAACAAGATAGAGACAATTTTCTTTCTTTCTGGGGGTCCTGTTGCAGGAAGTGCTTTAAAAACTAATTCATTTTGTGTGATAAATGTTGCATTTGTGGTGAGCCAAGCATGGAGAATGAAGCAGAGAAAGCTTTCAATTCGCACATGGAAAACCAAAGGAAATGGACCAAATACTTAAAAAAAAAAAGTACAGTAACAAGAATTAAAAATGAAATAAAATAAACATGGAGGCATGGGTTGCAGCAAAACTACTCACGGGTACAAGCCATGGATGGAGGGTCTTTGTCTGCTCGGAAGTAATTATTCTCACACCTGCAGTTCACTGAACCTTCTTCGTGAGTAGAACTGTGAGGTGGGCACTTAGCACACTTCATATTACCATCTGAAGCCTTGTAGAAACCTGGTCGACAAGCTATAAACAAAACGATTCTTTTAAAATTCTGTGATAATTTGGAAAACTCATTCTTGAAAATACATAAAACAGATTTCAGGAGGCTCAGCATGCATTCATGATAAATAAAATCCATTTTCTCTCTCAGAATTCACAGAAGCAAATAATGTGGCCCAATGTAGTTGCTCCACATATACGTTTTGAATTTGCACCAAATGTTAAAGGGGGGAAAACCCCAGCAAAATTTAGATTACTTTGGCATTAGAGTATGATGAAATTTCCAGCTCATGTTTTCACAGCTTTACTTGGCATTGAACTACTTGTGGAGAAAATAAAGCAAAGCCACGTCATCATGAAGCCATTCCCTTTTAAAACATGAGGCAATGCGTACACTCTCTGCACTGCAGTTAGCACTATATTACATACTCACTTCTTTTCTAATTAGTTTCTGTGTGTACAACTTTATGCCCACAAATGTAAGCAACTGAAGGAAGAAATCATGACTTTGTCTATATTTTAAGATTCTTGATATATAGTTCTATTTAAACTGATATACTTGTGAATTGTTACTAAACCTTTTTAAAATAATTATGTTATCTTCTTTCTTTTTAGCCATATTTCTGAAAGACATTTTTTTTCTTAATGGATTTTATTTCAGTTATAGGTGTACATAAATCATCACAAGTCAATTTTACAGATTTTGTATCCCAAACCCACAGTGCACCCCCCCACCCCCAGATTGTCTTATTTAAAAAACCAAGGTTTTCCAAAGTCTGTGAGTCATTCTCTGTTCTGCAAAGAAGTTCACGTGTCTAAGCCCAAGGAACTGGTTACCAAATATTGATTTCAGCTGCCCTTTTAGTATTCACTATCTATTTACAGCTCTTACAGAAATATGTCTATTATAGTATTTTCATTTAAGCTGATATTATAAAATTTAAAATGCTATACTGTTTTACTTAGTCTATTTTCACATTGAAAACTGAAATCATAACGAAAATCCTAACAAAAGTCGCTTGGCATCCCTTTGAGGAAGGAATTTAGGGTCTCAAATTTTTAATTTTCTTCCAGATAATCTTTGGAAGTCAACAATTTCTTAAGTACTTAAAATTTGATTTCAAAGTGACATTGAGATGGTGGCTTAAGGCACTTACTTCTGGAATAGACTTTATAAACTATCTTTATCATTGAATTCCAAAGTTTTCTTATATTGAACTTCATATTGTGAATAGCATGTTATCTGCATTCAAATAACACCTGTGTAAATAGCTCTTAACTTTCATAATCACTAAATACATTCTGAAAGGTAACATTTATAGCTATAATAGTATTGAACATTTCTTGGAAGATAATACTGCCAGGGAAGATACATTGATGATACAAACAATTAGAATAACTTAAAGTTACAGTAATCAGACTATAGCAAGTAGTCTTGCTGTTTTCAAGTTCCTACTAAGAATGGCTGTGTTAGGACCATATTACCTTAAGTTGAACAAATTTTGGTACCATATTGAGAGGTGCCCAGATAAATTCTACTGCCCTAACCAAACTTGGATTAGGATTATAAACGTTTAAACAGTGTCCTTAAGCACTGGTAAGAAACATCTACTCATATCTCATGTCATATTGCCTCAGGGGGAAATGATATCAAGTATAAATAAACTATGCACTTAACTTCTGGTTTCCATTTAGCTCATCACTGAGTGCCTTTAAATTTGCAAGAGAGCATTGCTGAGTCTTTAAAAGACTAAGTTGCAATGTTCCAATGTACTTTGTTATTTTGTTTTCTTGTAAACTCATCTAAATGTTTCTATTTGAGGCTTTTACTGTTTCTACAGCATTTAGCATAAAGGTATTCACTAAATACTCAGTCACTTTTTGTTAATACCATAAATGGCTATACTATGTGATGCTTAAAGGAAAGACAGGACAGGAGTTCCGTCGTGGCTCAGTGGTTAACGAATCTGACTAAGAATCATGAGGTTGCAGGTTCGATCCCTGGCCTTGCTCAGTGGGTTAAGGATCCAGCATTGCCGTGAGCTGTGGTGTAGGTTGCAGACGTGGCTCAGATCCCGCGTTGCTGTGGCTGTGACAAAGGCCGGCAGCTACAGCTTCTGTTGGACCCCTAGCATGGGAACCTCCATATGCCGCGGGTGCGGCTCTAGATAAAGGCAAAAAAAAGACAAAAAAAAAGAAAAGACAGGACAGTTATATAATCATTTAGCTACAGATTCACAGCACAGGATTTCTGGTAGGAAGTTGAAAGTAACTACAGTTAATTAACTTAGAAGTTAAGTATGTGACTCAAACTATTAACAAAACTTTTAGTTATGAGTAAATGATAACTCTAGACATCCTTTTTTTTTGTCTTTTGAGGGCCCCACCCGAAGCATATGGAAGTTCCCAGGCTAGGGGTTGAATTGGAGCTTAGCCACCAGCCTATGCCACAGCCACAGCAACACCAGATCCAAGCTGCATCTGTGACCCACACCACAGTTCACAGCAACACCGGATGCTTAACTCACCTAGGGAGGCCAGGGATCGAACCTGCATCCTCATGGATCCTAGTCAGGTTTGTTACCACTGAGCCACAACAGGAACTCCCTTTTTGTTTGGCTGTGCCCGGGGCATGCAAAAGTTCCAGGGCCAGGGACAGAATTTGCACCACAGCAGCAACCTGAGCCACAGCAGTGACAATGCCAGATCGTTAACCTGCTGGGCCACCAAGGAACTCCCTTGTTAGTCTTGAAGTTACAAATGTCCCTAATTCTGTCCAATTCAAAAAAGTCCCTTGCCATTTGAAAGAAGCAGCAGACATATAACACAGGCCATGTGGAGCATGCACTCCATTCTGATTAAGCTGTTGGAAGGAATACACAAAGGAATCCCATTTGAGAAAGATTATGAAAAGATGGTAGGAGCTGGCCTGTAAGAAGTATAATTAAATACATAAATAGATCAACATGAAAAGACAAACCGTTAAGTAGAGGAATGTGGTGGGTACTGTCAGTTACATATTCAGTATCCAAATCCTGCTTCCTGCTTGCTAGCAGAATCTTGATTTTATTTATAATTGCATTCTGCCAAGTTACTCCCTAACTCAGATTTCACTGCAAATAGGGATGGATAGCCAAAGTTATGGCCAACGAGATGGCTAAAGAGAGACAAGTAGAAATATGATGAAAGTCTTTGAGATATCTGTTTTTTTTTTTTTCTAATAAGATGGTCCAAATGCAACTGAAGCCAGTCCATCTACATTAGCATTTATTATGAACATAATGGCTTACATGTGACAATTAAAGACCAAGAAAATCAGAGAGACGTGTACCCTGAACTTGCTGACCCAGAAAGCACCTGTCTCAAGATCCTTTATAGCATCAGAAAAACACCCCATTTTTTGAAGTTACTGTGGTCAAAATTTATTTTACTTGCAGCAGAAAGCATTTCTAAATGATATAAAAGACAAAGAGAATTCAGGTGAGATGTATTCATTAAGCAGAATTATAGCTTAATGGAGCCAGAAAGATTCTAAGAAATCACACTGGTCAGTCTTGTGCTCTACATCTGAAGACACTGAAATTCAGGATATTAGGTGACACACAGTTAGGGACAGACTCTACTCTGCATTCTGGCACCTGGTAGTTAGCTGATAGGATTTAACCACCAATTTATAGATATTCATTGAATGCCAACTAAATTCTGAGTGCATGCTAGGTTCTACTGTAAAATCCTAAATTTAGAAGACATCTTTTTCCTTTAAGGAGAATTTTCACATGTAGGATCTCAATTAAATTTCACAACAGTTCTATTGAAATAATCAAGGTAGATATTAATCTTATTTTACGGAATGAAAAACTAAAGCACAAACAGAAAGAGCAGCATGCCCCAAATAACAAAGAAATTCATAGTCTAAAGAAGCAAGAGAATTTCTGCTTTTAATTTTATGTAAATCACTCATTAAAAGCAAATTATTTTCCTACTGAGTCTAAGTAGGAATCTGTATGTATGACACAGAAGAATAATAATCTGGAAAATTTAATACAACACATTTAAACACATGCAATCCTTTTGTTATTTCTAATAAGATACAATTTCAGAAATGCTCTTATGAATTCTCTAGGATTTTCTATGTATTCAAGGTCTAACCTTGTTATAAGCTGATGAGCAATTGTGCTTTTTTTGGAAGGGGAGAGGTTGTCTGGCAACTTTAAGAATAGGATGACCCATTAAATGTGGGAGGCATACATGTGAATTTTCCTTTTATTGATACAAACAGAATCTCTAATCCTCCAAATTGTTCAACAGATTTGAGAATGACTGAAAAGTTTATTTTCATTAATAAAATTATTATATTGTAAGAAAAGAATTTTTTCAGGGAAAATTCTTTATATAATACACTTACTTTAAACTTTTTCTCACCAATAATCTCCCTCCCTTGCAATAAATCAACTTGAGGTTAAATATCCATCCTTCCTTTAAACTATTTTCATTCTTTAAAAAAATTGTCACACAAAAATTTAAAACCTTAGTTCTAAGGGGCATAAATACTTGTGTTTTATTATCTTTGGTTATGGTAGCAACAGTAATGATTGTAATTTTACTCTCACTAGGTATTTTTTTACAGACTGAAAAGGCTTAGCCTCCAAAAAAAATAAAACCCAGGTAAGGAGTAGAAAGTAGATAAGTTACTGTGTTTTCTTCCTTTTTCTTAAAGGAAGTCTTTGTTAACTTATTACAGAATACCAAAGAACAAGCAAGAGCAGTAAATAAATACTAACTCAGATTTATTCAGCTTTAGGTTTTAAAATTAAAAACACAAAAACAAAGAACCTTATGCTATATAGTTAAGGCCCTCTCTATGTTGGCCAGCTACTAAAGCAATACTGAACAAAGGCGGAAACGCACATACTCAAGGCCTGATGCACAAATGACAGAATTCTAATTTACATCTTTCCTTAGATAACCCAATAGTACATGTTCTTAGTTGAAGACTGGTAAAATTATTCATTGATTTCTACCTCACAGTAGGAAAACCAAAGCGTGATTAAACAGTATAAGATCTTTTAAGTGGAAGAAAACTGCCACCTTTGTGTATGTGTGTGTGTGGATCAGAGTAGAATGATCCATGAAACTAAATTAACCATTAAAAATGGGATGCAACAACTTCTCAAATCCTACTGGTTATCAACATGGATTTACTAGGAATCAAATTTGTTCATGTAATGTTTGGATTTCATTCATTCATTTTAAAAAAATAAACATGTATTGATCTCCTAAAATGACCTAGACACTTTATTGTGTCCAGTCATAGTGATAAAGTTCACAATCTCCTTAGAGAAGACCAATTAATTCCATATGGCATTGTTATTTTAGAAATGGATCTTCTCACTTGAGAATGTGAGTAATTAAGACACTTTCAATACGACATTTTTAAAGTTACCTCTACCAAGAAATTCCCTATTTCACTTCTTTTTATCCCAAAACTTCAAGGTATTTTAAGCAACTTACAGTAAGACCTCTAGACTGAGAAAGTGGAAATGTAGCTTTTGATCTAGTCTGTTCTACTGAATTGGTATTATCTCAAAGTTATTGACAAGGTGTCTTCAAATTTTAATAAGGTGGTTAGGATAGTGATTTCCTCTTCTAAAATGAGTCTTAAGTTCCATTTTTAGTAATTATTATCTATTCCCAGGTTAGACTCTGAGCAATATAAAGACAAGTTATTTCCTCTTCATTGTATAGGCTCTGGGTCTAGCACACTGCCCAGAACCTAGCAGTTGGTAAGATACACTTTTTAAGTCAGTAATTAACTTGCAACCTGTTGTCCTCTTTAGACTTTAATTTCCTCATTTCTCAAATGATGGGTATTGACTAACTAGTTTCTAAACTCCTCAGGCTAGACATTTTTAACAGTTAATAATTTAATAATTTGTATACCAAAATTTATAAGATTTCTTGAACTTTCTAAGTAGAAAAGAAAATAGAGCAAAGTATCTTCACTTTCATTCCTGTTTTAAGGATTAAAATTAGCCATTAAAATTATAAAATCACATAGGACAATAAGACAAAGAAAAGAGGTTTGCCTTCTGATGTAAAATAAATATACTTGAAAGGGGAATCACAGAATTTTGCCCTTTTCAGTGGTTTCCTGTATCAGAGCAGTATGCACTGAAAGGGCATGTTGATTTCAAGATCAGGTGGACTGAAACATAAACTGAGTGCCAAACAAATAATTCCCTATTTATACTTTTATTTTGTCCAATAAGCATAAAAATTATATTTCATTATACTCTTCCTTTATGTACATTTTAGATAGATTAGAATGTTTAAAATTTGGGAATCTTATGGGAATGAATAAAAATTAAAAATATTGACATTAATTACTATTTTAATTTTTTAATGTAAGAAGGTGTGATTTTCTTTTTTAGTGGTAAGGCAAAGAAATACAATATTAAAAATATAATTTAAAAGAGAATACTTTTCCCTTCTGTTAGTCTGATACAAGGTTTTATTTGTCTTTTTCTTGTTAATCTATTTTTTTAGTTCCTCTATTTTAAGTGCTCAGTTAGTGAGAATATATGTGGCTCATTTACTAAGCAAATCTCAAAACTTACTGAAAAACCCCAGAATAGGCCACCATGGAATAAAATGATGAAGCCCTTGCCAAGTGTTATTTTTCTACCGAGGAACACTAAAAATATGAATAAAATAATAGAAGGAAGCAAAAATAATACCAATTTGCAGTAAATGAATTAGAAATATTTTGGGAATCTTCTGATTCCATATTTACAAAGATGTAACAATAAAACAGGAACTAAATAGTATGGGTCGGTAGTGGGATAAAATAAAAAAATGCCAGCTTTGGAAAAAAATAAAGAAAAATGTATGAAATAAGGAGCATTATGAACACTACCTATACAATGAATAATAATTACAAAAAAGCTTCCAGATAGAATCTTGGCCTCATTCCCAAAGCACATAGCACACTTTCCCTCTAAACTATAATTGATGGGTTTGAGCTATGCTGATATAGAGAATGGGTAAAGTTACCATAGTGAAAGGAAAACAAATGCACTTAGTAAACCATGGTGGCTACTGTTGAAAGAAAGTAGACAGCTTTTCAATTGCAAAGTGAATTTTGTCTCCAGTTGACTAATGTGGTTGACTTTTAAGAGAAAACATGGTCCTAATTAAGGGTTAAAAGGCTCATTTCAATTTGAATTAACTTTAAATTAAAAAATAAAGCTGTTGGTAAATAGGGTCCTTTTAGTATTCAGACCTGAGCTCTATATACACAGGGCTATATTATCAATTCCCAGCCATAAACACAAACTAATGACCAGAACCAGCACTGACTAAACAGATGATTTCCTGGCCTTGCAATTCCAGGCCTGACAGGGTCTATTTGCCGGTACAAGGTCAAAGCAACTGTTTATTCCCAAAATGAGCTGCACTCCACAATCTTACAGGAACTCTATTCTTTGCTATTTGAATAGAGGTACAATGCTTTGAGCAAGGCGGAGGCATTTCAATACACTGGAAGTGGCTATGTTCAGTCATTAAACCCTGCCTGCAATGTGCAGCATTTACCAAGTGATCAAGTGTTTCCTTCTTCTGTTCCTTCCACTGTTCAATAAAAAAGGCCTAAGGCAAAATGCCACCCTACCATTAAACACAACAGAATCAATCACAATCTAGTGTGGCTCAAAGATAGCTTAGTAACAAGACTTTATTGTGTTTGTTGTTGTTCCATCAGATTTAGCAAGACAGGTGCCAGTAACGCTGAAATATGTCCAATGCACGTTCTCCACAAAGAGAATGCTAAAAGAGACCCTGTTCCTAAGGATGTGGTATTTCGCCAGCTTTTCAGTTGACTTCTACTTTCAGGAGGAATTGTGTGTTCTACAGTAGCGCTGGTTGAGAAATTCTTAATTATCAATGCCCAGAGAATGAGCACCAGTAATAAAATTTACAAATGCATAGGAATATGTATGTCATGAGCAGGTAAATACTAAAAAGGGAAGGAAGGAGAAAGAGCGAGACTATGAAAGAGAAAATCATATACCCAGGACATAGTGAGAGAAAGCCTGGAAAAGTTTTTCAGAATTATGCCAGAAGTTTTCTTTAGAACAGAATAGCTCTGGAATGTCTGAGAAAACTATTCCTAGGAAAGGATTTTGGAGGAGGTAAATCACTTCCATGTCTAAATAAGCCCTACTACAGATTAGCATTTTCCAGGCTTCTTTGGAACTAGCTAGAGCTTGGAAAGGTCAGCAACCCAATACTCACCTTGATAAGTCAACTTTAGGAGACTAGAATCGCCATCATAAATTTACAGTCAATGCGATTAGGCATTTGAGATTACAAATCATGAAAAACTTTAGATGCTATTTTTTCCAAAGATCTATTGTATATGAATGTACAGAGAACAAATAGGTCCTGTGTATGTTTATATACACAAAGATATATGAATAGTGTTATTTATAATATTGGCAAATTTAGAAAAAATATATTCTTTGAATTAGAAAGTGGTTAAATTACGCTATTATACAATTTCATATATAAATTCTGCTGTTCTTATACATTTAAGAAACACATTATATCTCACTCAGAAAGATATTCATGTTTTATGGTAAAAAAGCAGGATAAAATAATGTGTATGCAATCCTGCTTTTATTGCTTATATTTTCTTATTAACATTCTTATTAACATTTCTTATCTAATTAAAAACTTTAAACAAGTCTTAGAAGCATAAAGATTGCACATATACATACAAAAATTATCAAAACACTTTAGCTTGTGTGTGTGTGTGTGTGTGTGTGTGTAACAGGACCTTTAGAGGTATGTAATGTAAAAGTGCAAAACTAAATGCGTACTATAAATGGGGTCTAAATCTAAACATCTAGATTACTCTCTCTCAGTCTCTTCTGCATCACATTTTGATTAGCTCTTGCATTATAAGGTCAAGGAGTTTACATTTTCTTCTCTCTCTTCTTTAAAAAAAAAAATGCAACACGGGAGAAATGTTGACTGCAAATGCTGACAGTCCTACTAATGAAAATTTCACACTTTTGATCTCAAGTAATTAATATCTCCATTTGGAAAAATTTATATAGAGAATAGCACAATTTAAAATATTCAAGATTTAAATGAAAACTTATTAAAAGTGGAAAACTCAGGAAAATAATCTGTAAATACTGCAAGATATATTGCAAAAACAGTTGTTCTCTGAGCACTTATTTATTTTTCTTTTATTTATTTATTTGTTTTTATTTATTTATCTTATGCTTTTGGTAAATATTTACTCCAAGATAGAAAGGAGATTTATTTTCAAAGCATTCTGAAATTCACTTCCTTAAATGTGTAGGAATGACTAACAAGGAAAACACAAAAAACTGTTATAATTAGATGCCCAAGGGATCAGCAAAATCATTAGTTGAATGAGCATTTCAAAAAAACCTTAAACCAATCACTTATTTTTAAACTATTAAGGAAGATATGAATATTCATGATTGTATAGAATGTATGTTTATAAATTTGAATTTCACATAAAATTAATTACATCCTGTTCAAGAAAAAAAACACTTTTCTATTTGTATAAGAACATGAATTTTTTCAAAGAAAAAATTTGTCTCTACAAAGTTTCAAATATATACAGCATTACTAATTTGTATGTAAAAAATATAAAAAAAATTAAAAAGTCTTCCTCTCCACAAAATAAGGTGGGAAGAAACTTCTTAAAATATATAAAAGAATCTCATGGACAGTTGCCACAGAAACAGATAGTAGTATTTAATGGTATTATGAAAATGAAAGTCTTGAATACCTTAAACCAGTTAATTTCTAAATATTGAGATAAACATTTTTTTTCAGTTACAACTATTATCCTAGAACAGTATATTCAACTTGGGAGGTAGATGTATTGCAATAAAAGGACTAAAAAGGTTAAGTCCATCAAAGATAAGAGAATTAAAGGGCAGAAAAATAGGAGAAAATATTTCAGTGGAAATATTAAAATATATTACTTATAGTTGGCAAAGAGACACCACTCTTTTAGTACAAACAACTGGGACACAGTGTTGCGACCCTTGAAGTGTGTGTGTGTGTGTGTGTGTGTGTGTGTGTATGTAGAGAGAGAAAGAGATATTGAGGGAGGGAGAGAGGGGGAGAGTAAGAAAGAGGAAGAATGATGTGTCTTTGTGTCAAAATAGCCACATCTGTGTATGTGTGTGCATGTGTGTGTATGTGTGTCTGCATGTATGAGTGTGTGTGTGTGAGTGTGTTTCTCTAATTTAGACTGAAAGTATTTCTTCAGGGCAGAGATCACTATACGGTCCATCCACTCTCTGGAGTGACTACTTAAAATTTTGTTAAGTGACTTGAGAAATTCATTTAAAATAACAGTTTGCCTTTTTATATTCTGCACATTTAGGGGTTTAGATCTTATACATGAGAGGCGAGGAATTGGGAAGCAAATGGGACCTGAAGAAATATCCTATACCAACAGCCTTTGAAAGGCCAGGCAGATTGCATTACCTGATTGCAGTACTTTCCCCAGATCTAGCTACCTGAAGAGAACACCTCACCTCTATGTAATGTAATAAATACCATTTACTGAAAATTCCCTCCTTGTCTAACACTGTACTTGTGCTTCACTTCTGCACTTAGAAAAGTCATGTGAGACAGATGTTATCTGGCCAGAGGAGACGATTGAGGCTTAATGACACTAAGTGCATTGGCTGCTTTATCCCATTATTAAATGCTATAACCAGAAATTACCCCCATGTCTGAAGAATTGCAAGACTCACATATGTATATGTTTTTGTGTCCACTGTCTTCTCATCCTATAAAATTTAAAAGTGATAACTAATAAAAGACCAACAATGGATCCGTACCCAAAAATCACTGTGACAATTTTATATAGTATGACTATAAAAATATTAGATCTTATTGGGCACAGGAAAATTGATTATTTCATTTTGTTGCAGTATCTGTTTGCCAATAGTCATTTTTTTCAACAATATCTCAAGTCTATATCTATGTCTCGCAAGATAAATGACCCTTGATGGAAGGAAATTCTATTCATAACAAACAGAGACTGCATAACTGTTGTAGGCTATCTAGAAAGGTATTTGTGAGCTAGATTTCTGTGCAGGGGACGCTGCTTGTTTACCATAGAATGGATTTTCTACTTTCTCTATATTACCAGCTGAAACAAGGAGCTTTATTGTGTTGTGGGGGGAAAGCATACCATAAATAGTTTCCAATTAAAAAAGGGAAAAAGCAGTTCCACTTTATTGTGGAATTTATTTGTCTGCTGGACATTAAGAATTTTCAAGTAGCCTAGGAAAATAAATATTCAGCTTTATATATCATAAAAGTGATTTTCACTAGAAAATTACATTGTATTTGGATTTCTTCAAAGTTATCTACTGAAGAGTAAATACTCAGGATAACAATAAGAGTGAAAAAAACAGGATCTTTCCCAAGATCTGGGGGCAGATTTGATGCACTTCAGAAAAGATGCCTAGAAAATCCTTTAGCACCGTCCCCAAGCTGAATTTGTAATTCTGATTATACATTCAAACTAAGTAAAACAAGTGATTTTTAAAACCAATAAAATTTTTATTAATTAGGACCGGAAAATAGCACATTTAAAGTGCTTCAACTTAACTTATAACCTTTGGATCCATACCATTTTCCTTCTGAGGAAATCTTGGTTTGTAGTACTTTCAATTTATTTAATGATATATAATAGGAAGCTATAACTAAAAAGGAGAATAAATTGTGTAACTACATTAAATTTAATATCATGTTCAGCAAGATCTGAAATAAGCCAAACTCATTCTCCAGGTAGTCCAGTTCTCATTTTTTACTGCCTTCACATTTAACCATCTGTGTGCTTAAAAGACTGAGAAGATTACCATTACTTGAAATCCTTTTTCCAAACTATGCTCCATTTAGTTGATAACTGATATATCTTGCAAGGCAATATACTTACTAGACCTACCTATAAACTAAATATGGAAGGTATGACCCTGCTTTTATAAAACATATGTATAAAAAAATTCTACTCTTTAAAACTCAACTCCTATTAAATTACTGTGTGTGTCAGCTAAGAGAATGAGCACATAGAATGCTTGGCTCATGAAAAGCAACCAATAAATACAATAAACTTTGAGAGAAGAATGGAAGCCTTCTCCTCCTCTCCATAATAAGTCCCATTATAATATTTCTCATGGCCAATTATTTGGTTCAACCAATCATAAACATCTTATTAGACTAAATTTCCCCTTAAAGAGTTAATCTTACACTATGACTCAACAATGAAGTTTCATAGTGGAAAAATAGGAAGACAAGAAAATGCACACACATATATATATATATTTGTGCTCTATTAGGCACTAAATGCAATATATATATGTAATATATACAGAATAAATATCCTATATATATGATTAATGATAATCATAAATCATTTTAAAACTAGAAATAAAGAAAACTAAGAGACTCCCCAGTTTCTCCTAAATATTTCTTTTAAAGAAATTCTTCAATTACGTTTAAGCAAATATCCCCAGGATAAAAAATATATACAAGGTATATTTACTAAAGAAATTTAATTTCCCAAATGAACATATTAAGTTAGCTTAGAAGAGAGCAGGTCTAAGTGAATTTCCAATTGAGTGACAATAATAACTATGTGCACCATCTAACCTTAAAAGTGAGTGATATGTACAAAGCACTAAAATATCGATGTGCTATGTAAAAGAGAGAAGCAAAAAGTGGAAGGCAGAGCATTCTAGGGTGAAAGCCCAGAGGCAATAAAGAGTTTTAACAGTTAACGAAAGTGAAGGAAAAAAAGAGTACAGCTGAAATAGAGAGGATATATAGGCTTCCAATCAGTCTGGGGGAGGCGGGAAGACAAATCAGGCTATGAAGTGCCTTCAAGGTTATATTAAGGACTGGTTTTATATAGTAAGTGTCCTGGGAGGTCATTGAAAGGTTTTATGCTGGGGTGAGGTACACCATAATCAGATTTACATTTCAAAGAGATCGGAGATGTTCTTGTTTCTTTAGGGAAAATGAATTGAACTGAGTCAAGAATGGGGAAGACAAGATATTATTGAAATAATCCAAATTAGAGATGATATGACATAGGAAAAATTTTATGGATGTAGAAACAAGATAATTCATTTGAGATATATTATGTAGATAATGTTGATAGGTCTTGGAGATAGAATAGATACAGAGCATAAGGTGGAAAATGGCATAAGGACTGACATCTAAGCTCCCTGTTTAGTTGCTGGGTGCTTTTCTATTTCCTGAGGGGGCAGTGAATGGATATAATATGTGTAAGGACATAGTTTAATGTGGAGTGTGTTACACTGTCAGTCCATTGGAAATGCCTAGTAAGCATTTGCTATACTAAATTGTGTGGTATTTATAGCATTTATACTGCAAAGAAACAGATGACAATATTTTCCTGTCAAGAAAAATGCTGCATTTAATTTCTTTGTTAGGCTTTTGCTTAATGACAGCTGATAAATTTGGCTATCAAGAATGTGGGTTTTGAGAGAAGCCAAGACAATCAAGCAATATACAGCCTTTTTTAACATAAAAAGAGTACAATAAAATATTGCTGGAGAAAGCTTCTATGTTACAGATACATTAGAAAAACAAAGTGTCGGGAGTTCCCTTTGTGGCTCAGTGGTTAACAAATCCAACTAAGAACCATGCGGTTGTGGGTTCGATCCCTGGCCTTGCTCGGTGGGTTAAGGATCCGGCGTTGCCGTGAGCTGTGGTGAAGGTTGCAGACATGGCTCGGATCCGGCATTGCTGTGGCTGTGGTGTAGGCCGGCAGCTACAGTTGTTAGACCCTTAGCCTGGGAACCTCCATATGCCGCGGGTGTGGCTCTACATAAAGGCAAAAAGACCAAAAAAAAAAAAAAAAAAGGAAAAACAAAGTGTCTTTACTGAATTGGGTGATTCTTCCTCTCAGAATATGGTAGTAAACCAGAACACTGATATTGATTTGCTCATGAACAAGATATTGATTTGCTCATGAAAATCTGTGTTCCATGGCCTGCAACATTTGCCTGATGTTGCTAATATACACCATTTATCATAAAACAGAAAAAAAATGAGCAGATCAACAAAAATATATCATGACTACTGGTCAAACAATTTAAAATGTACCATCAACACTGAAAAAAACAGTAGAAGATATTATTTTGATGTTCATATTGTAACTGTTAAGAGCACATGTTCTTCAGGTTCAAATCTTAACTCTGCTACTTAGACTTTGCCCACGCAGCTGAACAAGTTACAAAGCCTCTTTATTTCTCAGTTTCTCTGTGTCCATAATACAGGAATAGTAAAAGAGCCCTACTATGAATTCATGAGAATGAAATGACTATAATAAATTTCAAAAACATATTAGAAATTGGTATTACTGTATATTCATATAAGTAAAAATTTACATAATGTATACAAACATTTCTAAACCTACGACAAAAATCAATAGATTTGCTAGTATATTTAAACAACATTAAACTTCAACTTTTTCAAATTTTCCACTTTTAGAAATGTAATAGGCATTTGTTTTTCCTTAGAATAATGCAAATCCTTCTCTGTTAAAATTATAATTTTTTTCAGAGGATTCACAAAAATATATCACAACACAGCACTTTCTTGTCCAAGTAAATTATTGATAGATATTTGGCCATTCCTTTGGAAAGATCCAGACTTCCAACTATCTCTTTGTGATCCTGGAGCTTTCCATAGATATATCTATACAACTTTTATTTAACACAGACTGTTTTGTCTTTGGTTCCTGGTTGATATGCCAGTCCATCCCATTAAAGACTAATGCCTTCACTCTTTGCAATCCTTGTATTTACTGGCAGAAGGAGCTGAATGGGTCTCCTTGGGGTAACTGAAAGGATTGCCTCTGACTCTGTAGCTCAAAGTCCTCTTGCTTCTTTATATAGATTCACTCTTCCCACCCCCAGTACTGGCAATTTTTTAGTTTTATTTTTTGGCTGCCATAAGCACTAGCAAACACAAACTTGGCTGACTTCCCTCCACAGCTTGTCCTCACTTCTGAATTTCAAAACATATTTGACTTTGAGACTCTAGTTTTCCTGAGACTTATTTCTTCATAAGTATAGACCGTTGCTAAGATGATGTGGTCCTTTCAACTTTCAGCCGCTTGTCCAAATCTGTATCATGTTGGCACTGACCAATGTCTCCTCTGTCTGATAGCTTTTCTGACAGTTAATGAGAAGTAAAAGTCTAGAACTATTAGTCCAAATCCTAGGGGATAAGTGTTCAGATTGCAAAAACCACATTCACATATGGCAATAATTGGCAGGCTCTTTTAGGTGATCACAGCATTATTTCCAAAGACCCAAAGGATACTTGAATAATTCCTTGGTTCCAAATAGGAAACTCTCCTGAATAAGATAAGCATATACATTTTTGTGGACAGGTACTATGTTCCTCCCCCAACCCCAATGGACTTTTCTAGTGAAGTGGATTCATTTGAATAGTTTATGCCAGAACTTATACAATCCTACCAAAATTCTAGACTTACTCTATGACAGGTGAAATCTCAGAAATAAGATACTTTAGTTCCACACTACATAAGGTATTAGAGATCTAAATTAATAGAAGCCAATACGTTTACATATCTAAATATCATAGCACTAGGAGCAGCTGCTCAGCCTTGTAAATGACGTTCCTTCAAGAAGCTTAATACCATTTATAGAATGCTATTTTAACTTTGTCTCATTCTTTCAATTTTTTAAAAGTAGCAAGATATGGAGTCTATTTCTGTGAAGGAAATTATTAATTGAATATTTAGGGACTCAATTTTATATACACTTCTAAACTTGCTTCTTTATCAAAGCTGGTTGACAAGGCCCTATGGTACTCCTTTCTGTTTCTCCCTAACCTCTTCCTGTTTGCTCAGACTCGATAATAAATTAAACGTTTCTCAGAATCACAAGCAATTAATAAATGAGTAGAAGAGTATGGATCTTCTAGTAGAATTACAGGAATTTAAAGGAAGTGCTTATTTAATGAAATGGTTTCAGAGAATTTCTTAAAGCATAAAATATTTTAACTTACCTTAATATTTAAATATTTTAACATTATTATTTTAGTTTAAACTATAATCCCAGGCTTATCCAAACCTATCCTTTAATGAAGGAGAAAGAACAGCCCCAGTTTGGGAGGTAACAGACTTGTGTTATAGTCCTGACTGGCCCTATCTACCTGGGTACTGCTTATGCTGAGGGAATTTGTCCCAGATCCCATAGCCAGTGGTTGGTGGAGATGAATCTGATACCAGGTCTTACTCCAATTCATGTGCTGCCTCCATTATGCTTACAGCACAGAACTTTAAGAGCAAATAACACATGCTGTAATGGTTACGCTCTTGATAATATTTTATTCTACATTCAAGTTCCTATATTGAATACTGGGAACAGGCTAATATGCCAAGCCAGTGGTGCGAAGTTCCTTGTGAAGAAATAGAAACAGAACAAGCATTCCTTCCTAAATTTATCTTATCCAACATTCTTTCTTCTATCAGTTATTATTGATAGAGGAATATCAATAAAAACTTTTGAAATTACCAATAATTCAATAATAATTCAATAATTATTGATAGAGGAATATCAGTAATAACTTTTAAAGATTGACTTTTCAAGGATGATATTGATTCAGTTTTAGGAATTTCTTTTTTTTAAACTTTAAGACTTTGCACACATAACAAGAGGGCATTAGTAATACAAGTTTTAAAATACTTTTCCATTCCTTCGGATATTGCATATGCTGTTTCTGCATCAGTCACTGCAGGTAGATTGAGCAAGCTTTGTTTCTGTGTTTGTTTTTCAACATGCATTCAACTAGATATAGATTAATACTCCCTTTTTTCATTACAGTTAGCTAAAAAATTGCCTGGGAGCCCACTGAAAAAGATTGCAGAGTCAGTTGGAGACTTAGGGCACTGGGACCTGCCAGGTGAGCCATACTAGCGTAAGCTAAGTGTCCAGTGCTTTAAGAAGAAAGTCCTGGTTGGAGCATGAGGCCTCAGCTGTGGAACCTCCATGGTGTGACTGCATAGCTCCATCCTCAAACATCTGCAGGGTGATCACCACTAAGGGGGTATGTAGCTTTAGGTGGGCATTCTTGGGGTCTGAAATGTGGGCACACTGATGGGGTGGAGGGTGACAGGAATTGGGGGAGTGACAGTTAGCAGGATAACTGCTGACATGGCCATAGCAGTCCCACCACAATGCCCATGGTGATCCCATTGCCTATAGGTGGAGGGATGGGAGCAAGGTACACCATCACTGGTATGCCCTTGGGCTGTACTGTGGTGTGGTGGATGCCTAGAGCAGGCGCCACATACAGAGACTGTGTGTAGTATTTTTATGCTGTGGGTAGGGGCCGTTCTGGGGATAGGCACTTCACATGCACCAGGTATAGACCGGTAGGGGTTGGAGGAGGAGGAGTACGGTGGCACTGCCCTGTTGCAGGGGACGTGACACTTTGTAAAGTATGTCAGGAGTGTAACCTGTTTGGAAAGTGTATATGTTGGGGATGTAGGCTGGAGCAGCTGCTGCATAGCCTAAGGGGGAAAACATCTGGATAACCAATTTTGGGCATTTGCCTAGGGAACCTCAGAAGACCTAAGCTATAAATAGGATTCCTGATTTCAAGAAAGGCCCCGGTGTAGTCTCCCCAACACCCTGGTTGCACCTGCCCACAGACCTGTTGGCCGCCCAGCTCTGCCTCCCTGTGGCCTCACCAGCCCACCTAATGAGACTGGTGCTAGGAATTTCTTTTCAATTTGACTTTATAGGGAAATTTATAGTAACTATTCATTGAGATAGGTTGTTGCTCACCACATGAATCAGGTAATTTTAGTCAATAATACCATATTTGAATAGTCCATTAATGATCTTTCAGAACTTGTAAAAGACTACCAAATATGTTTTGTGATGTTGTATCTATATTCATTGCTGGTAACCTAATAAACAATTTTGCTCATCAAGGCCCTAAATAAGCATATAGTTAAGTTCAAACCAGGATTAAAAACTCTTCCTACGTAGCTCCACGGTTTTAAAGAAAAGTTCACAGGATGGTTTTATTTAAAATCCAATATCCTAGAGGAGACTTCCTTGACTATTTAGCATCGGTCTCTCAGGATTAGATGATGACACAAGGTGGTTCAGTGATTACATTGGAGAATATGTTTCCCCTAAAGCAAAGATAATATTCCTGTAGCCACCTTTAGTTTCTTATCTCAAGTTACTCTTTCATTTGCTGAATTTCCATTCCTCTGTGTCAACTACAACTTGAAAATTAAACACCTTTGGGACACTAGGGAATAGCATGAGATGAACACTATTCTGACCACAGTTGGAGGCCACTGAAACACTGCTGCACCAGACGAAGTGAAATGCTTGGGCATGGTGGGAAGATAACGGCAGGGAGCTGGCGCTTACATCTGTTTCTCCACTATTTTCTATTTAAATTTTTTTTTGTACATGCATGCCTGCCTATCATTCTCCTAAATATTACTGATAAAGTGAGTAAGATAACAATACAAATAAAACAATGAGCCACACTTCTTAGAATTATGCCTTCTTTATCATATCAGAAATTTCTAGTGCTCAGAATTCTGAATATTTTGAACACAGCCATTGCTTAAATCCATAAAATATTTACAATAAAAGAACTGGTACTTGTGTTTTATATGTATGTAGGTGTATACCATTATTTGTAGAAACAAACTTGAGTATTTAAAATTTCTACAGATTATAGGCATCATATCAAAAGCAAGTTATTATACTATGAGCCTCAACTAAATTTTTCCACCGATCTTTCTTTATAGGGGATTCACATGGTAGCTTAGTGCTAAGAGAGAGAGGTAGATCCATTTCAGCATTTTATGCTATCAGTTTATGCAATCTCAGGCCCCTATTTTCACACAAAGATAAGCCTATCTCTAGTCAAGACAAGTCTGGGACAAGTCTTCTCCTCTGGATAGAGTTTTGTTTTTGTTTTTGTTTTTTTTTAAGGCCAGCACTTCTGGCATATGGAGGTTCCCAGGCTAGATATCTAATCGGAGCTACAGCTGCCGGCCTACGCCACAGCCACAGCAACACTGGATCTGAGCAGCATCTGCGACCCACACCACAGCACACAATACAGGATCCTTAACCCACTGAGCAAGGCCAGGGATAGAACCCACAATCTCATGGTTCCTAGCCAGATTCATTTCCACTGCACCACGATGGGGACTCCCCGGATAGAGTTTTGATGCAGAGCGTCATTGTGCTTATTTTCTATGAATTTTTTAGTTTTCTCACCATCATAACTGGTATACTATGTAGTTCTCCTGTTTGAAATTTTGACACTTGCTTATGCTTCGATCTTAATAGATCACATTTTCAGTATCTCTCTGTGGGAATTTCAACTTTATTACACTAAAAATACAATAAGAAGAGAAGTTATATCTTATATAGCTTTGTACATTAGGTATCCTAACACAACTTCCAGATACAAAATTAATATTACTGTTTATTGAAACAAATGAACCCTAATACGTAATATACACAGTGGATACATACATGGTGCGTGTGTGTGTGTGTGTGTGTGTGTGTGTGTGTGTGTACTTACAGTAGCTAGAATTCATGTCATGCCACAATATTATCTCCACTCCCAATCTCTTTCCCCTACCCTACTCAAGCTCTCTCCCCAAAAGTTCTCATGTTATATAGGAAAAAAGATCAGAGGAAAAAAGAAAAATGACATCTATGAATAGAAATTTAGACAATTGTCTCTATTTTACAACCTAGAGAAAGAGTAAATGAGACTTAGAAGGCGTATAGGTAGTAATGAATGTGATATATGGATATTAGGGGTCCACAATTTCAACAAAAGAATGAGCAAGAGTAAAATATTCTGAATAAAATATGAAAAGTATGAGACTCCAGGAAGTGTAAATTGAGCAATTAGACTTTTAGGTTAAGTGACATCAACATTTGTCATTCTTTTGAGTAGATGTGTATGCACGTATATGTGTTTGTGTGTATGTTTGTATAATTCTGACTCCATGAAACCATTTAAATGCAATTAAACAATAGAAATACTTGTGTAAGAAGTTCTACCTTTTCAAAGATACATGTGTGTGTCTGTGTGTGTGTGTGTGTGTGTATCACAAGAAAACTCATTACTTAGAAATTCTTATACTTTCTGAGTCTATCATTCTTTAAGAGTGTCATTTTTGTACCTTTACACACTGAGAGTAGATTGTTTGGTATTTCTATAACCAGAAGTTCTACAATTAGGTTTTTGATGAATGCAAGTGCTTGTTTGGAAACAGAATGCATTCAACCACAGGTACCATCAATGAAATCCTTCTGTATCAAAGTAGCCGACCAACTGATCACTTATGTGCAAATTCGGATACTTTGATCATTATGTGCAAAGAAGAATGGGGGCCTGGATAAACAGATATTTTTAGAAGGAGTCAGATTACTCAGGCAAAAATAGTTGAAATGGAAAAGTCTTTTTTTTTTTTTTTTGGCTCTTTGGCTTTTTGTCATTTTAGGGCCGCACCCATGGCATATGGAGATTCCCAGGCTAGGGGTCTAATCGGAGCTGTAGCTGCTGGCCTGTGCCACAGCCACAGCAACGCAGGATCCGAGCTGTGTCTACAACCTACACTATAGCTCATGGCAACGCTGGATCCTTAACCCACTGAGCAAGGCTAGGGATCGAACCAGCAACCTCTTGGTTCCTAGTCGGGTTCGTTAACTGCTGTGCCACGACAAGAACTCCTGAAACGGAAAAGTCTTGAAAAGAAGCCGGGATAGGCAAGTTATATAAACTATCATACTCCCCGAGCTACCTCCCCCCAAAATCCAATCAAAGGATTGAGAGAGTGCTTAGAAAAAGAATTTCCTTAATAGCTGTTAATAATGTACAAAAGTATACCTGAACATCTTGTTCCAGGAAGAGAAGAGTGAGTTTTCATTTCTTTGCAGAAAGCATGATTTCCATTCATCAACAGTATGACTTTCTAAAATACCTCCTCAAGTTATTATGGTGTTTTATAACCTGGCC
The DNA here is from genome assembly GCA_004024745.2 of Catagonus wagneri. Classification (NCBI taxonomy): domain Eukaryota; kingdom Metazoa; phylum Chordata; class Mammalia; order Artiodactyla; family Tayassuidae; genus Catagonus; species Catagonus wagneri. The sequence goes on from PVHT021183696.1 coordinate 13,096,383, forward strand.
TGATTGTAAAATATGATGTTACAAAAATCAATAATAAAATATTCATATGATCCAAGATTTTCCCAAATTGAATCTGACTGGGTCACGGCAGTATGCTGATGTCTGGAATGCAAGCAATATACTATATTATTGATGCCTGTCAAATAACGGAAATTGTTACAAATTAATTCATCCCTAACCTAATTAACCCTGTGTGCAATATTATATGCATTCCAGACGAGTACTGTTTTGCTCTGACCATAAAGCTAGAAAGGACAATATTTCAACCTATAAAATTGCCTTTTAAACCACTTAGAAACCTCAAAGAATATTGCTTATGTAGAAGTGATGCAAAAGAATGCATTACCTCATCTATTTGAATTATTTTTGGTCTGATAAAAAATGTTCTTTCTCTAACTTTTTTTTTAATTGCAAAAATAATCTTACGAAAATGTCTAGTCTGTCTTTTTCATATTAAGCAGATAGAACCATTCACATTAACAGTATGCATTATTAAATATAAAAGTTGTGTACATTTTAAAGGGGAAATGGAGGAGAAGCCTTAACATTTTCTTGCTACTATATTGCAAAAATGATTGTCTGTTTTCTATCCAGGATGTCTCATAGTTCTGACTTGATACACACACACACACACACACACACACACACACACACACTCATTTTATAATTGTATATAAAGCAACTAGAGCTAGTCTTTTTGTAATCAGTTGGTGGTTGTTAATTTTTTAGGGTATTTTGTTACTTCTCTTCAACTTTCTTTTTACACATAACCCTCCCTATCCCCATTTATCAATAATGCCCTGTTCTTCCTGTTTGCAATAGAAGACTGGATTTGAACACATCCAGATCTGAAATCTTCCTATGCACAAAATCTGTCTTGAATCTACAACACCTTAACATTTATCAGTCCTTTTTTTCCTCTCCCTGTTAGAGGAAAACACCAGTGTGCTGTTCCTCCAAGTTTAGTTACCTGGCTAATAACAATTCCCAAAAGAAAACTTAATTGTTGGGATGTTGCCTTTTTTTTTTTTTTGGTTTGTTTGTTTTTTGTTTTTTAGGGCCGCATGAAAGGCATATGGAAGTTCCCAGGGTAGGGGGTCAAATCAGAGCTAACAGCTGCCAGCCTATACCACAAGCACAGCAATGCAGGATTCAAGTTGCATCTGCAAGCTACAGCACAGCTCACAGCAATGCCAGATCCTTAACTCACTGAAAAGCCAGAGATCGAACCTTCATTCTCATGGATACTAGTTGGGTTCATAAGGCACTGAGCCACAACAGGAACTCCTAATTGTGGAGATGTTTTAAACTATTTCAATCCGACTTTTTGTGACCATCATTTTCTATCACACTGCAACTCTTTAATTATGGCTAAATTTTTCTGTTTTTCTAACTTTATAATAATTTGATATTTGGATAAATAGATATTAAAGGGGCCTTTAGTGGCAGTGGAGAGTGCTTGGGTAGGGTGAAGCTACATCTCAGGGAGAATCAGGGCTTTCTCTCTTTGTAAATGATCTTGGAAGAGGTATTCAAAATATTTGAACCGTTTTTCCACACATGTATGCTTAGTACAAATACATCTACCTCAAGGATTGATTGTGAACACTGAAATGAGCACAAAGGGTTAACATAGAGCAGGTAAAAAAATAATTTAGTAGAAAAGAGATTTTATTAATACATAAGGCATTTTTCACAAGTCGTAGTTGTGTTCAATATTAGCATTTTTCATTTCTTAGCATTTCAGTGTTGGCATTGTTTTACTTGAAGCAACTATAAGTGTGTTCAAAACAGATTTTCATTTTTGCATAAAAGAGTATTAAGCGCTATCAAAGAGAAAGCTGCAGCACATTTTAAAAGAGAATATTGCCTTCCGCTTTCAAAATCTAGAACAGTAAGAGAAAAAGTGCTTTGTGGTTAATCTCCATTTAAGAGATCTATATATCTATACCTACATCTATCTATACCTATAGAGAGGCACCCGGTATTGTGCCAAATGTTGTCACGATGCATTAGTGAAATATCACATCTGATAACAACTAATGTGAAATGATACCCCACTGATTGGAATGTCACTGATGCTGTGGCCTGCTCTTGACACCACAGAACAGGATCAAAGCATCTTTCACGGTGATAAAGCTGGCAATACAGACAGGAAATAATGCCAGGGAGACTGATTAAGTGTTAACGTTCCCACCTGGTGCCATGAAAATAGCACATAACATCCATAATTCAGGATGATTCTCTCCTCCTGTGTTTACTTTTGTGCCAGTTACAGTATTCTTCTTATCTCCCCAGGAAAGACTTAGGTTGTAAGAGGACTTCTCTTTCCCTGTGTTTCCTTTCAAGGGCTACCTCTTACATGTATATTAAGGATCAAGAAAGGCGCTTCAAGTGGGTATGAAAATATGACTCATCCATTCTCCCTGCCTCACATCTGAGTTGAGAGACACCCCACTGAAGCTGTTCTTCGACTAAAAACCACTTTGGTGGGTATATTTTTCTTATGACAATAATGCTATAGAGAAAATTCATGGAACCTGCATCTCAGGTTTGTATTCTCAAGGAACAAGGTCAATTGGAAGATGAAGTTTTGAAATGAGAATAAATCTTTATCTAAAACCTTGCTTCCTCTATCACAATTAGACCTGCTGGTATCTACCATCTTAGTATCACTGACTTCTCTCCATGAAATGATCTGTGAGGCAGATCCAGTACAAGGCTTGAAGAAAAGGAATTCTGCCGGAACTGCTAAAGCTTAGATGGTTAAGATGACAATACTGCATTTTTTAAAGAAAATTCTCCTCACAGGTTACAAGCAACATAAATCAAAAAACATAGCGATATTCATTCAACCTTAGGGAAGATTCTCCTAAAACAGGATTAAGTGTCATTGCTAAAACAGATCAATGGTAACACATTTATGTGAGTCACTATCATCCACAGGACAGAAAAGCTTTTATTAATTCCTGAAGGTGCAGAAAAGTGTTTCTGTCCACTGTGTTCTGAACTGCAGCTCTTCTTCCAAAGCTCTCTTTATATGATTCAGCTGACACAATCAAAGCATGCTCCCTAATTCTATCCTTTTCAGGTCCACCTTTGTTTGTATACTCTCTTGTTATAAAACATTACATTTTAACAAACATAAAGTAATAATTTTTTACACACACACATATAAAATATTTTTTTTCTAAATATATACATCAGGGAGTAATATGCTGGGTGTACCCAGATGATATAATGATGTAACAAGTATCCCTATTACTAATTTGTAGACTTTAGTCAAGCTTTATGGTCCATTTGAAGGCACTGTGTTTATATTTTGCAGGCTGCCATCTAGGTGCCAGATAGCTGAATGCATCTTATGTTACCAATGAGGTCATCATTGAGTAGCATGCTGAGAACAGCAGGACTATCACCAGGCTCTGCAAATGAGGCACAGTCATGAAAATGTGTGTCTTCATTTGTATCCTTTCATAATTTATTTCTAGTAGCTTTCACTCTACAATCAGTGAGCTTTGCATCTTTGATAAACACATTATAAATTGCTTTGCATTACATTAGCAGTCAACCTCACTATATTAAAAATCTCCCATTATTTGAAGAAAATATCTTATTCATCCCCATGTGATATCCATGGCCCATAGTTTACATAGAAAAGTAGTCATACACTTTGAACATCACCATAAAACAAAACAAAAATATTAATTAGAATCTATTATAAAAATCTGAACAGTAGTTTTTATATAGGCTCAAAAGTTAATTTGACCATGTGCTGATAGTTTTATGGTGAAGAAGGTGACTAAATTTGGCAGTACTTGAAATCTGACTATATAATTTGTGACAGAGAAAATGGCCTCTCAGAACATATTTAACTCATATATAAAGTTCTGGACTAGAAGATCCCTCAAATATAACCAAATGAGGAAAGGCATGTTGAAATGTGCAATAAAATGAAAAGAAATATGAAGGATTAGGTCTTAGAGTGTGTTTGTTTCTCTCTGTGTATGGACATAAAATATCAATTAATAGTAAAATTAACTCAATTCTAAGTTGATGTCACAATAACAACAAATTTGGAATTCCTAAGAGAATAGTTTACCTTACATAATTTAGACACCTCCCATGATAAGGAGAGAATATGCTACTTCATTTTACTGATGACAGCTTTGAACAACAATATATGGTATTGAGAAGTTGGAATGCAACTATAGCAGAGTGAAAATCTCATAATTTCTGCTTTTTTCCCATTCTGCTACTATTAATTAATACACCTTTTCTTAAGTTATTTAAAATCCACATGAGTGGCAAAAATAAATAAAAAACTCATAATAATAATAATAATAAACAAATAATAATAAATAAATATAAATATATTTATTTATTTATATTTATTTATTTAAATTATTTATTTAAATACATAAAATTATTTATTTATTTTAATAAATGATAATAAATAAATAAAAGTTCGAGGCATATATGATATAATATATATGACAATGATAGCTTAGAGGACCAAGAAAACTATACTTACAAAACATTTCAAAAAAATATTTTACCAGTAGTAATTCAGGAGCAATATGAAGTAGATTTTGATAAGCTAAAGCTATACATTGAAATCACTACAAAAGCCAAAAGATAATACAAAAAAAGTATTGTTAAAATACCAATAGAGGAATTGAAAGGTCAATAAAGAATCCAAATGATATAATAACTATTGTGTTAAACTATCGATGCAACAAAACCAGAAAAAGATTAAAGGAGAATCAGAGGGACAAAGAAAGCATTAAACAAATAGACCCAAATATTAAATGGCAGACCTAAATCTAAACATATTAACTTTGATTTCAAATGTGATTGAAGTAAATACTTCAAAGATATGTCAGAGTCTGTCACATTAGATCAAAGAGGCAAGATTCCATTAAAGCTATCTATAGGAAACCCACTTAAAAATCAGAAACAAAAATCAGTTGGAAGAAGATATGCCATGCAAATAGTAGCAGAACAGAACTGAAGTAACTACATTAACATCAGACAAAACAGACTTTAAGGAAATGAATGCCATTAGACCTAAAGAGGGACATAGCAAAAACATAAACACAATGGGAAGAGAAACACCCATAAAAGCATATGAAACTAAAAATATTTAAGAAAAATACATGAGGAAAAACTTGACATAATTTAGAGGAGAAAGATAAGACCAGAAATGAATACTTAAAGCTCTTTCTTCACATACTGCATGATTGATTGTCTATGTAGAAAATCCTAAACATGAAAAAAAAAAAAGAAAGAAAACACTAATCACATACCTATGAATGAACTCTTACATTTTAGGTTATGTCAGAAAAGCATCGTCCTCAACTTCACAGACAGTTTCTTAGTTTGTGACAATTATGAATAAAAATATAAGGTGAGCATTATTATAATCTTTACGTGTTTTAAGTCCTTCAACAAAGAGAAACATTACATGCTGATTTTTTAAATTACCAGAGGTCACAAATATATATGACCTAAAGGCCTGTTAGAAGTAAAACTAGAAAACATTTGTGGAGGAACATGCTGCCCTCAAAACTGAGCTGCCAAGACTTGGATAAGCCACATAGGTTCCACGCCACCACCTCTGTGACTTGAACTGCTATTTAATTTACCTAAGGGTTTTCTTTTCATCCTCAGTGTCCCTCTTTTTCTCTCTTTTCTAACAAAATCATGCCTAGGTTGCACATCCCCAAAGCACTTTTCTATATTTTTGGCAATTTCACATCAGAGAGCAAAGTCCAGAATATTTTTCAGACATTACATGGAAAATATTCCACATCACACTGCCAGCTATGAAGTGTTGAAAATACACGTGCCTATGCCAAGGAGGATATCTGAGGTCAAAGAGCCCCTTGGAAGTATTAACAATATAGACACTTAATAAACAATTCCAGAGATGGCAATGGCTGAAGGAAGACAATCCATATTCACTAGAACAAAGTAATAAACATGAATTTTAAGAGACAGTTGATGGCTTGGACCATGACTCTCTTAAATCCATTGGGTCCTTTGGCTAGCACTAAGATGTTAAACTTGAGCACATCTGAATATCCTGTAAATGTCTTGACTCAACTGTGATTATAATTTGTTTTTTTTTTCCAGTCTCAATGAATGATATACATGGAAACAAAATGCTGAATTTTAAATCCTTCTCTTTTACTCAAATCACAATATCACCTTTTGTCCCATTTTGGACACCAGCATTTGTATGGTTTCACTTATAAACAGTAAATACCAAAAACAAGAACAGAGAAATTATAATATTCACCAAAAAGTCTATTTCTCCAAAATGTCAGCACTACTTTGTCTATGTTAATAGAAGAACAAATGGAAATGTGTTAAAGTTAAATTCTTTCATTTTATATTTTTTCTCTTTGTAATTCAGAATCTGAAATACATTTTATTTTTCTTTAACATGTGGAGGATCATTACGTATTTTGCATTTTTTTCTTCTGAAAAAAGAAACTTGAATAATGGCAGCAATAATTCATAGAATCCTTACCATTTGCCAGATATCTCTGACATTTTATTTATTCACTTCCACCTTTATATCAGTACCATTATGAGCTCCATATGAGGAAACCAAGCATCAGAGAAGTGAAATAACTAGACAGGATTTGGTTAGGGACTCAGGCATTTCAGGCCCAGAGATTGTGCTGCAATCACTATGCTTAGAAAAAACATTACAGGCTAAGACATCTCCAGAGACTAAAATTTGCTTTTCACTATTATTGATACTTTATATATCAGTCATAAAATACCAGCACCCCAGCAAAATTACCTAGATCTTATATTCCAACAGTTGAGAAGACGTAACAGTGATGTATTATTGGGAGATTTACTTTATGTATTGACTTCTAGGAATTCATTACTAATTAATAGATATTTGCTTTGTAGAATGTGTTCCTGTCTTTTGGATAGCTGAATTAAAAAGGTGTTTGGAGACTGTAGTAAGATCCAGGGTATGAAAAAAATGTAAAAAAAGTAATCAATATCAAGAAAGAGAGGAGCTAAATAATTGAAACTTTGTCTCCTCCATTAAAGTGCTTTTCAGTTAACCTATTTATCACTAAGGTGTATCACTAAATACACCTTAGAAATACTGTATGTCTACTAACATTTTTAGGGAAGTAGTTCATGTCTTTTCTAAAGCAGTCTATTATTATACTGGTTAGGAAGAAGTGACCATTCAGACTGAACAGGTAGTCAGAAAAAAAGAAGAAATTCCTTCAGAATCCATTGTCTTTGCTCTTCTACATCTGAATTCAATATTACTCTTCTAAATTAATTATTTTAATACTACCTACAAAGGATTGCTGAATTTCATTTAAATTGCTGTTCCCAGCTCCTTTTACATAAATCTTTCCACAACGTCACAAATCTCAACACTTTACTAGTACCAACTACAACCAACTAAAATGAAAGTGATGGTTCATATTTGTTGAGATGAATGTCATTTCTCTGATCAAAATATGTAGTGCAAATTATTAGAAAAAAATCAAATATCTCCCCTTAGCTATACTCCATAAATAATTATCTCTTTTTGACTTGTTCCTACTTACTTACTCCAGTCAGGATTATTAGTATAATCTCCACTTTGACATACTCAGATGCCCCTATGCCACAGTTCTTAGGTTCTTATTTTTTACATTATACACTTCCTCCACCTATTCTAAGTTATAACTGGATTCATCTTTTAAGCTCCTGATTAGTTCTCATCTTTGATGATCACAGTTGACATTGATCCCCTTCTCAAACTTTCCTCTCCGCCTCTGTCTGTTTCTCTGCCTCTCTCTCTCTCTCTCTCTCTCTATATGTGTGTGTGTATATATATCAATTCAATTCACACAAGGTAATACAGGGCCAAACATACAATGTGCACTCAACAAATATTTAGTGGTTCCTTCACAGAAATAAAAAAAAACAAAAAAAATTAGGCATTTCCGTTGTGACTCAGTGGTTAACGAATCCGACTAGGAACTATGAGGTTGCAGGTTCTATCCCTGGCCTCGCTCAGTGGGTTAAGGATCTGGCATTGCCGTGAGCTGTGGTGTAGGTTGCAGATGGGACTCGGATCCTGCATTGCTGTATCTGTGGCGTAGGCCAGTGGTTACAGCTCCAATTAGACCCCTAGCGTGGAAACCTCCATATGCCATGGGTGCGGCCCCAGAAAAGACCAACAAAAAAAAAATTAAAAATTACTAAGACTTCATTAAGTGATTCAAACAATCAATATTCTTTTAATTATTATACTCTGTGGAGTAAATTTTAAATTCTAAAACTGCTTAGATGTGATTGTACATCAGATCTTGTAGTTAAATTCCATTAATCTTGTATTATTAAACTTACTATATTAACGAAATTTTGGAAATAAATGAAAGACAGTTAAAACAAGTGAACAGTCAAAACAAGAGGATCCCTAATCTGACACACATAAGTACAGTAACTGTGTATATGTCCTATTTAAAATGACATTTTCATATGATTAACTTTCTTAGTTTTTCCTTACTCAATATAGTAATTAATCTATTAATACAACTAATTGAATAATTAAAATCTTTACATTTGGATATCTTCAGATTTCTCTGTTGTCCTAGTAGTTTGTGTCATGGCTTTGCTTTCTTTTGTATTCATTAGGCTTAGCAATTCACAGATTTTCAAGTCAGGACTCTGCACTTAAAAATCCCAAGTCTATACTCAAACTGCTCAGGGATGGAGGTTACCAAAAATTCTACATGTTTCTCTCTTAAAATCATTCAAGAAACTTAAGGATTTTTTAATTCCTATGCTAACATTAGCTTATTATTTGTTGTTATCTTCAACTGGTGTAGTCCTATGCACCAGTATACATATATAATTATATTATTATAAAATTTAATCCCAAATTATTGTTCCCTGAAATTTGAAGTTCCAGGTAGAGGTTTAATATTTTGAAACGTGAGAAGTACAGACACCTATTTCAATGTGAAACATTTTCAATTCTCAGAATTATTTCTCCATTTCTAATCAAATAAACCATGAACAGTGCTCAATCTAGAACGGATTACATAAAATTCAAAAGGACAAACTTCACAGTTGGCAAGTATCACTTGACAGGGAGTGGAAGACACAGGCTTTTTCCTCAGCTTTCAGCCCAGCCAAACCACAGCAAGGTCAGGACCAAAGAGACCCAAACCGACAGGGCTTTTCTAAGGATTACTCACAATTTGCTATGAATGGATGGCTAGACTGAGCTTAGGTGAACTGAGCTGGAAAAGCCAGGGAGTCTTATAATCTATCACACCTGACTTTTGTATCATTAATTTTACTGCCATTATACAGCCCATATCTTTGTTTCCCAAAGGTCTGACCCAAAATTCAACTATACTTTGTTATTTAGGACTTCAGTATGTTCACTGAGTACCTTCTGGGATACATTGTAAAATGGCTGAAAAGGAGAATTAAATTTTCTGGAAGCCAGTGCTAACATGAATTCTGTTCTAACCACAAATATTCCTGGTGTCACCTAACACCTTCTACTTTTGCTTTCATGACAATTTCAATAGAGTTAATTGTCTTGAGGCGACCTAAATTCCCTGCTCATAGTTTAATGGGTAGGATAAAATCAAAATAGTATAGTAATTAATAAAATGGACTCTAAAGCCAGGGACTTTACTCAGAATTTTGGATTCACAATATATAAGCTCTGTAACCATAAAGAGATTACTTAACCCCTCTCTACCTCAGGTTTCCACCTATATAGTGGGAGTCAAGACACCAACTCCCTCATACTACGATTTTTTAGATTAACCATTACTAAATGAAGAGTACCTAGAATATTGTCTGGAACAGTGTAAGCACGCAAAAAACATGAGGGTGAGGATGAGAACACTGTTCCACAGCTACAGCTGGCAAGGTCTACTGACTGATTCCATCAGTAGTAATTGCATATAACAGCAGTTTCTAATTTTTCATCCATCTCTCCCATGCTAGGAATATAGTTTTCCATGAAAATTATTTTAATCTACATAATGTTTGACCTGATATTTTATTACTAATTTGTTAGAATAATAAAAGAAATATGCAACTATGTTGTTTCCACAAAGTTTTATTCTCTGTACTATCAAATACGGTAAAGCAATCTAGTTGAACTTACACAGTGAGGAGAAAGAAGGAAAATCCAGGAAAATAGTTATCTGAAAATGGAAGCAGCCAAGGAGCTGATAAGGTCCACAAGAAAAATGGAGACTAACACTGGGGTCAGAAAAGAAACTTTCTAGTTTTTCTTCTAATAATCAAGGACCCCAATGAAATAGTACAATGACTGAATTTTCAAGGTAAACAAGATATTAGAGAATTAGTTTCAAAGGTTTAAATGACCTATTTCTATTACACAATAAGAAAATGGTAGCCCTAAGGACTTTTTATCTATACCTTCCTCAATATTAGTCTAATGTTCTTCCCTTTACCATGTATGATGCCTTCAAAAAAAACTGCCTCAGCTTATGAACTTTAAACTTCCCTACAAATCTTCTTAGAATAAAACTAAAGTTACAGCATGTTAACTCTGTCTACTATTAACAGATAGCATGATTTATCATGCAAAGTAATTGTTTTCTTTAGTGTTTATATTTTCCTTTATATCAAATTTCACATGCTCTGGTAAAGAGCTCATCATGTTGAAAAGCATAAATTATAGAGAGGATTGAAATAGATATTATGAATGGAAAGATGATTGTAACAATAAGAAAGAAGAGATAATAAAACAAGAAAATGGTGTGAGTAAATAGAAAGTATTGCTAGTATACATGGAATAGTTCTTTAACAATAAAAATGACTCCTAATGCAAGAAAGAGTCATGCATCATTTGAAAATTGCTAAGCAATGTAGTTTTAACTAGAAATACAACAGAAAAATAATCCTTAAAATAAATAATCTAATCACATGGCTAGAGAAGATCAACATTAACCTAATTATGTAGCTAGGTTAAGATGTTCACTGACCTAGTGACACTGCTGGAAATGCTTTCATTTAAAAAATTATCAAATATGTCTGTTCCATAAACTTTTCAAGGTGTTGAGATTCATCAGTAAACAAAACAAAGAACCCTGTCTTGTTGGAGTTTACATTGTAGCATGCAGTGAGCAGAGGGGAAGGAAAAGAGAGAGGGAAAGAAAATAGATAATCACATGAATATAATAAACATGTATATTAAATGTTATATTAGATACAACTATAACTCCTATAGTTTGAAAAGAGCAGTCAATTTGTCATGGATTTGAGCAGACACTTACATAAGGGTATATATCATGCAGATATCTAGGAATGACTGCTTCTGGTCTAGTAATTAGCCAGGACAAATAACCTAGGATAAAGATGTGTATTGGGAACATCAGGAAAGCCAGCATGCCCAGAGCAGTAGAACTGATAGGGAGAGCAATAGGAAATGAGTCGCCAAAGTTAAAGCACGGATGGTATTCAAGGTCTGTGAAAGGCTTCTCTCCTGAATAAATGGGGGAGCTATTGGAGGGTATGGAATAGAGAAAAACCTGCATTGGTCAATCTTAAAAATATCACCATGCCTCTTTTGAGAGTAAATAATAGAAGGGTGAGAGTGGCTAAAATTAAGCCTAAAGTATGGTTCATACTGGACTAGATGGAAACGCTGAGTATGTGGCTTAAAGATTAAATCCAGGTGAAAGAGCTGGTGATGAAAGTTTTACCAAAAGCCACAGCTGGTTCCGAAGACTCAAGGACCTTAAAATTTGCATCCAAGTGAGTAGCAAAGCAGGAGCTAGGGATACTATAGAGACTAAAGTTCTCTAACATAGAGGTTTCAACAGATTGTCATTGTAAAAGAAAACGGTTAGTACTTTGAAAATCAGCAAGGAATAAAAAGTAGGTCTGGTTCTAAGTCTTCAAAGGATCAGCTCTTACTCTTAATTAAAGAAAATATATGAAGGGACAGTGAGTTTAAACTCCCCTTGGTGACTCTGGACAAAAATACACAGGGAGGCACACAGAGCCATCTGAAATATCTGTGAGGGGAGGAAGTTCTCTGCCCTAAACTTGCTCAGTTTCTTCCTGATTGAGAAGTCCAGTTTTTCATACCATAACAAAAATAGCTGCTTTATTTTAATGATCCCAAATATAGTATAAAAACGACATGAGATGGTAATTTGTTTGAAGTATTTGCCGATAATCAAAATATCTCTCAAATATCCTTTTAAATGTGGACTAAATTGTCTGCTTCGCTTTTTTGTATAAAGAACTGATATTTATAGACATGTGTATAGGACTAATAAAAAGGTAGGACGACATATTCCAATTTAATAAATGATACGTTCCTTCCTTTCTCCCTCCCTTTCTTTCTTCCCTTTTCCTACAGATTAGGGTTTGCATTTTAAGATCACCTTTTTGAATTAAAGTAAAATGTTTACAGTTTTAAATTTTTACAATTGGTATTGTAAGACAATAGTGAACAAAAGATAGGAAGCAACAATTATAGGATTTACAAATAGAAAAAAGATGTGGCATGTGGAGGGAAAATAGCATCGATCCAACTTATTTTAAAAATCAAGAAATACAGTTTAGACAAAGCAAAGAGAAAAGAAGTTCAAATGCCACTTTGCATAATCTTGCAATAAATATTATTGGACCATATACTGTTGTCGGTTTTGAAATTCTATTGTCATTCAGAACAAAAAAAAAAAGATAAAAAAGAAATTGGAAAAAGCTAAACTTTAGGAGAGCATTAGCAAGTAGGGAACTATGATTTTAAATTCAAAAAATATAAAGACATTTTGAGGATTTTTCAGATCTCTTAAAACATGTGGGGAAGAAGGATATTAGAAAAATAAGCAGCCATGATACACACATGAAATTAATACCATATGGTATCCTTCATTCACATACAATATCTTTCACCACTTTGCTCCTGACTGCAATTCTTTAATCATTTCCACCTACTCAGTTCCTTATTCTCAACTTGTACTGAGTTAAGACAGAGTCAAACTCATCAAATGGATATGAAAGAAAAGGCTTTTGTACCTCCCACAAAGCAAGCTGAATGCTAGAATCCCTTTTGTTCCTTTGTATGAACTAGAAGTATGAAGAGAGAGTTCTGTAAAACATATAAAAAGATTATCCATAACAGGCAAATAAACCATAAGTAAGAACAAACTATGTCATCATATAGGAGCATTTCAGTACCTTTTTAAATCTGTAACATTTTAAATTTGTTACAATATGAATAGGCTTGACTTTAATATATGGACTAAGTGGATTACTATTCCAATGACAGATGACACAACTCAGGGGATTTTATAGATTTAAAAATAAAATGAAAAAAAAAGTGTCGTGACATCCCCTCTAACAAAAAACCACTTCATGTTAAAATAATTGTTGTATTTATTTGTTTATTTAATAAAATTGTCCAAATAGAACAAAAAGACCAGATTCTTTCACTGGGCTTGAGTAGTTACAATTTTCTTAAGGTTATGAGGTAGTCACATTTTATTTTTCTTTACTTACTTGCATATATTTAAAGTTGAAAAGGTCAATATTCACAAAATAGCCACATTATGTTTTGTTTCAGTTTCCTATATTCCTGATAATTTTTCCTAAGCTTCAAAAACTTACCCTTACAGAGCTTATCAACTCTGATACACACAGATATGTTCTGCTGTGTTGAGCATCTTAGAGAATAAAAAAATAGAACACACTCCCATTCATGAAAATTTGTGGAAGAGATTATGATTTCAACACTAAATATATATATCCTTTGGTATTTATGCTTAACTCTCAGTTTACACCATTTTCCAACCACATAACAATTTATATTACTGCAATATATTAAAATTCAGATGACTAAAATTAATCTGAATATATTTGCTGAATCCATAACAAGCATCTTTGAGCACAGAGATCCAAATACTTAAATATGTAAATAAAGTTGTCATATAACTCAATTTAATTAGTATAAAACCCAATTTTAATATTGAAAGGGAGCCATTTGTTAATCTTCTGTGTGTTGTAATGTGCTAGTCTCTGTTCAAGGTACGTTTGTAAAATTTCTTTTAGGTCTGGATATATATTTTGTTACTGTAAGTGACAATAGCAAATTTTTCTATCAAAATACTTAATTCCAAATTATGTGGCAACTTAAAAGTGGATGATTGAGAATGCGGCATATACATTCTACAATGTGGCTAAACTCAAAATATTTTTGCAAACTTTTTTCTGACATCGCCACAAGAGACATTTTATGAGCCACATGAGAAAATTCCCCTCAGTGCTTTAAATCCACAGTTCTTTTATTTTTTAAACTCTAGATGTCTTTTCTTATTTGTAATTCATTTTATCCACAAGGTTTGACTCTGGATAATACTTAACCACAAAGAAAAGTAAAACTCCCCTTTCGAAAAAAGATTCAAAATTTGTTCCTATGGCCTTTATTTAAAGAACGGGCCATATGTTCTCAAAGTATGTTTTGGTACCATCATGGAAACAGCAGACACTACTTTTATAACCAGGTCTCACAAATAAGATAATTTAAACATGAAAGAGAGAAAAGAGGTACTCAGAAATCTCAGGAGACAAGGTATGGCAATGTGGTTAAGAAGACATAGGCTGTGCATTTTACTTAAGAGGTTCACTTTTTAAAAACTGGCTTTACCACACAGAATTTCCTTCATGGTAGACTCTGTATTGATTCAATATATCTTAGTACTGAGCATTCTGACACTATGGTTAAAAACTTGAACTCTAAAGTCAGACAGGGGAGGTGGAATTCTGACTCCAAAGCTTATTACCTGAGTGACACTGGGTAAATTTCAGAAAGTGGAGATAACTGCTAAGATTATTTAATGAGATCATCTAAATAAAACTGTTTAGCATGGTATCTGGAACATAGCAGGTACTAAAGTAATTCAGTCTTCCCATTTTCTCTCTGCTTTTTAGCTTGTGCATACTTAAGTGTGTGTGTGTGTGTGTGTGTAGCATTGTATTTCCAACTTTATACATAGCCACAATGCTAAGTAGGCTGCAAAAACAGTTAATGTTGATATGAACTATACCTCTTCTACCACAGAAAAGAAATAAGTTGGAGTGAATACTACCTTCTTGATAGAGGAAAAAATAATTCAAGGAGGAAAAAAAAGGGCACTATTGGTCTTGAGACTTTAATAGTTCCTTGTCAATTAGAAGATTTACTGAGTGGCCAGATAATAAACAAAACGAAGTAATCACAATTACTCACAACATAAATCTACTCTGGTTCAAGTCCTGGTAAGTACTAGCATTAGCATTTATTAGCATCTAGTACTAGCAGTAGCATTTTAAATCCTTTCTTTGTTTAGGTTAGGGACAAAAACATAATGTGACAACAAAAACAAAGCAATCTTCTCTCCAGAAGGACAGTTGATATAATTGATACGGAAACATTCAGTTACACAGGGGCAGAGTCTTAGACTCTAGACAGGCAAAACTGTGAGTGGCTGCTACTTAGGGCTATCAAAAGTGTTCCCTAAAACTGTATGTTGCACAAAAGAATTCTATTTTCCTTTCTGATAAACAATGTTAGACAAACCAGCATGTTTTCTTTAAAATTATGCCCATACCATTTTAATAGCAATTATCTATAATATGAAACTGGATTCTGAAGCTAGGTATATTGAGATTCAAATCCTGTCCCATCCACTACCTTGCTGTCACCTTGAACAAAAGATTTACATCAATATCCTAATTGGTAAATTGCAGACACTCACAGAAACTCGTAACAACCCTATAATGATTAAATGAGGTACTCCATGTAAAGACTTTTGCATAGTACCTGAACATAGAGTAAGTAGTTCCATTTTTTAAAGTTTATCTTATTATTCTATCGTTAATTTTCTTGGTTCACTTTAGTTTTAGTTTTCCAAATTAAGCTGCCCTGATGATCCATTTTCTCTTGATAGTAGTTTCATCATGTTCTTTTACCTAAATTTCAGTCATTTTAGAACTGTTCCCTAGTCTCTCCCTGAATACAATCAACTATTGCCAGGTTACACCATGCAATATTTCCTCTGTCTGTCTTTTCATCCTAACTGCCAATGTATTAATTTAACTTGGATAAGTATAAAACTTTTTCTACTATTCTCCCTAAAGTTTGTTTACCTGTCACTTCATTCTAATTATTTTTGTTCAGTATAGCTTTCATCATCTTTACTAAAAACTTATTCCAAAAATGTTAACGGTTTACTGTTTCCCACAGGTAAAAAGACTAACCTATAGTTTCCAAAATCTGGCATTTACAAGCTTATTCAAATACATCATTATCCTTCATTGCCCTCTGTTTTAAAAGTATTTCTCCTGTCATCATTCTATACAACACACTTTTAATAGTGTTCACTTGCATTAAAAAATGTTCTACAAATATTCTATGACAGTCTAAGAAAATTTACCAACACTACACCTTCCATACGAAGGCATTTTTAAATGTATAATTCCCAGTAACTCAATATGTTGAACTCTTGTCTTTACAATCAATTTAGTGGTTGATCATATATCATTTTAATCTGGTCTATAATTTTAATTGCTATATATTTTTTATTAGGTATAAGATAATCTGTAGCACACATCCTTTTATAGGATTTAATATCTTTCTCAGCACCTCTAGTGTATAATTTAAAGATTCAACAAATATGTTTAGGAGAACTAATACATAACAAAACAAACTTTGGTTCCTGGGCAAGATAGAGTAACAGGGACTGGATTTACCATCCCTTAAGAAACAATAAAAACAAATACAAGAAAAATAACCAAAATTATATGAAACAATAGTTTTCAAGTCATTAGATACCAGTCAACAAAAACAGTTATCCTAAACAAAAGGGAAATAGATGAGATGAGTATTGCAGTGTGACATATTATTGCCTTGAGGTTCTTCAGGCTGCAAGACAAAGGAGGGAGACCCAACCTGAGCTCAAAAAAACTCCTTAATTTGAGGATGAAAAGTTGAAGTTCCTGGAAGCTGAGGTTGACTGGAGTTCTCAGAGACCACCAGAGAGGAGCAAGCTGAACCAAGAGAGCTCAAGGACTTTTGTGAGAGATGTCCCTTCAGTTTTCAGCTGAGTATGATCTGCCCATGTGTGAGGAAACTTCTGAAGCCGGGGAAAGAACTGCCCCAAAATCCTGGAAACATTCTGTTTGGTGCTAACAGACGGACAGGAAAAATGCTTGTTGCCACCTACCAAATTGGGAAAACCTCAATATTCACAGGGCATTAGGTAGAGTACACAGGAACGGCTTGCCTAAATTGTGAGGAATAATCAATCTTTGATTTATAACACTGCCCTGATTCCACATAACAAATTTTTTTTTTTTTTAAGGGCCATACCTGTGGCATATGGAGGTTCCCAGTCTAGGAGTCAAATCAGAGCTGCGGCTGCAGTCCTACACTATAGGCACAGCAATTCAGGATCCAAGTCACATCTGCCACCTACACCAGAGCTCATGGCAATCCAGAAACTTAACCCTTTGAGTGAGGCCAGGGATCGAATCCAAGTCCTCACTGATACCAGTCAGGTTTGTTACCGCTGAATCACAGTGGGAACTCCCAAATGACAAATATTAAAAGCAAAATTCACAAGGATATAACTGTTTCCCCCTAACACAAGTGTGTTCAAATTCAAGAATATTTATAGGTGGGTAAAAAAAATATTTATAGGAAGGTAAAAAAAAGTGTTCAAGTTCAAGAATATTTATAGGAAGGTAAAAATATTCTGCACTCAACAAGAAGAAATTCACTATGTTTGTCATCTTATTAAAAGAAATTACATAGCATGTAGAAAAATACATCTCAATGAAGAGGAAGTCAATCATTCAAGGTCAACCCAGAATGGTTATAGATGTCAGAAATAGTAAGACAGTTATTTTAACTGTATTCCATATGTTCAAAAAATTAAATATAAAATAGAAGATATAAAAAGGACAAAATTAAATAAAAACTAACTATCTGATATGAAAAATACACTGAACTGGATTTGTCACAGATCAGATGTTATCATGGAAAATATTCATGAACTTGAACACATAGCAATAGAAATGACCCAAAAGGAAGAACACAGAGAAAAATGAAAATGTTAAAAGCATCCATGAACCCTATGACTACTTCAAATTGCCGAACATATGTGTAATTGGAGCTACTAATTGGGAGGAGGAAATATTTGAATAAGTAATTATTTTAAAACTTCCAAATTTGATGAAAACCTCAATCATACAGATCTAAGATCAATAAATTCCACTCATAAGAAACATCAAGCAAAGGCACATCAAGGCACATCATAAATACATTGTTCAAAAGAAGTACTAGAGCCAATCTTAAAATCAGTCACAGGAGAATGACACTGCACATAAAAATAAATAAAAAACACAACAGATTTTCTCATCATAAAACAGTAAAATATATTCAAGATACTGAAAGTTAAAAATGTTAACCCAGAATTCTATACCCAGAAAAATATACTTCAAAAATAAATATAACTAAACATTTTTTCATACAAGCAAAGCTGAGGTTTTCATCACCAGAAGACTTAAACTATAAGAAATGTTGATGGAAGTCTTTCAGGCAGAAAAATAAAGGGATGCTATGTAGAGGGAGTTCTTGTTGTAGCTCAGCAGTAACAAACCTGACTAGCATCCATGAGGACACAGGTTCAATCCTGGTCTTGTTCAGTGCGTTAAGGATCCAGTGTCGCCTTCAGTTGTGTTGTAGGTCGCAGATGTGTTTCAGATCTGGCGTTGCTGTGACTGTGGTGCAGGCTTGCAACTACAGCTCCTATTCACACCTAGCCTGGGAACTTTCGTATGCTGTGGGTGTGGCCCTAAAAGACAAAAAAAAAAAAAAAAAGATGCTACATAGAAATAAAGATTCATATAAAGGGTTAAAGTTACCAGTATTGGTATCTCTACTGGTGATTATATAAGCTTTAAATCTCTTGAAAATATAACTGAATTTTTAAACTAAATAATAATAATAATAATATAATATTAGATATAGCATCTGAAAAAAAGTAAAATGTTTGAAATCAATAGTTTAAATCAAGTAGAGGTGTACTAGTATAAGTTTCTCATACTGTATAGGAAATGGCATACTATCATTTAAAGGTAGATTGTGATAAATTAAAAACCTATGTAGCAAATCCTTAAAAATCACTGACAAAATGACAAAATCACTGACAAAATGACAAAATAACAAAATGAAAAGAGAATTGGCTAGATAACAAAGGAATTAAACAGAATCATAAGAAATAATTGATTAATATGAAGGAAGATAGAATAAGAAGACAAAGTAAACAAGGAATGGACGGTAAACTTAAAACAAATAGCAATACAATGATTTGAACTATGCATAATCATCTTAAAAAAGAATAGCCTAAATGCCACAATTAAAGAGAAGCAATTGTTAGAATAAATTTAAAATCAAGACAAAACTTTATGCCATTTGTAAGAAACATGCTCTAAATATGAACATATATAGATTAAAAGTAAAAGGGTAATAAAAGAGACCACATGCTAAAATTAGAAAAAGGTAAGCTGAAGTAATTTTAAATTAGACAAATGAGATTTCAGAATAAGAAAATATTAACAGGAAAGAAATTCATCTCAAAGTGATAAGGGGATTGATAAACCAAGAGGATATAACAGTCATACATTTTTATACATGTGATAACAAACCTCAATGAATAAAATATTGAGAGAAGTACAAGTGAAAAAAAAGAGGCAGATACAAACTAGTAGGTGGAGATTTCAATGCCTATCTCTCAATAACTGAGAGAACAAGTGTGGAAAAAAATCAGTAACACAACTGGCAACACAATCAACCAATTAACTTACTTTCACAGAACATCCTAATTAATCAGGGCACACTACATATCCTTTTTAAGTTCACACCAAACCTTTATAAGGACAGATCGTGTTTGGGGCCATAAAAGAAGTCTGAATAAATTTTAAAAGATTCAAGTGAACAAATTCTGTTTCAAGAAAAAGTTGAATTAAATTAGCAATCAAGAGGAGTTCCGGTCTTGGCTCAATGGTTAATGAATCTGACTAGGAACCATGAGGCTGCAAGTTCGATCCCTGGCCTCACTCAGTGGGTTAAGGATCCCACGTTGCTGTGAGCTGTAGTGCAGGTAGCAGATGCGGCTCGGATCCCACGTTGCTGTGGCTCTGGTGTAGGCCAGCAGCTTCAGTTCCAATTGGGCCCCTAGCCTGGAAACCTCCACATGCCATGGGTGCGGCCCTGGAAAAGACAAAGAAAAAAAAAAAGCTATTAATAACAGAAAGAATTCTGAAAATATTCCCAAATATTGTAAACCAAATAATACACTGAAATAATCTATGGGTCAAAGAGAAAATAAAATTTAAATTAAAAAGCATTGAATGAAAATGAAAACACAACATATTAGAATTTGAGTAGTACCAATATAGCAGTACTCAGATACACTTTATAGCTCTAAGTATCTATATTGAAAAAGAAAATCTCAGAGTTTTCTTATGGCATATTGGGTTAAGAATCCAGTAGTGGCTTGGGCTGCTGACCCAGGAAATTCCACAAGCCACAGGTGAAGCCAAAAAAAAAACCCAAAAAAACAGAAAAACAAATTAATGGCTTCAAC
This sequence comes from Catagonus wagneri, assembly GCA_004024745.2. NCBI lineage: Eukaryota > Metazoa > Chordata > Mammalia > Artiodactyla > Tayassuidae > Catagonus > Catagonus wagneri. The sequence continues at coordinate 13,117,058 of PVHT021183696.1, forward strand.
TTGCACCAGGGAAACTACAAAAGAAGAGCAGATAAAATTTAAAATAAGTTGGAAAAAGGAAGTATTTAAGATTACAACTGAAATCAATAAATTGAAAACAGAAAGAATGGAAAATATTAATGGAATCAAAAGATACGTCCTTTTTCTTTGGTTGCACCCAAAGCATATGAAAGTTCCTGGGACCAGGTATCAAACCTGTGCCACAGCAGTAACCCAAGCCACTGCAGTAACAATACTGGATCCTTAATCCACTGTGCCTTGAGAGAACTTCAAAAAATATATCTTTAAGATCAATAAAATTGAAAACATCATAATTATGACAGAAAAGGAGTCATAAATTACTTATATCAGAAATAAGTGCCATTACTACAGACTACATAGTATCAGAAATAAGATACTGTAAAAATGTTTATTCTAAGAAATATGACAATTTAGATAAAATTTTAAAACTCCTGAAAGATGTAAGTGATGAAATGCACTCAAAGAGAGAGAACCGAAATAGCCCCATGTCTATTAAATCAATTAAATTTGAAAGAGAAGAGCAAAGTTGGAGAACTAGCACTAATGATTTCAAGACTTAAATTCAAGTCGATTTGGTACAGGTATTAAGATAAATTGGTCAATAGAATAGAAAACAGAACAGAGTTCAGCAACAGATTCACACATGTGTTCACAAACGATTCTCCATAAAGTTTCAGAGAATTCAGCGGAGAAAGTAGTCATTTTAACAAACTACTGAAACAATTAGCCATTTGCAAAAGATGAACTTTGATACACACTTTGCACCAAACACAAAAATGAATTCAAATGAACCATATATTTACTGCAAAAACCAAAACTGTAAAATTTCTAGAAGAAAATATAGGAGAAAAATCATTATGATCTTTTACAAGGAGAGGAGTTGCCAAGCTACCTTCTACAAGCCAAATTTGACCTCTTCCTATGTTTCTATAAGATGGAGCTAAGAATAATTTTTTACAATTTTAAATGACTAAAGAAAATTTTTAAAAAAGAATGCTACTTCATAATACATAAAAGTATATGAAATTCAAATTTCAATGAATAATGATTGGAACACAGCCACATTCATTCATTTACACTTTTTTTGGCTTCTATCACATCAATACTATAGAATGATTACTACGGAAATGATTGGTTGAGGCAGAGACTATGTGGATCACAAAACCTAAATCATTTAATATATGAGTATTTAAGAAAAAAAGTCTCCCAACCCTTACAACAGGCAAAAATTTCTTAGATATGACAGGAAAAACACAATCAATAAAAAAATAAACAAATTGGACTTGATCAAAATTTAAAACTCTCTTCAAAAGATGCTATAAAGAGAATGAAAAGCAAACCACAGACTGGAAGAAAATATTTGCAAATCAAATATCTAATTAAAGACTTGTGTTGAGTATATATAAGAATTCTTAAAACTCCATGGATTTGAAAAATTACCCTATTCCCTTAAAAAGGACAAAATATTTAAACATTTATTTTACAAAAGAAGATATATAGATGGAAAATAAGCACAAGAAAAGATGCTCCATTAGCCTTATGAAAGTACAAACCCAAAATACAATAAGATATACACCTACTAGCATGGCAAAAAATTTTAAAGGCTGACCATACCAAGGATTGTGAACAAATTGGAATTCTCTTACAATGCTGGTAGAAATGTAAAATGTTTCAGACATTTTGGAAAACAGTTCGCTAATTTCTTAAAAGATTAAATGTCATAATTTGTAGCTCATGTTTTAGTATTTTTTCCAAAAAAATGAAATGTCCATAAAAGGACTTTTGAATAAATGTGTACTTAATTCAAAGATGTTTGAAATCTAAAATAAATGTCATCCGTCATCTTGTGTGTGTACATGTATGTGCGTGTATATGTGTAAGAGGGAGAGAGAAAAATTAAAGACAATTAAATTAAATATCGGATACATTAAAAAACTTAGTTTGAATTGTGGGTTCCTCAATTGTTAGGCTATACTCTCCAGACCAGAGAATACAGTTAAGAATTTTATCCTGTATATACTAATAAATATGAAAAAATGCATTATTGTGTTAGCAAATAGCCTCTACAAGCAGGGCATTTTAGGCAATTAAGATGTTTTTCTAAGTTTCACATAAAAGCTTAAGTAAATTAATTTTCATAAGTACCTTCCTTATTCTCCTCTATTTCTCAATAAAATAATCCTTTTTTCATTATTGAAGTGATTTCTAGAAAGAATTATAGAATCTTTCTACCAACTTACGTATGACTATAGAAATAATTAGTCTTAGAGTGCCCAATATCTTATTGGGCACGAGAACATGAGCGTTTGTCAACTCAATATTAATTTGATTGCCAGATAGTCTGCATCCGTCTCTGCTCCCCAGACATTGATGGCACCATACATTCAGATTAATCCTGCTTTAAAAAGCACACTAAGGATCATACATTAACACAAGTTTCTGGAGGAAGCAGATATTTTCATTTATCCCGGCCAGCTGGCACATGTCCCACAAACCAGGCAAAAAGTTAGCCCCACAGGGTGGAAAGTTCTTATCTTTTAAGTGACAGAGTCATAAAATGGAACAAATGATCCTTACATGCAATCTCATGCAACATCACACTTCAAGGTCCTCAGCAATTTAGTAATAATTCTTCAATCTTAAGTACCTACAATTGATCATACATTATCTTATATCTGCCCTCTCCTATTGATTTTATTACTCAAGAATCCTGTAAATAACCTTCATCTTTTCTTATCTCATTATTATGTAAGGCCAGTCTAAATCAAGTGTTAATTTATACACTAGATGCAAATTCCTCCCTCTATTTCTCTCTCTCTCTCTCTGTATTCCTGTGTGTCTGTATTTCTCTCACACAAATCATCATTTTTAGAGAATACTTGGAAATAAAAAAACCTGCAATTTTTTTTGTAGGCCCTAGTGTAAGGTGGACTTTTTCTTCTCTCTAATGCAGATGAATGCAAGAATGAAAACATTGCAGTTTCTGCTGTGGCTCATTCGGTTAAAAACCCTATATAGTGTCCATGAGAATGTGGGTTGAATGTCTGGCCTTGCTTAATGGGTTAAAGATCTGGCATTGCTGCAAGCTGCAGTATAGGGAACAGATGTGGCTCAGATCCCACGTTGCTGTGGCTGTGGCATAGGCCTGCAGCTGCAGCCTCCAATGTGACCCTTAGCCAAGGATCTTTCATATGCTTCAGGTGCAGCACTAAAAAGAAAAAAAAAATGTGCAGTTGAATTTTGCAACTTCATAATTATTCCATAGATATATAATCTTTCCTATAAAATCTTGCAACAAGAGTACAGAAGGTGGTAGTAGTCTAGACCAAATCTCATATCACATAAATGGTGATATTGGGCATGAAAGAGGCTCAATGACTTATTCATGGTCATAGAGTGAGGAAATGCTTTAGATGGACTTGGATGACTGTCTTCACTCATTAATTAATTAGAAAATTGTACTGACGAATCATACATTATGCTTACTACAAGGGTTGTATAGAGAAAAAGGCAGAGTCAGTCATCCAAGTGATAAGAGTCTGGCAGGGAAGAAAACCAGCCACACATCATTCAACTCAATCAATTCCTGATATTCACATTTCTTTCCTTAAATAAACCTGCCCCTAAAAATATATAACAAACAAAACATGTGTGACATTACATCTAACAATAAAGGGCTGTAGGCTTATTTTAATTTATTTCAATGACAAAATACACCCAATAACTCTTAAGAAAGACTAGAAGTTGCCTGCAGATGCTTTTATCAGTGACAACTATCTGGTTTAATTGACCTATATATAACACAGAAACAATGAAGACTAATTCATCATGCAGGTTGAAAGCTTAAAATTGACAGGTGGATGCAATTTTTATCTACAGATAAGCCTTGAATCTCCTTTGCAATAAGGGACAGTTTTACTGTTAATCAAAAGTGGTTACACTTTGCTTTCAAGTATACCAAAAAGAGGGGAAAAAAGAATTAGTAAGAAATTTTAACTAGCACCATCATAGTTCCTTTTTCATAACTTATCAATATATTATTTTTAGTGGTATTTTTGAGGAGTGGTACTGTTTTTTCGAAGTCATGCATGCTTCAGATGGCAAAATATATTTTACTTTACATACAACTCTGATGAGATGGCACTTTCAACACTACTTTCATCTGCTGATCCATCAGAGAGAAGGGGTGAAGTATATATCAGAACAAATTTGCCAGAAATTATCAAAATATTGTTACAAATAATGACAGAATTGGTTAAAATATTTATTACTTTGATAAGTTTTATGAGAAAATATAATTTTGCTTGTATAATAAAAGTTGTATAATAAAACTTCAAAAAGAAGTACTTAGAATCATTGAAAAAAATGGTGATATTTTCTACAGAAATGAACATTTAGGACAGCAACAGAACTGTCCAACTTGGAGCCGATGGCAGTCAGCGTGTATTATATGACATTATGTCTGGTAAAACACAGGAGATATTTCAGATGAATCCTAAACTGAAGGCCAAACAGCAGGATAGGTTATGTCAGGTCCCTCTTAGGCTGCTTTCTTTGACGCTTATAACCCAGGGAGTTAAACTTTACCCATAATGGTTTCACTATTCACAAAGGCCACTCACCATAAAGCAATTTAAAGGTATCCTTGAGTAGAAAGAAAGGAAGAATGGTAGGGTAGGAATTACAGCTTTTCTGTCTTTTCTACAGATGTATTTTCCTTTTTCTATGTCACTGTAAGTCTCAATTGTCTTTATCATCCCTGTGCATGCATTCTTGTGTATATTTAACCTATCCCCTGAGGAGAAGGCAGAAAATTAGACAAAATTTTAATTTCTAGCATGAGGCTCTATAAATAAAATTAAATACATATATATGTATGAGATCTATAGATATATATCTCAGAGAAATTTAACAAATTAAAATTGGTTAAGGCTCTCAAATAAACTTTCCTGATACAGCCTGTTTATTCCAGGATCCCATTATAAAGGATGGATTACTTTAATATACAACATATTGTTTCTTTCTTTTTTATAGAACAACCCCCTCAGGAGTAAACTCTGAAGATATTAATTTTTGGTACCAACTTTAATACCCAATTTAGGCAATTTAAGGCAACTCAACTAGCATTCTGGGCTGTCATTGGGAATAAAAGGCAGAACCAAGCCCCAGCTTCTCTCAACAGCCCACATTTCCCCTCTCAGATACAGAAAATTTAAGCCCTGTACATTTCAATGGTCCCTGATGATAGGTGCATTCCACATACTAGCTCTGTGACCAGTAGCATGTCAACCCACTTCTCTATTTTAGAACCTTAGCATGTAAAACAGGGGTAATAATAGTAGCTACCTCATTTGGCTGTTTTAATGACTACATAGATTAATATATGTAAAAGCGTGGAACCTTGTTTATCACATGGTAGGTGCTATTATTAATATTAGCTATTACTCTAGCAATTGTTATATCATAATTACCACAGCTCTAAGTGGTACTCTGTCATCAATATAAGGTAAAAGTATCTTTAGAATTCTTTATTAAGACCAAAGAATATTTGAAACCATTTAGAAGCATTTCCATCAATCTCAGGTTAAATGAACATGATTTTCATTTTGAGGTTTCAACTTTAATTATCCTGACAATTTTCTAAACCATAGCGCCTCATTATCCCATAACACTGAAGAAAGGCAATATCATTTATGCAACCATCATGGTGTATTTGAATTTAATATGCATAGTAGTGTTCAAGGTTTACATAAACAGTTTTTATGTAAGTAGTATATTATTATTTATAGGGATCTTCAGCTGAGTTTGTCAACTGAGAACATTGCTAGGTTATGGTCACCATTTGCCACTGACATAGAAGGATTGCCAAGCCTGTATCTCCATTGGCTCTAAAACAACTCACAGTAAGGGAACACTGAAATCTGTAACACTCTTTGTCACATAATAGTTTCTGTGCTTGTCCACACACAGGCACTTTAAAGTAGATATACAGTACACTCTGTATCCACTCAAGGATTTGAGATAAAGTCTATGAAAATAACTACAAATGTCAACGTTATACAGCATCATAGTCCTATATTGTGTCAGGAAGGCGTATTAGCAGTTTAAGGCTGTAATCATTCATGTCCTACTAAGTAATGGTATGACACATCCATTTAGAAAGATGTTCTGCTCACAAAAAGTATTATATTAAAAAGACAAATGCATATATACTCGAGCTTGACTGTATGTGTTATCATGGTAACTATTATACATAAATGCTGAACAAATTTTTTTAAATTGTGCTATTTTGTAGCTGCTGGTAAATCATCTACTGTTAAAAAGCATACACATCTTAGGCTATTTTTTACTTTTTTCCCCCAAAATAAATTCCACACCTCTATGGAACTAGAATAGTAATGTTACATTACCATATTCATATCTATTTTTATTTGTCATAAAAAATAGAATATGACCATTTTGGTATATTTTCTTCATTTCTAAGGAAAATGTGAGAATAACTTTTCATCTAGGGAGTATCCTGAGAGAGGAGAAAAAATGGTTGAAGTAGGATTTTAGATGCCGACCTCAATTTTGGTCAATATCGACCTATGTAATCTGGGGAATTTTCTGTTTCTCTGTCTGTAAATAAAGGTATTGATCTCAATAATCTTTATGGAAGTGTTCTACCTCTAAAAATTAATATTAAACTAAATATAAATGTGTTTGCTTACTCTTATTCCTTTCTTTTGTCATTAGTATTTTGGGGGTGATGTCTTGTTACCTGGACAATGTACAATTCCAGGATATCATAAATACTCAAGATGGTGTTGGTTCTTTCTCTCATTTAGCTGACAACACTCTCTCCCTTAACTGGGAAGCACACAAGCACCTCCAAAACTTGTAAATGTCACCTTTTTACTGACCTATTATTACTCCCTCCCACTGAGAAGCATCAATATAATGGTAAAAAGGCATTTTTACCACTGGGAGCCAGATTCCTTGGTTGAGGATCTCAATTTTCTCACTATGCTCCATATAGCCTTTGGCAAGGTATTTAGCATTGCTGTTTCTGTCTTCCCATCTATAAAATGAGGATAATAGTGTTTACCTTCCAGGATTGTTCTACAGTTTATACTGCTTTATTACATGAAGACAGGGATATGTGCTAGGCACTCAATAAATGTTAGCTATTATTTTTCTATTCTCAGCCATTTTGAATCTACAAATGTTTTTTTATTAAAAACCAAGAATAGATATTAATTATTTCAATAAGCATCTTTAGAGGGTTCCCTTTGAATTAGGTTTTGTTAAGTCAGATCATCTTCACACTCTTATAAAACTTATATTCCAGTAGGTGTAAAAGATGATATCAAGTAAATATAAAAAATGACTAAGACATTTTCAGGTATTGATAAGAACTGCTAATAAATTAATACAAAGACATGAACAGAGATTGAAATATCTAGGAGAGTGGAATTGGGGGGGGGTGTTTTTACTTGCTCACATAGCTAACCTCTTAATTTTGTAGTAAATCAAGGCTCAGGTCTTGCACTTTATCTCTGCTTCGTTTGCATACCTTTCCTTCATTACTTCATCCAGACTCAGGGCTTAATCATTTACCCCCAAACATACCATATAATCTGGTCATCTTCTTCAAGCCTCCTACACTGGCAGGCACCTACTACAGTTAATGCTATTATCCCTTTCCAAAGACCAAAAACCCTGGAGCCTTCCCAGCTTCTTTTTCTGTCTTCTTACATGCAAAGCAAAAGCAAATTCTAGCAACTCTACCTTCAGATATATCCAGTATTTTACCAGTTCTCACGACTTCCTCTGCTGCCACCATTTTTTAAGGTTTCCTGGATATCTTGATTAACTGGTCTTCCTAACTGGTCTCTCTGTGTTTGTTTTGCCCATATAGAGCTTCATTTCAACGCAGCAGGCAGAGTAAGCATGAATTGGATGATGAGGATGTGTGTCCTCTGTTTAACAGCTCCACTGGCTCTGATTTCATGCAAAATAAAATCAGAAGTCTCAGCATGGACTCTTACTGCCCTGCCTGATCTGTCCCATGTCCCTTATGTTACTTCCCTTACATTCTACACTTCACTCTGTACCTGCTAAACTAGCTTCCTTAGACACCAATAATACTTCCACTCAGGGCCTTTGCTCTTCTGGAAATGTCTGGCATGCCCTCCCTCCACCAGCATGGTTTGCTTCCTCAGTTTTTTCATGGCTTCAGCCAAATGTCCCTTTCATAGGGAGGCCCTCCTTTTAAAATTGCATAGCAATTCCTAGAACTTCCTATTCTCCATTATTTCTCTTGCTCCCCATAAATTATTACCTTCTAATGGATTTATTTTGTTGTACTATTTCTTCTTTCTTAGCATATAAACATTGTAAATGTGAAGATTTTTCTATGCCACTCAACCTATTCTAGTAGCAGAGGCAACTGCCTATTGTGTAAGCGTTCTTTCAATATTTATTGAATGAATGAATAGAGCCCAGGAAGTCCTCTCTGAGGAGTAATATTTATTCTGAGCCCTTGATATCAACAGACAGACGACTATTAGACAATCTGGGGGCAGAGAATATTCTAAGCAAAAGAAATGAACTTACAGATCATCAGTCTTTGAACAAAGAAAGGAGAGACCTGAAATTACTTATTAAATGATTGTTCTAGTGTCAACATAATCAAAACAGGAAGAATGGTGGCTGGAATAAAATAAGTGAGGATGAGGGTGTTGGTAGTTTTCAGAAGAAGGAAGTGGACAGGTCTTCTGGGCTATGGTAAGAAGTGAAATTTCCTTTTAGATTCAAGAGGAAGAACAGCTTGAAAGGAGCTATTGAAGGTATGGGCGAGAAAAATTATATAATCTGGTTTTATTTTTAAAAGACCAGTTGGCTAGCAAGGAATAGAATGTTATTTTCTACTTGAGGAAAGTAATCAGGGGAAACCATATTATCAAAAATTTGAAATTAGTGCCTTGAAAATTATAAGATTAAGTCACTTAAGGTTTCATATTTGATAAAAAGGTGATTAGGTAAGATTTTCACTAAATTAACATTTTTTTCATTATATTCTAAATATTCCTGAATATTCCAGATTGAGTTTGTCAGTGGCTCATCACTGTTTCTGGGAATGACTTATTTTTCTGAAGCCTTCACATGGATGAACGGTTCCATATACTTTCTCTGAGTCTTTAAAAAAAACTATCAAAGATATAGCAAGTTGCATTTACAGAACTTCCCCAAATATGCAGCTTACTAAAAATAACAAATATGACAATAGTATTATATTATCCAGAATATATTCCTTTGACAAAAACAAATGTGTGTTTGGACACAAGTTTGACTTATATAATTAATTTATTTAGAATTATTTTGATATAAAGTTTCTATTCATTGTTGCATATATATGCATGAAATTCTATACCTATGTTTATTAAACCTATATGTTAATAAACTTAATAAATAAATATAATGAATAAATACCAGTAGTATAATTTTAATAAATTAATTAAATTAGTAATTAATTGATGTAATATTTTAGTTCTAGTATAAATAAAATGATAATATTTTATAGTACATCAGTATAAACATAGCATTTGTACCTACAGCAAATGTCCTGTATTTATATTAGTACACCACTAAGATACATGACTAAAAGCTAAATCTGACAAGAAAGTATTGATAGAAAAATCCATAGACATTCTTAGAATTTTTTTAATGCAAACCCTATAATTTAGGGGCTGCAATTATATCTTTTTAAAAAATCAAGAAGAGAAAACTAAAAATATTCTATTTATATCGTATGATTACTTTCTTCAATTCAAGTCTATATAAGGGTAAGAAAAAGAATTTTCAAATTTATAGCAGTTAAATATCAAACCTATGTGTATGGCAAATAAATTCTCTTGTGATTTGTGTTTCACTGTGATGTACAATGAGATTTGTATTTAAAGAATCAGAACAGGGGAGAAAAGGGTAAAGAAATAAGTTCCACTTTTGAGCTATTCTGTCATCAGATACTGTGCTTCTGCTCTGCTTTCATTTTAGCTCTTATTTCTGCATTATTTTAATGCATGTGTCTTCATCAGCCAAACACCAATTAGGCCAGTAGAAAAGAAGTGCATGGAGGTTCAACGACACAGTCAACAATCTTAAAAGTTATTGTTGGAGTTAAGAATAGAAATCATATGTTCTCCTAACAATCCCAGCATTATGTCAGACTCTGATTTCTACTTATATTTCAGAATTAATTTTAAAATGATTCTAAATTATACTGCAGAAAAAGTCTTCCTTACATTTAATGTGCTGGGTAATGTATATTTAGATAAAAAAGGACCTAACATTTTAAGATTGGTTGGTTATTGGTCTGTCTGAAAATTAGCACAGATGTTTCTTGTAAATAAAAATATATTTGAGGTTTTCTTCCTCCAGTACTATTACTGGTTGTAATGAATAATTACAACTATTGTTCAGTTTACCTGGGGGAGATCAGTGGAATACATATGGAGTATTTTGTCACTTTTTCATATTAATTCGCCTTACCAGCCTCCACTGAGTAAATAGTACAATGCAGTATTGTTTTTTCTCTGCTTAAGGAAGCTTCCTACACAGAATTTCATGAAGATTCAAACAAGGGCTTGAATCTTCAGAAAACATAATGCTACTCATCAGTTTAAACTTTTTTTTGCTTTGATGTTGATTCTACTTTTCTACAATAAATTCTATTACCTATAATAACTACTTAAAACTTGTTCATGCCCTGTTACTTCATCTGAAAGCAAATCCCTTATATCTGTACTCCAAACATAATTATTTGTATTGATTGTATCTACAATAATTCTTTTGCCTGGCTACTCCCATATCAAGTAAAGTGCAGAAACAGCCAACTGTTAAATCGATATTTATACAAAGCTTGATACAACTTAAATTCCAAAAAATAAAGGCCAAAACGTTCAATAGCTTCTATTATTCATGTGTCAGTTAACCTGATCTCGCCCCAAATCAGCATGACTGATGTAATTCATACTGTTATATTTAAAAATTCACAATAAATTTTAGCTTTGGTATAGAAGGATTACTTTTTCTTTCTATAGAGAAAAGACAATCTATTGCCGGCCCATGGTAAGTGTCACAATAACACTACGTTCTCCACATTTATTTACTTGTTATGTTTAAATCCCAGTATTGGCACTTATTATTGATAATGGATCTTTCAAAAATACCAATATAGTAAATAAAACATGGGAGAAAGTATTGTATGCATCAAATTATGATGTCATTAAAAGTAACGATCTATTGAAGTTCCCATTGTGGCTCAATGTTTACAAACCCAACAGATATTCATGAGGCTGTGGTTTCAATCCCTGGCCTTGCTCAGTGGTTAAGGATCTGGCATTGCCATGAACTCTGTGGTAGGTCAAAGACATGGCTCAGATCCCATATTGCTGTGGCTGTGATGTAAACTGCCAGCTGCAGCTCCAATTCAACACCTAGCCTGGGAACTTCTACATGCATATGCTGCAGGTAAGATCCTCAAAAGCAAAAAAAAAAAAAAAAAAAAAAAAAAAAAAAAAAAAAAAAAAAAAAAAAAAAAAAAAAAAAAAAAAAAAAAAAGGAAAAAAAGGAAAAAAAAGGTAATGATCTATCAAGAAGACCCTTGAATATAAATAAACTGAGTATTGCTTTTTCATTGTGTAGGAAGAGGATGGGGCTGAAAAAGATAAAAGACAGGAAAAGAAACTCTTGAATGAAGATACATAGTGGTTGACCTATGCTTTTTACAGATCTGCTCTCAGAAAAGGTGCTTATGGCTTATGATCAATCAACAAGAAAAATGACAGATAACTCCTATATTAAAGGAGATATATCTGTGTTCCTGATATTTCCCCAACACCCATTAGAGTGTCTGGTTTGTAGTAAGTGTTTAGTGAATTTTTGTAGGATATCAGCTTTAATGTCACTTCTTAGTGACCTTTGAGAATAGGTTATTATAGCATCATCAAAACTCTGATTAAATCATTATTTGAAAAATTTTTTCTTTGCTCAAAGACTGAAAATGCCAGAGGAGCCAAGATAATGTCTATATTTACTCACCATGGTATGTGACCCTAATTGTGTATCTTATCAGAGTAGATGCTCAATAAAACTGTAATGAGTAAATGACTGCATGAATGGAGATTCATAGATATGGGAACACCATGGGGAATATTTAGCAAATAGTATCTATTATTATTGCAAGCTAATCTTCTAAGTAAAATATTTAAGTCCAATCACAAGGATCATAATTATGTACCAGGATACAGTCCTTCTCACTTTTGGGAAAACAACATAAAATCCACTTTGTTTATAGATAGAGCATGATAATGAAGACAGTATTGTTAACAGGTTTTATATAATACATATGATTGTGCCATACTTATAACTAAGTGATATGTCCTTTATATATTGTATGGCTGTGTACAGAGGTGAGAAATGCAGATGCCTTTGTTTACCAAAGCCACATCTTATAACTGTACAGATGCATTGCTTAGTTCAGCTGAAACCTGATTATACCATGCTTGACTCCCTAAAAGGCAATAATCCCCTCCAGAATAGTTCACTCAGTACTGATCAATGACAATAGAAACATCACTTGTCACTACTCAAGTGCTTTGATTTGGATAAGCTGTACAACAGAGAGGAAACGTGGTGACAGTGCCACCCCTTCCCCAACTCCAGCCCCATTTTTCGCTTCAATCCTCTGGAGCCATTTTATTGATTACTATTAACTCTGAGATGCTGAATCTATATCAGAAGCACAGAATTGTAAGCAGACGGTCTATAATCACTTATTCCTTAAGTCCTGTTTAAAAGTTCATCTAGCTTCCTACCTGGAATATCAGTATTTTCCATGAAAAAGTATTAAAAATTCATTATGAAACATGAACATTACTAAATAAACTCATTCATATTTTCAGGAAGCAAATGCCATTACATCAATTCTGTATCCATCTGTTTTGATGTAGTATGTTATTCTGTGCTTCCCATGACACACACACATGTACACACACAACAAGGAATGCTGAAACATCTAGTTAGTAATTTTATACATATTTTTTGAATGTATGAGTCAAGTGAATAAATATAGTTCAAATCTTAGGATGATTAATAGAACATTGTCAGTTACTATGATTTAACAAGTTTAATAAAGATCATTTCTTATTATTGAAGTAATATCTCTTTTCACACCACACTTAAAGTGGCTTTTCCCAATAAAGTATATAAAAATACTGAACACTTCGACAGTATTGTTATTATTTTCAATCATTCATTACTTGGCAAAGAGGACTACAGTCAACAATTAACAAGAAGACATATTAACAGTCAAATGTATAACATAGTTTCCCTGCCCTTACTTTAGTATCACACCAAATAAGTACTGTAGGATCTATTATTGTGACAGATGGCCTTATTAAAGAACACTTAGTTGTTAAAAAAAAAGAAAAAAAAGTCAACTAGTCAAATTCATATTAAAAAATCAGTTTACACCACTAGTGCATTTCACTGAATTTTAAACAAACTGAGTAATATCATTCAGATTTTAGTGTCATTTATTTTGAACACCTATTAAATGCATGTCTAAGCCAGTAACTGAAAGACATCTATATATAAAAGAAAGTGTTAAAATTAATTAGCCATAGATAGCATGAAGTATATGAATATAACTTATTCAACAGCTATAAATATTAAAGTATAGAACAACTCTGTTACTGACCTCTTCTCTAACTGTTTCTCGAATGGTAAACAGAGTACATAAATTTCATTAATAAGAAAGAAATCTCTCTTTAAAACTCATTAGTTAGGACAAGGAACATATTTATTCCTACCTGAATGACATTTTGTGAGTGCGTGTGTACACTAATAAAAATAATCTTTAAGACAACTAATAAAAAATAATCTTTCAAATCTGTATTGATTTGAAATAGCTATTTACTTGGGAAAACAATTTTAAATTTAAAATAAAAGGTTATTCCTAGAATTTAAATGATACTCTGCTACTTAAAAACCTAGGGGGGGAAAAACCCCATCATATACACATTTGGTTCAAATTTTCCACAGTTTAAACTACCACCAAGCAAGTCAAATGCATATTTAAGAATCCTCAAGTTAAGGATGCAGTTCTAAATGCACTTAAATGTGAGCTCTGCCTCACTCCTCCCCCAGTGCGAGGCACTTAAGGGGAATGAAACCTATCTTCTTTCTAAGTTAATTTGCACTCATTTTACAGTGTTCCTTCTGGGAAATTAAGGCAGACCTCTGAGGCACTGAGCCTAGTCATTAGAAATGCTCCACCCAATAAGCTGATCATTTCTACACACAAATCTTTAATAAGATTTATCAAGAGCTGAAAATAATAGACAAAACTCTTTTTCACTTTATTCTTTTTGTGTACTTGTGGTTGTGGGTTATTGAGAGAGGGAGCAGAGAAGGCATCACAAAAATAGGGCTTTGCACAAGAAGTCCACAAGATCACAAGGTAGAGGAAGCCCACAGCCTGGAATGTCCTCCTGCTGGGCGTGCACAGGGCACTGCACTCAGCCCATGAAACCCGGGATTGTTTAGCAATGCAGACGTGGAGAGCAGAGGGAACACTATTGCAAACGTTTCCATTTAACGAAGTTAGTAAACTAATCATGTTTCCAGGACTCTTCCTGACAGGTTGATTTCCCACCTGGTAAAGCCCAGCTTCTCTGGCTCTAACCACCTACAGGGCAGAGACCTGCTTCCAGCTTCTCTTGTGGCAAGATGAAGGCTGCCAGTAGGCCACTGAGGCTGAGCAAACCTGATACCCTGTCTGAAGAATGTCCCAATATGCCTAGGATTAAGAATAAATCTTTTAAAATGAAAAGTCAAGCAGGAAATATGTATAACATACTAGCCTTTGGGGTAAAATGCCTCCAAAAGAAAAGTGTTTTGACTCTATATTAAAAGACTGTTGGGGAATTATACATGTTTGCGAAAGGCATCTTGTAAAAAGTCTAAACCCATCGTAAAACTTGTAAAAGCAGAGATCTTTGTCAAGAAATAAAATATATTTTAGACAAACCTCATGAACTTTTCTTGGAGAGGCAGTCATAGCCAACCTCCTGACTGTGGTGTGAGAAGACAGTTAAACACCCCATTGAAACCATATTCACCATCCAAGGAGAGTCTGATAGAGCATCATTGTGCAAAAGTCTTTTTAAAAGGAGAAAAAAGAAAAAATGGCTTAAATTGTATTAGCTAATGCACAGGGAATTTACATAAATGGGAACATGAATAGTCACTGACAAAGTTTCAGGAAATCTTTGGAGAGAGAGCAACAAATCACTAGGGCGTCATATTATGACAACAAATAGAATATACTGGGATCATTTTTCCCATTAAAATGGGTAGTTTTGAGTTTGAACCATAAACCCATGAAGTAAAACCTCTCCAGGGCATGCTATTCCTATAGTAACATTTGTTGAAATGCCTAAGTAAAAATACTTTGTTTAAAAGCATTGTGTTTTCAGTGGCCTAGAACAGCTCTACCACTGCTATCTTGTTCTCAACTAAAGTTTTGTGGTGCAGATTTCTTTCTGTTTTGTTCTTTGATTTTCACAAAAATTCAGATCTTACATGTTTTATATACCAAATCCAGTCATTGGTATGACCACATAAAAAGAATTTTCAATGCGTGAAATATCTACTGTATTTTTGGCTATATTCAAATATATTCAAAAGCTTAAAGGATTCTTTACACAACTATGTTATAGTTGGACTTTAAATATCATTACCTCATTACATGTGCATGCAATGGTTTCACATAAATTCAGATTTAGTGTGTTTTGCCATCATCATCATTATTGTTTGCATTACAAACAATAGAAGAGAACCATCTATTTGGAGAAAAAAGAAGCAGTTTTCAGAGAAAATATGTTTTGATATTAGAATATTCTCAAGACATGAAAATTGATAGTACAGTAGCAAGCAGACAGATAGCATGACCTCCAATATTTTCACTACTCTGCATGCATCTAGCTTGTTTCTTGAGGGGAGATGGGATAGGCAACGCTATTTCATATGAATATCTATGCAATTAATCATGAGCTTAAAGATGACATCTTAAAAGGGACCTACTTGTTGAAAAGTGTTATACTGATCCTTAATATCACTTTGAAAAGTATAAAAGTTGCTGTGATCTATTTGGGTAAATACTGCAGTTGGATAGCTTCAAAACAGTCTGACTTTCAGATATCCTCTTTAATACATAATGTGTCTTTTAGTGCTATAGAAATATACATCATTTCCTGTGTTCTGTGGGAACCTAGACTTCCTGAGAGGGCTATTCAGATTAGAATCATAAATCTTTCTCCTGAATATAGAAAGCCTGGTAAAACTTTCTCTCTCAATCAAACCTATTTCATATTTTCTTCCCCAAATAACATCTGAGAGGCTCAGGAAGAACTGTTATCAATCTCTGCTGCTTTTGACTCCCGTGTTTTTAATTTATATGCACATTTCAAATTGCCATATTAAAAATAGAAGAGAACAAGTTATCTCACAATACTGTATTATCAGAACTTTAATTACGAGCACTATGGAGAAATTTGCAAAACTATTCTCTTCACAGCCAGGCATCCATTTAAACATTCCTTCCTACTCAATCAAAATGTATCCAGTTTAAAGAATTTGCTAGTGACAGGTTCAATCAATAATTTAAGCACTAGGCCGAGGCATCCTCATTCTATGCAGTGCAATGCTCTAAAAACAGCCTATCTGAGAGGGAAGGGATTAAGAGAAGGTGTTACCAGTCTTTTCATACTATCATATATTTTTTAAAAGGTTGACATATTTTTATGGATGGCATTCTGTGACACTGATAAATCAATCAGAATATGTTCTGAAGTAGAAGTTACCTATATACAATTTAAGAGCATGGACATTTATAGAAGATGCATATCCTTGAAAGCATCTATTTTAAAAATGCAGGCACTGCCATTTTACTGTTTTCCTAAGTGTGTACTCTTGCCTCATGGCCTCTTTGAGAAATTTTCCCCCTGCTTTTTCTCCCCAGTCCTGTGTTTTCTGACTGCTACTCATCCCATGGTGTCCAGTTCAGACTTCGCCTTCTGCAGCACTCTAAAACTTAATCAAGTACATCTCCTGGATTATGCACAACAGGTATTGTATTGCATTGCATTAAATTCCCTTTTGCTGAAGAAAGACATTTTGCTTTACTTGTTATTATAGTACTAGTTCTCAGCAGTCATTGTTTTTCATATGGCCTCAGCACATATTTATTTAATGAATAAAAGAAACCAAGTTTTTCTCCATGACAGTTATAATACCTAAACCAAATACGAAGAACATTACAAAAAATCATACAAACTATATATTATATCCTGTTAGCTATCAATTGTGGAGAAGATGGAAGCATTTTAACATATTACTGAGAAAATCAAGGTTGGAGAAGGAATTTGATGAGAGTGAGAACATTTTGTAAATGAGTTAGGTGCGTTTTGAAAGGCACTTTCACTTTTATCTCATTTGAATTTCTTAGCCGCCCAGAGAGAGAGGTATTTTAACTCTTGCTTTTTACAAAGGAAGGTTTGGTACTCTCACAAGTTAAGAACTTTAAGACTATATGACTATAAGTGCACATTTTCCCAGCTACACACTGAAAAAATTTAGGGAATACATAGTTGTAGAGGGAAATCCATTTTCCTATCATGAGGATGTCTTTAACATCACCATTCTTGTGGGGTTTTCTTTCTTCTGTCATGTCTTCCTGATTTTAGGAGCTGTCAGTGATTTCTGAAGAACATGAATCTCCAGGGAAAGGAGTGTGTAGGACTGACATTGCTTCCCCAAAGACTGTTTTACAGCATATCCAAGAGTAGGAATTTTAGTTTGATAGATATAATAGCAGATGTGGTGGAAAAGTTATGGATGAGTCTGATTTGAACTTCAATTTTAATTAAACCACTTACTAGCAATTTGACTTGAACAAGTCACAACCACTCTAAGCTTTAGTTTCATCATTGATGAAATTTGGGAAATATTAATGTCTACTGATAAGAATGTTAGGAGAATTCAAAACAAAAATAAATATGCAGATCCTGACATACCTTCAACCTATTAAAATGGGAGCACAAAATCTGACTGAACTATATGGACAGGAAAGACAGGAATCCTCTCATTTAACATTTGTATTAGAAGGAGTGGCTTGGTGAGGATCCTGTGTGATTATTGGGTTCAGTTCTCCTTAAATTTTCTTTGCTAAGCTACCTTATCCTCCCCCCTTCCCTGATTACTGTCAAAATCACTATTTAGTTTTCAAAAGCGCAGACAATGATGACACAAAGGAGTACAAGGCATGCACTCAATTCACTATATCAAAATGATGGCTCTATCAAAAGTATTGATTTTTACACTCTAGATCAGTCATTTTAATTATGACAGTGTTATCTCTTATACTTCTTTTCCTGTTCTCTATTAATTCATGGAAATCTATGGCATTCAGATTGGGATATTACTCCTCAACAGAAAATGTTAGAATTTAATATAGATCATTAAACAGAGTCTGATGATTTTACTTAAATGTCCTAATTTTTATCCTCTCTAAATATACTTGCATGTTGCTTAGAAATCATTTACTTCAATTGTCATCTGAGTACCTTAATAGTCATAAAGTACTAGAGAATGCTAAAATAAAATAGTAGAATACTAAACTGTCAGGTATAGAATAATTTATTTTATTAAAAGTTTTAAAGGGTATACAAATTTAAAACATGCAAAAAAGGGGGGAAACAACTATTTTGAGGCTTAGACAAAATAAGAGAGTGGTACATAAATAGGAAAGAACAAATAAGGTCGACCTTCATTACTTGTGGATTCTGCATTTAAAAATTCACTTACACGCTACAATTTATTTGTGACTTCAAAGTCAATATTGTGGCCATTCCCTGTCTATCTAAGGCCATGCACAGAGTGGCAAAAAAATTGCTGCCCGACATGCACATTCCTGGCTGAGGTCAAACAAGGCAGAATTTTGCCTTCCTGTTTTGGACCTCATGTTGTAAACAACATCCTTTTTGTGGTCTACTTACTGCAAGTTTTTCATATTTTTATGCTTTATGTTGGTAGGTTCACTACTTAAAATGGCCTCAAAGCATAGTACTGAAGTGGTGTCTAATGTTTTAAACTCAAGAAGGTTGTGAAGTGACTTACAGAGAAAATACATGATTTAAAAAATCTTCCTTCAGACATGAGTTATAGTGCTGTTAGCCCTGAGTTTAATGTTAACGAATCAACAATATATATTAAATAAGGTAGCATAAAACAAGGTTTCTGTATTGATTAACTGATGAAAATGTTGTGACCGGGCGCTTTCAAGAACCTACATTTGTATTCACATTTACAGAACATAACTATTAAGAGTAATAAGAATCAACTATTTGCTCTATAGCTGAGTTATTTTCACTCATATTTTTTTGCAACTTCAGCTTCCACTTGAAAAGCATTCGTTCACATGGATTATATTTATTGAAAGCTCTCTTTTAAGTTAGATTTTACAAATAAGGCTGAGGGAAATGGGCAAAAAGAAGTTGGCTATTGTTCTAGCAATACAAGATTTTATCTAAACATAAGCAACAAAAGATATAAAGTAAGTAGGAGTACAAATGGACAGTAAAGAGAAAACTACATTCTTATATAGCCTTTTAAGGCTCCTTTATTACTTCACCTCACTTGTACTTCTATGTTAGGTATTTATAAGGAATTCTATTTTCAATTAACATAAGCAAAGTGAGACTTAGATAAAGGAACATCTTTAAGAGAATATAGGTGGTGCCAAAAGAGTTGGAAATAAGTAATGAAATCTTTTGGCTCAATACACTTACAGATGTTACTTGAATAAGTTGAAAATTTATCCTCCAATGAAAATAGATGCATTTTGGGTCTAATAAACTATTTTCTTATATAAAGAAAACATTCACTTCTATTAGGGAACACATAACCAACTGATGAAGATTAAAATTTTGTAATAAACAATAAAGCCAGAATTTATTTCAAGTCAGAGACATGTGGTTTCTTAAGTCTTTTATACTGATTATTAGAGAACAGTAATTTCATAAAATATCTCCCGGATTTATATATTTACTTTAAAACCTCTTTATATTACCAAGTTGTGAAAAACAATACCCTTCATTCTCCTAATGATATTCTAACTCTTTATGGCTTACTTATAAACATGATATGGTTACTTATAAACATGTATGGTTACTTATAAACATGATAGATTATGAATATGAATGTGAATGAAGAGAAAAAGAATAAGTATAAATACAGATAGGTAAAAAAAAAAATCAAACCTATACTAAACAGGAATGATTTTAAGGGATTTAATAAGCAACTCTCTCACATAACTAATAATTCACTTAACATTGCTCTTTACCTCAGTATAAATAGACATGGATAGTTAAACGTTTGGTATAGTATATGACTTATTTCCATTTCCTAAGAAGTATTAACAGATTAAAATTCTTTGACACTTGCAGCAAGGCAAAGTTCAAAGACACTGTATTATTTGCAAAAGATAGGGTTTTTTATTTAAATGCTGATATAATTTTTGTGCAGTCTGTTAATACAACCGCAGATGTGTGGCATATAGTTAAATGATACTATTTAAGGATTCTTTAAACAGTAACTAAAAATTATTAGAATTTTTTTAAAACTTTTTTTTTGTCTTTTTGTCATGTTAGGGCTACACCCGTGGCATTTGGAGGTTCCCAGGCCAGGGGTCAAGTCGGAGCTACAGCTGCCGGCCTACGCCACAGCCACAGCAACGCCACATCCAAGCCGCGTCTGTGACCTATACCACAGCTCAGGGCAATGCCGGATCGTTAACCCACTGAGCAAGGCCAGGGATCAAACCCACAACCTCATGGCTCCTAGTCGGATTCGTTAACCTCTGCACCGCAACGGGAACTCCTAAAAAATTCTTTTTAAAGACAGTAGCCCTTATTGGTTAATTGATAATGTAACCGATATAACTGAAAACATAAAGTAGCTCATTCGATAGCATTTACTTTAACATTTCTGGTCATTTCTTCTTTTGTCTTCTTTATTCTTTATTTCTTACTATTTTGCCTTCTCCTTCTTTTCCTTGGACATAAATCCAGAGATCTAAGTATCCTAGAGACGATAATGTCCAAGGATACTGAAGACTAGAAAAAGTCAAGTTCATGCAGGTCTCTTGATTTCCCCATGTGAAACCATGTGAATTTCAGCCATCAAAAATATTTAAAAATTATTTTTTTAATGCCTACAACTTTATTGCATGCTGTAGGAGGAAAAAAAAACTTATTTTGGAGTGTTTAAAAACACTATGCTAGGAGTTACCATCATGGCTCAGCAGAAACAAATCTGATAAGTATCCATGAGGTTGCGGGTGTGATCCCTGGCCTCACTCAGTGGGTTAAGCATCTGGCATTGCCATGAGCCGTGGTGTAGTTCGCAGATGCCTCTCAGATCCCACGTTGCTGTGGCGTAGGCCGGTGGCTACAGCTCCAATTTGAGCCCTAGTCTGAGAACCTCCATATGCCGTGGGTGTGGCCTTAACAAGACAAAAAAGAAAATAAATAAAAAATAAATACAAATTAAAAACAACATGGTAGATTGCTATTTCTAAATTGATTTGTTTTTCTTAACTTGTGCCTTTAAAGAGATACAAAAGGTGAAAGAGTAAATTTACACGGAAAGGTGTCCTTTGCTAAATATTATTGGGCTTAAAATTCCTTGAAAAATAAGAATAAACATTTTTTTTGCCAATGCTGAAGCAGAGAATATAATAATGTTAACAGGAAGTAATACATGGTGGAAACAATCTATAATTTGTGTACACAGAAGTTACAAATATGTAGAGGGGAAGGCAATATAAGTTTTACTACTTGGTTAATTTTTAAAAAGCATTACTGTTGCAACTTGGGAAATATTCTGGTGAAAAGGAACATTTTTGTTTGTTTTTAATCAAAGTACTTTTTTTATCAGAAAGAAATAGGAAAAGAGAAAAAAGAGATACAAGGCAAATTTTGTAGCAAATAATATTTTAAAATTGACATTTAACTCATTCAAAAAGTTAACAACAATGAGGCACAGACAAAATTTGAAAACACATGTACATAAATATAACTTTTACTGACTTCAACTAAAAGAAAGGTAAGAGGGGAGACATTTAAAATGGTTGAATTTATACTCAAGCTACAAAATTCAACACACTCTTCTTATGGAAGTAAGAAGTCAGGCTGGCTGTAGATCAGTAGAAGCTACCCTCATGGCTAACTCTGTTAGTCACAAAGAACAGGTGGACCAACAGCTGGCCAAGGATAGACAAGGATAGACAAATAAGAAGGCCATGGTCAGAAATCCTGTCAAAAGGAGAGTGGAAAAGGATTCCTGAACTTAAGGTCAAAGATAAATGGATAACCCAGTCTTCTTCAAGTCAAATAATGACTGGTAATGATAATGATTCATAATAGTACTACCAACAATAGCAATAATAATAATAATAATAATAATAATAATAATAATAATATGAAATCTGTCACCATTTGCTATCAGACATCATGCAGAATACTTTAATATACAGTATGAGTAGATCCTCATATAATAATTAATTCCAATCCCATGGATATTAAAATTAAGCTTTGAATTTGGAATTCACACAAGAAACATTATCTGCCTGAGGTCTACTATAAAAACACTTTACATGCTATTGACAAGGTCTCCAAAGAGGTACTATTATTATTATTGACATTCTAAAGATAATCCTGCTCAGACCCTGAGAGACCAGTGACTTCAAGTCTCACAGTTCATAATCGAAAATTTTGTTCTAAACCAGTTGTTCTCACACTATAGCTTTCCATCAAAATCAGTTGGTTAAACACATATTTCTGGGCACTGTAGTTTCTAACTGAGCTGATCTGGAGTAGAAACTGAGGATATGCATTTCTAAATACTTCCTAATGATGCTGCTGATGTTCTGGGGTTCAGACCACAGCCCCATGCTCTTTCTTGGGTGCAAGAATATCGTTTAAATTCTCTGTGCCTCTGTCATTTTCTAAAATACATAAAATAAATTTTTCTCATAGGAATGTTTGGAAGACTAAGTAAATTATCTCATAAATCTGCATCTAGCATACAGTGAATATTACTTACTTAAAAGATCTTATTATGGGCAGTAGAGTTACAAAAGTAATACGGATTAGATTGTGATGTTTAAAAGAGTAGAAAAGTAGAAATAGTCATGTCATAAAACTGTGTATTTTTTCAATTCTAACTAATGCTCACAAGCTTATCCTATGACCTTGTATAAGATTCAAAACCTTGCTTTAACCTCAGGCTGTTGTTTTTTTTTTTTTCTAACTTGTAAATAAGAAAAATTGTATCATTCACCACAACACAGGAAGGCTGAAAAGAATACTTGTAAAATTATTTTATAGCACTTTGGGAAAATAATGGAGTATATAAAAGCTAATAATAAATTTCACCTTCCTCCAAGAACATTGTAAATTTTCAGTCTCAGCTGATTTACTGCTATAGCTAAAGTGCTAAAATTATAGACGAGAATTTTTTTTCTTGAAAAATCAGCACAATTAGGCTCTCTCTTTTAGTGTGTCATCAATATGTTATAATAGTCTAATTGTCTACATTTCTGAAAATACATTCAACTTCCTCACTGTTGAATCATTGATTATGCAACAAAATTTTGTTGCCTTAAAAATAATAATTACAGAAACATGAAAAACAAGATAGAGCACACGTGTTAAGAAATTTAAAAAAATCAAATTTGGAATTTTAAAAATAAAGTATTCCTTTAAATTTTTGAGAATGCAGTGAACTTGAAGATGAGTAATCCTTTATTATTTTCTTCTAAGCAATGAAGATTAGCCACATGAACAGACATATCTTTCAGCAGCAATAGCATTAGGAAACAAGTGTTTTCAGAAAGAAGAAAGTTGATCTATTGGGGTCAGTTTGAAACTGGTATGGCCCAGTGGACTAGGTGTCAGAAGTTGTGAATTTTAATCCCTTTCAAATACTACTCCATGCTACAGACATGTGTGGCCTGAGGCAAGTGAATTGTTTCTTTTGGCATTTAAATGCATCTTTTGGAAAAGTGGATAAAGTTACATTAACCTACCACAAATAATTACGTTCATAATTTTTCTAAACCTACGTTGGAACGCACATCCTAGCTATTAGGAACTTTACATATCTTTTCCATCATTGCAAATATTTAGCAGGAAATTTATTGAAGTCCAGTGTGAAGTAAGACCAGTAACAAAGAGAGCTTTGAACCAATTAAAATTACTAAAAAAAAAGTCTTGTAGCCTAACGAAATCATGCTGCTTTAAAACAAAGTGTTATATTGGTTAATTGCTGTTCTTTTCTCAAACTTAACTCAGGATCATCTCAGAAACCGTTAGCATTCTAGCATGAAATTTTAAGTCTTTGCTTTGTCCCACTTATTCTCAGCTTTTAATGAGTTTATTTTTCAGTTTTTAAAAAAATTTTTTGAGAATAAGTCAGTGTTTGTATAGAAATAAACCAATAATTGATTTTGTGTTGGTTGGACATACCAGGACAACCTTCATAAAGTTATTTTAAAAAACTTAATTGTTTAAACAGCAAACTCTCTTTGCCAAGCTATCTTTTTAATGTATCTTCCTCTAAAATGGAGGATTTTTAATGCTCATTTAGAAACATCCTTTCTTTGCTCTTCTGTTTCTGGCTTCCAGGGAGAACAGCAGGGCTGTGACTTGTGTCAGTCAGTAGTGGCCAAGCTTTTCTTTTTAAATGAGAATAGGATCCCAGACTGAATAAATCAATCCTCCTCTGCCTGAGTAACACCTGAATTAGCCTCAGTGTAAAACAGGAAAGGATAATTAATGCTATGCTTTGAATCAACACTAATTCACTTCCAATTCAAGTACACAGATATCTTTTTAAAATGTAGTTACAAAGAAAATTACAATGATGCTCATCATGTTAAATTTCTTCAAGGTCTTATCATCTACTATACTATTTATGATATATATAATCTTTGGCAAGATAAGCTTACTTTGCCCACTATTCTGTTAGTTGCTGTTCACCTTTTGTTACATGTTTTAGTTCATTTCATTTCTAGCTCTGTCTTTGAAAACCTGATTCCTGTCCATCCAGTTTCTTTACACTCTACAAATTTTCTTACGCTCTCTGAGAAAAAAACACACCCAGGCAGAAGATGAGAAGATATGGTCTAATGGAAACATTAGAAAATTTCATTTTTTTAAATGAAATGCTATTTTAAACCTTTTTTAAAGTTCATCACTTTTCAAAGGTCTTAGCCCTTTCAGGGTTAGATAAGTGAATCTCTGTTTCTAAAGAAAATGTATTAGAACACATTAAAATAGATTTTGAGAATGTTATTCCACATTTGGCAAATGACCGTGCTATTTTCCATGGCAAAATTTTCTTCTAGGAGTTCTCTTCGTGGCTCAGTGGTTAACGAATCCTACTAAGAACCATGTGGTTGCGGGTTCGATCCCTGGCCTTGCTCAGTGGGGTTAAGGATCCGGCGTTGCCATAAGCTGTGGTGAAGGTTGCAGACGCGGATCGGATCCCACGTTGCTGTGGCTGTGGTGAAGGCCAGCAGCTACAGCTCCTGTTAGGCCCCTGGCCTGGGAACCTCCATATGCCATGGGTGCGGCTCTACATAAAGGCAAAAAGACAAAAAAATTTTTTTTCTTCTAGTCTAGTCTTATTTCTAAGTAGATTTACTTTTAATGATATACCTTTTAGCAAAACCAATTGTTCATGAAAAAAACAACCAGAATAGCAAGTAATGATTACAGAAATCGAGGGAGAAAATTAAAAAATATAAAGAAGTCTAAAGTTGAAGAAACAAAGAAAATATTTAAATCACCCATGATGACACAATATTCTAACTGCTTAAGAAAAGTTATTCTCTTCGGATTAGAAAAAATAAAGAGGTTTTACATATATATAGTCCAAACCTGTGACATTTGGAAGTTCCTAGACCAGGGCTTAAACCCAACCATAGCAGTGATTGGAGACACAATAGTGACTTAACTCTCTGAGCTACCAGGGAACCATAGTCAAAATATATTGGAGTAATTGAAGTTCATTGATTCATGTGCTATGCTACAACTGAATTTAAATCCTCAGTTCAATATGGACACACAAAATATGAAACAAAAATTTTAAAGTCCTGATAATATGAAGATAGATTCAAATTTAGTTGGGTAGGAGCTAAGCTAGATTCAATAAAGCAACAATTTTCAATGAACATGAGGGCTACATAATAATTAGAAGTAGTTGTAAGGAGGCAGTTAAGATATTGTTTCATTTTCTATTTAGTACAATTATAGTTTTGTAAATGATGAAAATAATTTTAATCGAGTTCCAAAAAATATTTTAATAATTTTAAAAAATCCCAGTTACACTCAAATATTGAAATCATTAAAAGCCTAAGAGTTAGTTTCCATTTCATCAGTATTCTTAATGATTCTTTGGGACTTATAATGGAACCAGGCATTATGTCTATGACATCATTTTAACTCCCAAGGTGGAAAAGTGGTATTTGCTTTTAAGGAAGAATTCCAAATCTGTTTCTATTCATTAATTCAATAAGTGTCTCTTGAGATCCTAGTATATGTCCAGTGTGGATGTATACTTTGGGGATAGAACAGTAAATAAGATATACACCATTTCTAGTCTTATGGTTTTCACACTACTTGGGGACGTGGACATTAACAAACTTATTTCAGTAACTATTTATTGGAAAAATTGCTGATAAACAAAGGTGCACGTGATTTTTTTTTTTTTTTTGTATTTTTGCCTTATCTAGGGCTGCACCCATGGCATATGGAGGTTCCCAAGCAAGGGGTCTAACAGGAGCTGTAGCTGCCGGCCTTCGCCACAGTCACAGCAACATGGGATCCGAACTGTGTCTGCAACCTACATCACAGCTCAAGGCAACGCCGGATCCTTAACCCACTGAGCAAGGCCAGGGATCGAACCCACAACCTCATGGTTCCTAGTCGGATTCGTTAACCACTGAGCCATGAAGGGAACTACCACATGATTTTTTTTTTAATGTGTCTACTAGGCTAAGGATGCCAGATATCTGGTTAAACATTATTCTGTGTATGTCTGCTTTAGAAGAAATTAGCCTCTGAATTGGTAGACATAGTAAAGCAGGTGACCCTCCCCAGTGTGGATGGGCATCACCTAATCTACTGAGGGTGTGATAGAACAGAAATATGGAAGAGGGTTAAGTTCTCTCTCTTTTTCTCTCTCTCTGCCTGACAACTGAGCTGAGAGATGGATTCTCTCTTGTCCTTGGACTAGAACTTATACAATCAGCTCTCCTGGTTCTTGGTTCTCAGAACTCAAGCTGGAACTTGTAATATTGGCTTTCCTGGGTCTCCAGCTTGCAGATAGCAGATCATGTAAATTTTCAACCTCTGTAATCATGTGAGCTAATTCTTTACAGTAGATCTCATTCAAGATATTCCTATCTATCTATCTATCTATCTATCTTTCTATCTATCTGTCTACTTATCTTACATCCTATTGGCCCTATTTTTTCTGCAGAACCTTAATACAATGCAGAAGAGTATTTATATGAGAATTTATAAGAGACCTCATGTGCTTCAGGATATTTAAGTAATAGTTAAACTAAGACTGAAATATGAGAAGGTTCAGCAAGTGGTGCTGGGAAAACTGGACAGCTCCATACAGATCAATGAAACTGGAATATACCCTCACACCATGCATTAAAAATAAACTCAAAATGGCTTAAAGCCAAACATAAGACAAGACACTATCAAACTCCTAGAAGAAAACATAGGCAAAATATTCTCTGATCTCTACCTTACAAATGTTTTCTTAGGTCAGACTCCCAAGGCAACAGAAATTAAAGCAAACATAAACCAAAGGGACCTAATCAAACTGACAAGCTTTTGCACAGCAAAGGAAACCATTAAAAAAAAAAAAAAAAGAAGACAACCGACAGAATGGGAGAAAATAGTTTCAAATGATTCAACTGACAAGTGCTTAATCTCTAAATTATACAAACAACTTATACAACTCAACAGCAAAAAAAAAAAAAAAAAACCACCCAATGGAAAAATGGGCAAATGACCTGAACAAACATTTCTCCAAAGAAGATATACAGATGGCCAACAAGCACATGAAGAAATGCTCAACATCACTGATTATTAGAAAAATACAAATCAAAACTACCTCACACCAGTCAGAATGACCATCGTTAAACAAGTCCACAAATAAGAAGCGTTAGAGAAGGTATAGAGAAAGGGGAACCCTCCTACACTGTCGGTGGGAATGTAAATTGGTACAATCACTATGGAAAACAGTACAGAGGTATCGTAGAAAACTAAATATAGAACTACCACATGACCCAACAATCTCACTCTTGGGCATATAGCTGGATAAAACTTTCCTTGAAAAAAACACATCCACCCACACGTTCACTGCAGCACTATTCACAATAGCCAAGATATGGAAACAATATAAAAGTCCATCGACAGATGAATGGATTAAGAAGATGTGGTATAACACAGTGGAATACTACTCAACCATAAAAAAGAACAAAATAATGCCATTTTCAGCAACACGGATGGAACTAGAGACTCTCATACTAAGTGAAGTAAGTCAGAAAGAGAAAGACAAATATCATATGAAATAATTTACACCTGGAATCTAATATACAGCACAAATGAATCTTTCCACAGGAAAAAAACTCATGGACTTGAAGAACAGACTTGTGGTTGCCAAGGGGGAGGGTGAAGGAGTGGGGTGGACTGGGAATTGGGGCTTGATAGATGCAAACTATTGCCTTTGGAATGGATAAGCGATGAGATCCTGCTGTATAGCACTGCAAACTATATCTAGTCACTTATGATGGTGCATGATGGAAAATAATGTGAGAAAAAGAATGTATATATGTATTTGTGACTGGGTCACTTTGCTGTATAATAGAAAGTTGACAGAACACTGTAAACCAACAATAATGGGAAAAATAAAAATCATTAAAAAAAGAAAAAGAAATATGAGCAGGATTTCACTAAGCGGTAGGATAAATGAGAGAACTACACAGAAAGTAACACTGAGTAGAGCTAATAGAGCAACTGTGGCCTATAGAACTGAGCATCTAGTTACAGAGGAGTATTCTCAGGCTCTGAAACCTAACAGAATGCACACGCCTGGGAGCTTGATTTATTTGAAACAAATGACCCCTTTTCTCTTTCCACTTTATTCTTATGAGAGTGGAAATGTTTATCCTACTCTAGTCCCCCCACTTATCTTAGAAGCAGATAACCTGTTTTTTAGTTTCACAAGGACATAGATGAAGAGGAATTTTGCCCCAGGATAGGTCACATCCCGAGTATCATCCATACTTGATTTAGAGCACGGGATTTGAGACTTCTTGAGTCTATATTTAGAGGGATGGGTTAAGATTTTTGAAAATTCTGAGATGGGTGAATATATTTTGCATGTAGTTTGGGCTGAACTTAGAGGGCAAAAGGGCTGGTACTATTGGGTTGAAAAGTGTCTGCTCCAAAATTCATGTATATTGGAACTTCAGAATGTAACCTAATTTTGAAATGGGGCCTATGTAGATGTAATTAATTAAGATAAAGCAATACTGGATTGGGATGGACCATAAATCCAAGAACTAGCAACCTTATAAAGTGGTCATGTGAAAACACACACAGGGAAGAAGGTTGTGTGAAGATGGAGGCAGAAATTGGAATAATGTAGCTATAAGCCCAAGAATGCAAAGGATTGCCAGCAGTGATCTGAAACCAGGAAGACGCAAGGAAGGATTCATTCCTAGAATCTTCAGACAGAGCGTGGTCCTGCTAATACCTCCATTTGAGACTTCTAACCTCCAAAACTCTAATAGAAGACTTTCTGTTGTTTTAATCCACCTAATTTGTAGTAATTTATCATGGCATCCCTAGGAAATTAATTTAGCTTCTCACCAGGGTAAATACCTGGAGATATTTTGGCTTGCATCAGTGTAGATACTGATTACAGAGGTTCATGGCGAATCAGACTTGATCTTCCTAGTTAGGTAGGCTAGGTAGATATAAATATGGGTATTTCTGCTGATGCTTTTTATATTGTGCTCTTGCCAGAGGAAAACTAAATTTGTAGCTTCAAAATATTGTATATTTTATATTTTACCTTTGGGCTTAAGTATTCAATAAGGTAAACTAAATACTATCAGTATTAGTTTATAGATATTTTAATGTTATATTGCCTATTACACCTAATACCTAATTGTCTCTTCAATACTATAGCAGTACTGAAGTATGTATATATAATACTATAAAAGTAAATATTGTAGACAATAGTGTAATAAATATATATTTATTTACTTTTTAAATTAGAGTATAGTTGATTTACAATGTTTCTTAATCTCTGCTGTATAGCAAAGTGACCCAATCATACACAGTTTCCTGTGCTGTACAGTAGGACCCCATTGCCTATCCATTCCAAACATTACAGTTTGCATCCACTAAACCTCAATCCCTGTCCTTCCCATTCCCTTCCTCCTCCCCCTGGCAACCACAAGTCTGCTCTCCATGTCCATCATCTATTTCTGTTTTGCAGATAGGATAATCTATGCCATATTTTAAATTCCATAATAAGTGATACCATATAGTTTCTATCTTTCTCTTTCAGACTTACTTCACTTAGTATGAGAATTTCTAATTCCATTCATGTTCCTGAAAATGGCATTGTTTCATTCTTTTTTATGGCTGAGTAGTATTCCATTGTCTATGTATCACATCTTCTTAATCCATTCATCTAAATATAAGGCCAGACACTATAAAATTCCTAGAGGGAAACATAGGCAGAACACTCTTCAACATAATCACAGATATATCTTGTTTGACTCACCTCTTAGAATAAGGTCAATAAAAACAAGAATAAACCAATACGACCTAATTAAACAGACAAGCTTTTGCACAGCAAAGGAAACAATTAAAAAAAACAAATAGACAACCCACAGAATGGGAGAAAATCTTTGCAAAAGATGCAACAAGGCCTAATCTCCAAAAAAATAAACAACTCATACAAGTCAACAACCAAAAACAAACAGCCCAATTGAAAAATGGGCTGAAGACCTAAATAGACATTTCTCTGAAGAGGACATATGGATGGCCAACAAGTACATGAAAAAATGTGCAACATCACAAATTTTTAGAGAAATGCAAGTCAAAACTACAATGAGGTACCACCTCACACCCATCAGAAGGACTATTATTAATAAGTTAACACACAACAAACGCTGGAGAGGATGTGGAGAAAAGGGTACCCTCCTTCATGGTTGGTGAGAATATATACTGGTATAACCACTATGGAAAACGCCACAGAGGTACCTCAGAAAACTCAATATAGAACTACCATATGATCCCACAGTTCTACTCCTGGGCACATATCTGCACAAAATATTCATTCACAAAGATATACACATCCCTGGAGATTGGATTAAGATGGCGGAATAGAAGGACTGGAGCTCAACTTCTCTCTCAAAAAACAGCAAAACTACAACCAAATGCCAAGCAGCCTTCAACCAACTGGACTGTAAACTTCCAAAAAAGATACTCTGCTCCAGAAGACAAAGAGGAGACCACATCAAGAGGTAGGAGGGGCGATTACGCGATAGAAGCAACCCCATACCTCCTGGGTGGGAAGCCCCACAGACTGGAAAGTAACTGCATCACAGAGACTTAGCTACAGGACTGAGAGTTCTGAGCCCCACGTCAAAACCCCACACCTGGGGATCGGGCACAGGGAGAAAGAGCCCCAGGAGCATCTGGCATTGAAGGCCAGCGGGGCTTGTGTGCAGGAGCTCCACAGGACTGGGGGAAACAGAGACCCCATCCTTGAAAGGCACACACAGACTTTCATGTGCACTGCGTCCCAGGGCAAAGCAGTCTCCATAGGAATCCGGGTGGAACCTGACTGCAATTCTTGGAGGAGCTCCTGGGAAAACAGGGGTGACTGTGGCTTGTTGCGGGGGAAGGACACTGGAGGTGAAGCTCTCGGGAACATTCATTAGCCTGCATTTCTCTGGAGGGGGCCAATCTGGGAAAATCTGGTCCCTCCCATCAGCACTGAGAAGCCCCAGGCCAAACAATAATCCAGGTGGGATCACAGCCCCACCCATCACTAAACAGGCTGCCTAAAGACCCCTCAGGCACACAGCCAGCCTCTAATCTCATCCAGAGACAAAGCCCCACCCATCAGAGGGATAAGAATCAACCACACCTACCAGTGAGCAGG
>PVHT021183696.1:13154059-13191827 GCA_004024745.2 Catagonus wagneri
ACAGAATAGTTGTAAGTTTATCAGTTGTTTACCCTTGTGATCACATGGCTGGCTGGGAGTTGTGGCTCACTGCCACTGTCGTATCATGAAAGAGTATCATACCACATATCATTTGGCCCTGGGGGAAAAGATCAAAATTCAAAGTACGGTTTCTACCAAATGCATATTGCTTTTATGCCATGGTAATTAGAAAAATTGTTAAGTTGAACCATTTTAAGTTGGGGGACCACCTGTATTGGGAAGAGCTAGATTTTTATTATTTTACGATGGTAGAGTACATCAAAGAATTGGATATGGAATCTAAGAGGAAGAGAAGAGGTAACGTGCCACAGATTTTTTTGGCCTGAGCAACTGGAGAGATAGAGTACCATGAAGATGGAGTGGCTCTAAACAGGACAAGTTTTGAGGCAGGTAGGATGCGGAAGGTCAAGAGTTCAGGGTTGTGTGTGCTTATTTGCTTTTCAGGCCATTTGAAGTTGTCCAAATACACTGTGAAATAATTTAGCCTTTGAAACATCTAGTTTTATTGTCCTAAGCATAATGTGTATATATACATTCACAGACTTAAAACAGCGAGTTCTTCTTTTAGTATTTATAATTCATAGCAGTATGAAAGCATCATGAGATTGTGAGGTGGGTTGATCTATGAAGAGCATTCTCATTTTCCCCCTAAGGGCATGTGTTTGTGTTCTAGACAAAGATAAATGTTTTGCTTTGTTCTCTTTGATACTTTCAGATTGTTATCATAGGATATAAATTGATTTGCCCTCGACATTCCCACTATTTCACTATTGGATTCCTGTGTGAAAGAAAGACAAACATGATAATACAACAAAGTCCTTGGTTGATATTTATTACTGTATTAGCTTTATGTTTGGGTGCTTAGCAAGACTTTGGGCTTGGACGTCATGGATACATTGACAAGAAACTCCCTTAGCCCTCACTGAACATATCTAGGAATATGCTTTCAGAACATATCATAGTTTTACTTAAGGTAATGTGGCTAAACTTACTGCAAAGAGCTAAATAGTAAATGTTTTATGCTTTACAGACCACATTATAGCACAAAAGAAACCATGGAAAATATGTAAATAAGTTAATAAGGATGTGTTCCAATAAAGTACATTTATGGAAAATGGTGGCAGGCAGAATTTGGGACTGTTGGCCATAGATTGAAAGCCCTAATTTAAAGGAAGTCCCCAAAAAAGCAGAACCAAGGAGGACAGACATCTTGCTCTTTTCACTCTGGTGCAGGAGGCTAGAGTTGAAATAAGAATGTCAGAATGTCCGGAGTTCCCATTGTGAAGCAGTGGAAACTAATCCAACTAGTATCTACGAAGATGCAGGTTCAATCCATGGCCTTGATCAGTGGGTTAAGGATCCGGCGTTGCCGTGAGCTGTGGTGTAGGTTACAGATGTGGTTCGGCTCTCACATTGCTGTGGCTGTGGTAATAGAAGGGCAGCTACAGCTCAGATTTGACTCCTAGCCTGGGAACTTCCATGTGGCATAGGTGTGGCCCTAAAAAGCACCCCCCCAAAACAAAAGGAATGTCAGAATGTCAAATGTTACAAAAAAGTACATTGATGAAAATGAAATAATGAATTTCATAGTAACACAGGTGATAATAACATGTTACCATAGACGTCTGTCTTAATCTAAAACATATACAAACTAATTTTAAAGGCATAGGCTATTTATAGGAATTTCTTAATGTCTGAATATTTCATAAGAGTTCTTTTAAACAAATATTTGCTGTTAGGGTATTCTTTGCTAAATTTCTGATTAAACATTCTCTGACTTTATTTATTATTTATTTGTTTATTTTATGGCCACACCTGTGACATATGGAAGTTCACAAGCTAGGGGTTGGATTGGAGCTGGAGCTGCCAGACTGCACCACAAACACAGCAACACCGCATCCAAGTCACATCTGCTGCCTACAACACAGCTTATGGGAACCCCACATCATTAACCACTGAGTGAGGCCAAGGATCAAATCCGCATCCTCACTGACACTACGTCAGGCTCTTAACCCACTGAGCCAGAAGAGAACTCCATAGGTTAATTTTTTGAATCTTAGAAATCATTTTTTCCCCACTGACACAGTTATAATATAAGATTATCAGGTAAACTCATAAGATTATAAGGTAATCATGTTTTTTTATTATGTATTTGAAATAGTAAACAATTCTATTGGGTTTGAAGACCTGGTTTAAGAAGTTTTTTGTATAAAAATGCCTTGTAAATATAAATTATAAATACAAAATAGGGATGACTCTCCCCTTTCCGATCATCCTCTTCCTGCCCCATGTCATACTGCTCAGGCAATAGAACAATCCAGTTTAATTCGTTACTAAATAATGTTTAAAAACATACTTTCCCCATAGGAAAACCTTTGTTTTAGTTCAGGACTGAGATCTCTTATCACCTTTGCTGGATATTAAAGCCTCCATTTCACTTGGCCATTAGAAATTAAGGGACATTTATAAAAGGGGTATTCACACTTTGAAATATGGCCTAAGGGTATTAAATGCTGTCAACGTGTCATTCCTTTGAAAAGCTTTCCTATACTCACATAAAGTTGGTGCTACATGGATAGGAGCTTTTGAATTATTTCAGCAATCATTTCAGGATTCACTAGATATAAAATTAAAAGTAGATTTATTCATTATATGGCCCCTCCTATATTTTGAGTAAATGTAATATCATAGAAGGAAATAATACTAATCACAAAACTAAATATATAAAGGTTATTTTCTACTTGAACAGCATAGAAAAAATTGAATTTGGCATTATCTGTTGACATTCAATTTTTTCAGCTAAGAAAATCAAACATATGTTTCCAAAACATTTTTTTTGTCTTTTTTGTCATTTTAGGGCCATACCCACGGCATGTGGAGGTTCCCAGGCTAGGGGTCTAATCAGAGTTACAGCTGCCAGCCTATGCCACGGCCACAGCCACAGCAATGCTGGATCCAAGCTGTGTCTGCAACCTACACCACAGCTCACAGCAACGCCAGATCCTTAACCCACTGAGCAAGGCCAGGGATCGAACCCGCAACCTCATGGTTCCTAGTCGGATTCGTTTCCGCTGCGCCACGACAGGAACTCCAGTTTCCAAAACATTTTAGTAGGAGCTTTTAGAATTTTACTTGTTATTACGTATGTGGTCTAAATGTGAATTAAAGAGATTACTTTAGTTTGGCGAAACATAAATTCAAAAGGTTAAGAGAAAAGTGAAAATATTGATCATTTTCTAGTATCATTTTTATCAAACTGTATGCCTTAATGGTCAGAGCAAATGGCTATATATGATATTATCTATAAGGGTTCTAATTAAGAAGCTTGAACATTCCTTTTCTGTGATTTCTTCCTGTAAAATATATAGTGTATATTTAAAAATACATGAAAAAAGCAGGTATTGCAATGCAATAGTACAAGACCATGAGCTCACTTTATCATGTCCTTTTGCTACTGTTCAAAAAACTCATCTTATTACTTCTCTTGCAAATAAAATAACCACAAACTGTAATTTCAAATAGATTTTCTTAATATTGAGTTCCTATTTAGTCATAAACTTCCCTTTTAACGAATTAAATTCAATGGCTAAGTTCATATGAAATAAAGTTGGTATTTTAAAAAGTTTACAGACTAAGTATCTCCCTATATTGCTCCTATTTACCTAAAATAATATCTTAAGACTTATATTTTCATAAAAAATTGACAATTGATTTTGACTACCTTTGGAAGTATACCTTTCTAATAAATATGCATATATACGTTAAAGCTCAAGCTACAGTGCATGTCTTCATAGAGCCTAAGGGAACAGAGGAGTACAATAATGATTAAAGGCTATCCTAAGCTGGGTATATTCTTTGAGAACTTTCATTCTTTTATTTTAAAAGAAAGCGTAACTCTGAGATAGGAGGAAGACATGATGCAGGTGTGAACTTTATGTATCTTTCAATCTTGAAAGTCCATTCTTTTCAAAGAAAACGTCAAGATTTCCTAAAATATTAATATCTGTCCCGGTCATATACCTGAGGTATTTTATCCCTAAAGTGAGGTATAGTTAGACATTGGGAAAAAGAAAAAAGGGAAAATATACTACAGCATATAATTTATAGTTATTAACAGGGAAAACTTTCCTTTTTTTAAATGTAAACCTATAACTCCTGCTGGGATCAGAAGTATCATTTGCAGAACTCTTTTAACCAGTGTTTCACCTCTCCACTTGTCAATGCATAAATCTTTTTCTATTGCTTGGAATACCTAAATGGCATCTGGCAATGAGAGTGACTAAACTGGAGGCAGGCAGAAGTAAAGTAAGTTTAAAGCAAAACGTGTCAGAAGAACTAAATTTTATCAATGTTTTCCCTAAACTATTTTCATCTTTTATACTATTACCATAAATGAAATACATATAACATATATATCACATTAAGCATGCATGAACATATAAAGTCGTAAAGATGAACAATGAATTCCCTGCAAAACCATATTATACCTGCTGTTATCTACCATGGTAAAAGTTGACAAATATGAACAATATTTAAAAATATGAATGGACAAAAAGTTCAGTGTTTTCTGATTATTAGAGACTTTAAAAAATGTTCAGGAATAAAAAAAGATGCTGAAGGAGCAACTG
Organism: Catagonus wagneri; assembly: GCA_004024745.2. Classification (NCBI taxonomy): domain Eukaryota; kingdom Metazoa; phylum Chordata; class Mammalia; order Artiodactyla; family Tayassuidae; genus Catagonus; species Catagonus wagneri. The sequence goes on from PVHT021183696.1 coordinate 13,158,709, forward strand.
GCCAAATGGGACATGATTTTTTTTTTATCTAAATGTATTTTGCATCTGTACTCCACTTGTCAATTTTCTTTTTTTTTAATACAAATAGTCAAATCTATAAAATATTCTCTCTTCTTCTGGAATTTAGTCTAACATAATATATGTTTAAATATGGTCCAAACCAGTCTTGGAATTCACATTTCTCAAAGAACTCAATGAAACATTAATTATCATTGTTCTTGGCAAGCATATGTGGAAATTTGGAAAGAGTTCCCTGTATGAGAAATATAGGAATCACATTTATTCAGCAAATATTTCATATTTCATCTTAAAAGTAATATCCCTATAACTATGACATGTTTTTGCTCCATAATTTACTATTCCTGAATAGAAGATCTATAGAAACTAAAACCCAAAGTGTAATTAATGTTTTTCTTTCTCTTATGTTGTCCATGCCATAATTATTTCATTCACATATGCTGCATTAAAAAAGACAAAACAATGTGATTAATAATAAATACACATAATGTACTTAAATGTAAATATCCTGAGATACTTGGAACAATAAAATGCTTCATTTGCTTTTCTATTAAATTAACTATACGACTATAATATTGATCAATTTGAAATTTTCATTCATATAAAACAGTATCATGGAGTAAAGGAAGACAACGGATTAACATCTATGTAAGACAAATTAACAAAAATTCAAATTTTTTATTAAAATAATAATGGTATTTGGATATTGTCATGAATTGTATTTGATTGTTTAATATATTTAGTTTTATAATCATGTGACAGTGAAAGAGCATAAGCTCAGTAATCAGATTGACGGTGTTTAAATCAGAATTCTACCCTTACTGACAATGTTACCTTGGAGAAATTACTTAATGTCTCAGAATTATGACTATATCTCTATTAATTAGATTTATATCACTCACTTTCAGGGTAGAGATATTATGAAAAACATATCTACCATATAATATGCCTTCATAAATTTTAGTCACCTTTCTCATATATAATGTTCAAGTACATGATAATTGATTTGGCCTAGAACTGTTATCATTATTGAAACATTAGTCTACTTCTTTAAAAAAATAACTGTAATCTATTTGAAAGTTTAAAAAAAATCCTGAGTTTATCTTACTTTGTCTTTTTCCTGTTTGTTTTTTAATATGAGAGATTGTGATGTAAAAAAAGAAAATGCCCAATAATTTGACATGAGTTATGTCCAGAACTTTGATTACTGAACTTCAGAAGACTTTCAGATTTTTAAAATAAAAATGTTAGACATGATTCTATACACCTAACTGCTTTGATCTAAGGCTGAATCTTTTGTTTCATGGTTCCAAACAACTAATTCCATATCTAATGTTTCTAACAATTCCATGAAAGATTTTTGTTAATGTTTGCTAATTACGAAGCTTCATAAGAAGGGCTATACAGCTTACTTAGATGAACGTGACTAATCCTTCTTGTCAAATTTGCAGTCTTACCGAAAGATGTCACCAAGCATTCACTGGGAAACATTTTACCATTCTAAGGATCAGATGAGGCTTCATGTAGAAGTGATATTAAAGACAAAATATGGAAAAACGTATGGTAGGATTTTTATATACCAAAGTCATCCCAGGAAAGAAGATAACAGAAAAAAATCCCGAGTAATGGATAGTGGTAAGAGTTAGGGGGAACTTTTAAAGAAATTCTGATGTAATTAATAGATTCAGTTTGTTGAACTCAGAGGGATCTCCAGTTTGATTTAAGTATTAGATCAGTACAAAATAGCAGTGGGAACAAGAACAGAAGGTAACTGAGATTAGATTATTGAAAGCCAGGTTGAGGAATTTGGTATGCAAAGAAAGACCCTGAGGATTTAAGTAAAGAAGTAATACAAGTATAACAACAATTAGGAAATTTGTAGTCCTTCAGATAAAGGTAAGGAGACATCACCACAACAATTAGTAATAACTTGGTAATACATGTGAGAATTACTCAAGTCCTAAAATAGAGTGAGAGATATACAGATTGGGCAATAAATAAGAGAAGGAATGAACTTACTAAACATGGGAGGATAGTTAAGTCAAAAAAGCCTCTGTGTTCCAAGGAATAAAGGAGCTTTCACCAAAGGTAGAAAGTGGCTCAGAAGAGCTGATTCTGTAGCAAGGATGCTGACTTAGGTCTTAAATAAAATCAGTCAACTTTTTAAGTTTTAAAACAAAATTGATTGCTCTTACTTAGGAATGTGGTACTACAAATATGAAACTTCAAAAAAAAAACCTTAAAAACTGGAAACTTTTGATGATATTGGATAGCTGTGAGCATACTACAATGGACAATGTTGGTGGTCAATACAGTACCCATCCTTACATTACTTTCTGACACAACTTCAAGTATCCTTCATCCATTCTCCCCCTCATGCAGTCATAACCATCAGAAAGCAGACTACCACAGCGTCAAGGATGCGGGAGTGATTAGTTCAGGACAGTGAATTATTGAGCATGACTTGATTCTAATCAATAAGATATGATGTAAAATTGACAGGGAAAATGCTAGGGAAAAATATCATCTCTTCTAAGAAAAAAACCTAGGAAGATAATCTCTCTTCTGAATATAATGCTGGAAAAGCTACAATCAAATTACTACCAGCCCCTAATGCTGAAGTTGCAGAAATTACAGCAGAGTAGAGAATGAATCTGGGTTCATTATGATATTGCTGACTTCTGATAACAGTATATCTGAAACACATCCTATTTCTGGACTTCCTGCCTTGTAAAGTTAGAAACATTTTCCTGTTGTTTCTGATTGTTCAATTAGGGGTATATATCGTTATACCCAAATGCATTCCAATTGCTAAAGATATTGGAAAGAATTTGAGATGCCAAAGGGCCAAAGGGAAAATAAAAAAATAGACAGAGCACTGAAAACTGTAAGTTCATGTCTTACACTGGGGAAAACAGTAATGTAGACCTGTATTGTGGGAATCAGAAAAAGGAGCAGGGTTGATAAATCACTGAGCTGTTTAAAGGCAGAATTTATAGAACGAGTGTGGTGGTCAATAGAGAACTTGCTTCAGAGAGATCAGGGAAGATGATAATTGAGAATAAAGGTAATTGGTTTGGCACCTGGAAGTGTGAACTCCAAGAACATTATTTTCATAGAGTACCACAAGAAACAATCGGCAGGGATTTGATGGTGCAAAGTAGTAGATGTTACAATTCATCAAGGAAATGATTAGATTTCCTTATTAGTTTAGATTACAGAAATGGCAGGGTGGAGTTCCCGTTGTAGCGCAGTGGTTAACGAATCCGACTAGGAACCATGAGGTTGCGGGTTCGATCCCTGCCCTTGCTCAGTGGGTTAATGATCCGGCGTTGCCATGGGCTGTGGTGTAGGTTGCAGACGCGGCTCGGATCCTGCGTTGCTGTGGCTGCGGCGCAGGCCGATGGCCACAGCTCCGATTAGACCCCTAGCCTGGGAACCTCCACATGCCGCGGGTGCGGCCATAAAATGACAAAAGGCAAAAAAAAAAAAAAAAGAAATGGCAGGGTAACTTGAGAAGATATGTTGGGAAAGCATTTTTGCTCTTGTTTTTGTTTTTAACTGGGAATATGTAAGTATGTTCATTAACAATGAGAATAAGTTAAAAGGGTGACCCAAACATACCTACCATAAACAACAGGCAATTGACATAAAATTATAAAAATTCATTTAAGCATCCACGTTGCCCAAGGAACCTTACATTAACATTGTCTTCACTTTTGCATCTCTGTGGGCAACCTCATCGACTCTAGATTTTTAGCTGAATCTGTTATCAATGAATTTTATGAATCTACATGTCAATCATATCTTTTGCAATGAAATATATATCAAATTTAAAGTTTGCTTATAGTTATACTTGGATATCCTACAATGACTTTGACTATAAAATGCTCAAAACAACTCATCACTCTTCACAGTCATATATTTTCCACAGATACATTTTCTAAATCTTCTTACTAGAAAACTTAGAATTCTTTTTCCTTTTGGCGACCTAATTTCATATTCTATGCATTTTTGCATTATGCATTTCTATACATCTTCTCAGCTTTATAAAACTGGTCTAGATAAGGCCATTACCATGTCTTGAATTAACTATAATAGTCTGTATTTTTATATCTCTAACTTTCCTTTCATGACAAAGGTCTATCTGTATCAGTTGTTTGTTTGAGGACATTCAAAGCTGGAGTTCCCAACATGGCTCAGCAGAAACGAATCTGACTAGTAGCTATAGACTCAGGTATGATCCCTGGCCTCACTCAGTGGGTTAAGGAGCTGGCATTGCCATAAGCTGCGGTACAGGTCACAGAGGCCGCTCAGATCTGGCAATGCTGTGGCTGTGGCATGGGCTGGTAGTTATAGTTCCGATTCAGCTCCTAGCCTAGGAACCTCCATATGCCATGGGTGCAGCCCTAAAAAATAAAAGAGAGAGAGAAAGAGACATTCAAAGCCAATTTTCCCACTCCACCATAAAAAAAAAAAAAAAAAAAAAAACCTCCCAGACACACACATAAATAAAGTTTAAATCCTAGGATGGTATATGATATAAATATAAAAATGTCCCTTGCCTATTTCAAAGAAACATTTTACAACCCTGCCTTCATTCCTTACAATTTGTATTTCAGCAATACCAAAATACATTCCATTCCTGTTTACATCTTGTTTCTTACTTTCAGAACTTTGTCATGATATTACCTTATTTTAGATTCCATTATCCATCTCATCTTTTATGTGCCTAATTATCTCATAATAATTTTCCAAGTTCCACCTTAATTTTATCTTCTCTTTAGAATTATTCCTTATCCCATCAAGCTGAATCTTTTCCACTCTCAGAAGTTAGTGTTTACTAATCTTTATTGCCTTGAAATGATTTCCCTTACTTGGCCTCTTCTTTATCTTCTAAAGAAGTGTTTGGGAATAATAACTGGGACTAATTTACCTTATTACCTTATTTGCAATTATCTCCAGTGTTTAGAAAGGTACTGGCATGGAGTAGATGTTCCATACTCGTTGAATGGTACTGGATATTCTTAAGAGATGAAATCAATACCTTCAGCATTACATATTATATGCTAACACTTGCTCATATTTACGTAGTACATTATATATATTGAGCATCAGAACTCCTAGGACAAGAACTTCGGTTTGATATTATCAGTCAAGAAAATCCATGGTGTCAAAGAACATTAAATTGATATTACTTTCTGATGATTTCAAATGTATTAAGAGGCAAAATAAATAAATCATTAAAGTGTTAGCAGTGAATTTTTTAAGAAGCCCAGAATGTTTTTTACTGTAACTTATATTTAATCTTCTTAAATATTATTCAAATTTCTGTCAAAGAAAAGTGATTAAAAAATGTGCACAGTATCACCGTGCGGTATATTTGCACATAAAATAATTAAACTGTTGTAGCTCATGGAAATGATGGCAATTTTATTGTATCCTTTGCAAGCTCTTTGACACAAGATAGTGGGGGAGTCAAAGAAATAGACCAGCAAGGGGCCAGATCTGCTCAAGAGAGGATCATGGTAGAGACAGCTAAGTCCTATGTCACATTAAAGTGATGTGGAAGCCATTAAAACGTAATTTTATTTTCCAAGTAAGTAGCTTCAAACTTCAGATTTTCATGAGAAAATATAAAATTTCAACTTCATACCTTATTTTTTCTACAAATAAAATCATACAAAATAACTAGCTCATAAAAGGATTTAATGAGTTGTAAGAGCTTTTTTTATATTTTGCTGAGAAGATTTCTTTAAGCTTTTGATTACCTAAAGTACCATTTCCCCAATTATAAAATAAAATATAAACTGCAAACTTTCGTAATTGCATCAGAGGTTTTTACTGGGGCTTTTAGCCCAGTGTGATATTTTTTGGCCATGTTAACATCTTTAGTAAAGTGATATAAAATGCAGACGAAAGCATAGTTATAACAATCCCACATCATATGTGAAAGTTATGTCACTCCCTTTGAAGAGTCAGTTTTTCTGTGGTTTGAACTCAGCATACCAGAGTCACATGACATGAGAGAAAAGCAAAGGGGTATTGGGATTCTAGCCTATCCTTTCAGTAAAAGACTTCTGCAAGTATCTAACTGTGGGTCTAATTTATTCTCCTGAGATTACCCATTCTAGTATTTCTAAATGATCTTGTGTATCACAGGGTTTTAAGCAACCCTATTACACTCTTGCTTTTACATCCTAGGCAACGAATTAGAAAAGCTGTCCTTGCACAGCTTGACCCACTTCCCCAAAGACTTTTTAACCTGAAGCAAAAATCCATTTAACCAGCAAAGGCTAGCAAGCTGATAATAGTCACTGTCAGCTGGATGGCCAGTTCCATCGAGCATACACAGGAATCCACATTGACTCCAGATAATCCTGAAACATCAGATTTAATTCACACTCCAGAGAAGGTGCTATAGACTATTATGGGCCATTGCAGTGGATATTTCACAATTATGATAGTCAACTAAATTTTTATATTTGTTCTATCTCACCAGAAAAATCAACATAAAGAACTTTATAATTTTTTTTCACTTTTAATTTCATATTTTCAAGGTGAAAATAACTTCATTGGCACTGTATTTATAACACCTTTAATATTTATAATATTAACACAAGATATAAAAAGATATAAGGTTTGATTATATCAAAATTTGAAAATACCATAATGCTATTTTTAAGATTATTAACTCTAAAATGCTTTAAAAGAAAAATATAGCACTAACATATTTTATTCTTTTCTACAAATATTGTTCAGATAATTATATATCTGGATAGTCTAGAATGTATAATTATAATAGCTTAAAGTGTATTTCCTAAAATAAGAATATAAAGGACATAAATTTTTAACGTGACTCCAAGTTTTAAAAAGAGACCAAGCATGTATTAATTATTGCTAGGAATGACATGATCTATGTTTTTTATCTTTAAAAAAAATGAAATAAAAGTGAATCAAAACCATTACAGATACTGATATTCTGGTTTGTTTTTATTTGTTTTAATATTTCTTTTAGAATATCTGAGCATACTTACCCTTTCTGCAACTCTCTTTAATAATTTAGATTGACCTGAATGACACTGAGTTACGAAAGTACAACTGTTCATCTGGAGGGTTAACTGCAATTGAACTTGGCCCAAAACAATCTGCTAAACTTCATTTTCATAAGAAGTGTCACTTCATTTCCAAAAACAAAGCTGAGCACAAAAGCGAGAATTTGAAAAAAAATTAAAAGGTAATACCTCTAGCAGGAGCATTCAACTGTGCAGCATATAGCTGATGAAAGGCTTGCAGCATATGATTGCCACTAAAAACAAGTTGTGTATCAACACCACTATTGCTGTTATTAGCACTATTTAACCTGTAAAATATAGCATATACGGGTTTGTCTGCTTAAAGTTTTAAATATAAGCAAAATAAACAAAAAATACAATAAAGTTACTGACTTTACTTCAGATTTCCCAAAAACAGATACTCCTGGAAACTCTATTACCAACTTAATAACCATTTTAATTCTGTTGAACTATTTCATTACAGGACAACTTCTCCCAACATCTTATCAGAATTAAACCTTGTATATCAATAATGAAACAAAAAATAGTACTGCTAAAGTATGAGATTTAATGTCATTTTCATATGTTCAAATGCAAAATAATAGAATTTTTTTTTTTTTTTTTTTTGCCTTTTCTAGGGCCGCACTCACGACATATGGAGGTTCCCAGGCTAGGGGTCTAATCGAAGCTGTAACCGCTGGCCTATGCCACAGCCACAGCAACGCAGGATCCGAGCCGCGTCTGCAACCTACACCACAGCTCATGGCAACGCCGGTTCCTTAACCCACTGAGCGAGGCCAGGGATCGAAGCCGCAACTTCATGGTTCCTAGTCAGATTCGTTAACTACTGAGCCATGATGGGAACTCCCGCAAAATAATAAAATTCCTAAGATCTAAATCACAGCACTGTGTGGTTGAATTATAGGTACCACTGTTAGAGGTAGTATAAAAGAAAATACTAAAGAAGGAGGCTTTTTTCTCCTGAGTGAAAAATAATGTAAATAATATCATACCTTACTAAATTAAATGAATAAAAGGCTACAAAAACACAAGCAGGGAGATAAATGAATTCTGGGAGTTAGATAATGTTTACCTAATATCTGTCAAATTACTTGGAGAATCCCACCCAATCCAGGTATTTTGATTAATTATAAATTATAGAAAATAGGAATTGTAAAGGAAATGCTAAAACATTATTCTGAAGTGCCAACTGGACATGGTTCTCACAGTGAACTTTAATTTTTAACTTATTTTATATGAAACATTAATATCAATGGGCATCTCCTAACAAATAATCACTATTAGTTTTAACAGGAATATCCTATGGATTTTGATCTGTAGTGGGAATGGCTGTCTCAATAGAATTACAATTCTTGACTTCAAACTGATTTTAAAATTATCTGCTCATATTGCAGCATTTTCAGCAATTAGACTTTGAGTTGGATTGCCAACTCTGCCAACTATGCACTTCCTTTCATATTCTCATTGACTGGAAAGCACCTTAAAAGAATCAACCTAGGTTTAAAATCAGCATTTTATTGCAACTTGATCTTGTTTTCTGAAACAGGGAAGTATGATTTTATTTATACCCCATCAATAGGAGCATGAGACTTGAGATTTATAATTCTGCCTGATGGTCCCTTTAGTTTATTTCTAGGGAGAAAAACACATTATTCAATAATTAGAGGAAATGTTTAGTTTCTTGAGATGTATTTTCTCTTAATTTAGTTTGGAAGAAAACAATCTCATCATATATTTTTATATTTTACTTGTTAGAAATAATGAACTGCTTAAGTGAAAAACAAAGAATGTGCATTACATTCTTAAAACTATATAGCAGGAGCTAATAAGGAATTAACTGATAAACCATCTAGGTTTCTTCATTTTTTTAAAGGGGGAAAATATAGTATTTGGCAAAAAGGTTGGTATGAGGATTAAATATATCAATATATTTGCAAGTGGCAGAACAATGCCTAGCATAAAGTAAGAACTTAATAAACACTAGGTATTAGTAGTGGTATTGGTATTAATTAGATGGTAGTGGTAGTTAAAGTAGACATAGAAATAGTAGAAGTGTTGCAGTTCTTGGTGCTGGTGGTGGATGTAATAAAAAGAGTTATGACATAGGCTAAAATACATAACAAATATCATCACCACCAAAGTAAATTTTAGCTAAATGCATTGGGTCTGGGGCAAGTGCCAATCAATTTTCAATTACCTAACATTCAATAACAGGAGGTTAAAAGTGATTGGCTGATGCACTGATTAATATGTGGTATGAAAATTCCCACCAGAAACATGTAAGTAATTGGGTTCTGAGTGAAAAAGCTAATCACCTTTTCTTATTCTCCCCGAGGAAGATAAGAAGAAATCATGTAGAAGAAACATTCAAAATCACCTTTTACACAATGAGTGCTTTTAGTTTGTTTTCAGTTTTAATATTTAGATCGATATCACACTGCTTCAAAATGAACAGAATGGCTGTACTGTAGCAAGGAAGCTACAAGATATATAATATGCTCTTCAGGAAAATAAGGTCTTTTAAAAGAAAAAGATGAAGTGTGCATCTGTAAAACAAAACAATCAAATTTTTTGTTTTGATTTTTTTGTTATCCATACATTGGTTTTCAAGAAGCACTATGTTGCTTTAGTCATTTCTGATTTAGCATTTCAGAAACCTGCTCTTGAAATGTGCTCTATAATGATTACCGGAACTGTCTCAAATCAGCTTGTCCATTTTTATAATTTAAGTGCTACTTCTTATTATTTTTATTGACAATCATCAATAATTCCTATTAGTTTACTATTATTCTTCTATTATTTAGCCATACATATACATAACTATAATCTTAAATAGGTGGAATAAGTATGATTTTATTTCCTTACTCTATTCTCATATCTCTCATATAATCCATATCTCATAAATAAGCATGTCTTTTTGCATAATTAGAAAAAATAATACATGGTACACTTATATTGTGGTAGATATAAAAACATCTTAGTATACTAAGTACATTACTAAATCAGTTACATGAAAGAGACAACACTTCATTGTGTTGTAAAATATAATTTTTATATTCACTGGTGCATTTGACTCTTGCAAACGATAGGAATATATTATGTTTCCTATAAATATGAACAGTACTCAAGGTTATATAACACTTATTATAAGTACTTCCATATATTAGTAATTATCATTTCTAGAAATCTTAATTGCATTAATTATGCATTTTCCCCATTAAAATGGTCAATGAAGCAAGCATTATAGTTATTGGAAACCTTACAGAAAATTGCTCAGGAAGTAATTTTCCACACACTTATAAAAAGAAAAACAGAAATTCACATCCTGAGATCATATCACTACTTCTATTCAGAGATTCTCTAGTAATTTCATGTAAAAATATTATTTGCGCCATCTGACCTGCTTCCATCCCAGAAGTAGAGTCTCGGGAAGAGCAGCCCTTGCTTTGGCCCCGCTGGGGTTAGAGCCACACTCTTGACCCTTCCTCCTGAATGTGCTCAGTTGTCAGTTTTCCTTCCAGCAGCTGTTGGATATTGCAGAGGATCAGATGGCCAGAATAGGTCTGGAATAGACCTATTAGCATTTCAATACAGCCACTCAGTCCCCTTTATTACCAATTCACTCAAATTAATTAATTTTTAATTTTGTACTACCTCAACTACTATAAATCAAGTCAGCCAGTGAGACAGAAAAGCACACTGAAACACGAAACTGTCTGTGGTTTAAGTCACAGAGGCTCAACCTATGCAATCTGTCACTTTGAAGATCAGAAAAAAGGTAAATTACCCTGTGCAGAGATTATTGAAAAATATTTTCTGATGAATTACATTCCTTTCAAAAGGTCACAAAAGAGAGGACGCATAGTGATAAATGTTTGCGATGTGCACAGACATTTATCACTTAAACACAAGTTATGGATTCAGAAAGGCTGGTTGATTTTTTAAAATGCTCCTATGAGTTTCCATTAACTTTATTTGAACCTAATAGTTTTCATAGTGTTAAAATATGTAATGTACAAATAATGACTTTGGGTTTCTGATAGCACCTGTAACTTTATAATATAGCACCTATAACTTTATAATATTCTTAAAATGTAAGATAATAAAATAATAACAATATTATTATTATTTTGTTGGCTTAGTTTTAATTACTTTAAAGCAGCATTCTCTACAGCAGTGAATGGGCTGGACTGGAGAATCACCTAAACTATAAAACTGGTATTTTGAAATGTGGAAAGCACTGAAATTATTGGCAAAATATCCTCCATGTTCCTTCAGCCTTACTTGAATTGATCTCAGGAATAAAACTCAGAGTAAGAAAGCATTTACTCTGAACAGTACAATCCTCTTTGAGTGAGGGCTGATTGCTTTTGATATTTCATAATGCAATGTACACAGTTAGAGATATAGCGCATGGGGATTTTTTTTTTTTTTTTTAGTTTGAGCTACAAAGTATAGAAAGACCAAAGATTAAAGGCATTCAATCATTCCAGCATACTGTGTAACTTATGTCATATTCTTGAGCAATGAAATGTGGCCAAATTTAGGATGTATTTATACCATGCTGGGTAGAATTTTTTTTTAACCTAATATAAACCTAACTGTTTAAGACAGAATACAATTGGTTTCTGTTTCTGAGAATAACAAAGGGTAGATTCATGGCTTCCAAATAACTCGTAGAAAGTTTTCCTTCCCTCTCAAATATAATCAAGTCCATGGTGTAGTTTATTATAAATATTTATGAAGTAGTTTTATTTTAAATATTTGCAACTCTTTAACAAGCACTCGGTATTTAAAGTTGTGAAAATGAAGTAAGTAATTTGTTGAGGTTAATAATTCAGTAAAGGAAGAAAGATTAACTCCATATTTTAGACAGTATTTCACAACTTTTCTTAGGCAACACTGCTTCCCAAAACCTATATTGGTCACAGATAAATTGCCATAAATGACAACTATCAACATTTAAACAAACAGTAAATGAAATACTTCCTAAACTGAGGGTCGTTAAAGAATGGATTTTTTATGTTAGAACTGTAGTAAAAGAAGAATGGTTTTATGACTCTGGGACTGGTTTAATTGTGGTTCTGACTGAAAGCAGAGATAACAAAAATAATATTAGATATTTAGGAAAAAATGCAATTATCAAATTCAAAATTGGGGTCACATACCTTAGCAAAATTTCAAGCTACTTGCAAAATGAAAAATACTATTTGCCAGTTCGTTATTGTATTTATTGAGATTGCTATGCAAATTCTTTGTGTTGGTTCTTTGTCAGAGAATGTTGAACCAACTGCCAAACTGAATAGAAACTGGCCTCACATTTCCATCTGGCTACCCCATGTTGTGCAATCATCTTCCCTTTAAAATATACTTTTCTTCATATTAATAAATAGTAAGTACCAGTTATTTAAAAAATATACTGAATATTGTCATTGCTGTTCCCTCAGGTATCTCAGAAAGAACAATCTTGCCTTGATTGCTTGATGTTAATATGTTGAGAGCCAACTCATTTTTTTCTCCTAATGAAGGTTTTTGAGCACAAAAATTATATCATTTTTCTTCTAACATAATCTTACAAACTATAAGACTGGTCATGATTTAAATGAACAGGTAAAATTTACTCCTGTATACAAACAATAATCATCTACTACCAACTAAATTTTATGTAAGTCCAGAATCACAGGCAGAAAAGTGTAGGAAAAAGTCAACTAAAAATAAGATTTTGTGACAATCATGGCATAATTTTTAAAATTTATTTTTATTGAAACTGAGTTCATAGAATTAATATTATTCTTGGTTTGTGAAATCTTTTATTGGTTCCTGTACAGTCATCCATATATTTATGTATTTGCTTATTTACTCATTTGTCAGTATAAGCATGCATTAATTCATGTATTTGTTTGCTTGATTAGAATATTGTAATAAGTATATAATAAATCAATCATCCAGCATATGAACTTTCCTTATAGGTATTTACTATACAGTTTAATTTCAGAATTATTTGTAATTATTTTTAATTTTATTTTTAAATATCTTTTTAAAAATTTAGTTCTTTTATAATACAGGAGTTTTGTGATAGAGGTAACTTTAAGGACTTCCTTGTTACTCAATATTATATTGCTAAGATTTACACATAGCTTCATACATATCATTACTTTTCCTTAATTTTGATTGATGTAATGTATGCCATTGTGTGAATATACTATACCATACTATATACTATATACTATACTATATGCTATACTATACTATATACTATAATAATATACTTATTCATCCATTCTCTTTTTAATGAAATTTGAATTATTTCTTGGTCTTATATAGTTTGATGCTCCCTAAAAATACATCTAGCTGAACATAAACAAGAGTTTTTCTTAGGCTATATCTAGGACAATGGCTTAGTTTATTTCTCATGGTAACACTAAGCTATTTCTCAAAGTGATTAAAAAATTTCAATTCTCACAAGTTATATTAAATTTAAACCAGAAGCTGTGAAACTTCATCTTCTCCAGCACTAGAAATATCTTATTTAAATATATACATATTTCCAACTAAATAGTTTAAAATGATAACTCACTACCTTCTTGACTGGCATTTCTTTGATCATTAATGATATCAAACATTTCTTCTTATGTTTATTGAGCATATTTATTTGATTTGGGGAAAATGTCAGCTTATGACTTTCACTCACCTATCTATTCATACTTATTTATAAGACATAGAAATTCCTTATAAATCTCTAACACATATATTTTTCCTTTGTAAGTGTTGAGAAGAATTCTGTTTGAAACTTTTACTTTCTTAAAATGTATTTTGATAAATTTAATTTCTTAACTTTAATATAAACAAAATTTACTGTTAATTTATCATGAAAAATGATAAACTTTGTGAAAATATATTAAAGATGTATTGACAAATACATAGATATACCATATTCGTGGGTAAGAATAATATATTGAAAATATATCATGTGTTTTCCTAAATTTATCTACAGATTTAGGAATTCCACTAAAACCTCACAGGAATTTTCATGGCATTTAATAATATGATTCTATAAAGGGCAAGAATTGTCAGTAATAAGCAAGGGTAGCAAGGAGAAATTTGCTTTGTCAAACATTAGGACTTACTATGAAGCTATAGTAATTAAGAAACTGAAGTATCCACATAAGAGCAAACATGTTTAAGTAAAATGAATTTCAGTTTGGGTTTAAATCTCAATTTTGCCAATAAAAGTCATTTTGTTTAGTCCCTTTGAGTATACAAACTGTTAAAAAAAAGTATATTTGTCATGAACATTTTTCTATTCTACAAAGCTATCACTGAGTGTTAGGAGAGCACTTATCTGGAACCAACCTAGCCAAAGCCCATCCAAATAGTACAGCATGGTAAAAGCCTCATTATTTTCTAATTCAAGTATACCACTGAAATTCATCTCTAGAAGCAATCAATGGCCCCATTACCAAGGAAGAAAGTGGTATTATTGGTTAATATGTGTAAAATCATAACTAACCAATATTACTTTACATAGTTGACAAAAAATAAACAATGAAATATAAATTAAATCTGTTCACAAAGATGAATTGTGGTGCATTACTATGTAGTTTAAATACTTTCTCTACATGGTTTTATAGAGCTTTACCAGATTTTGTTGATTAAAATACATGAAAACAGTTGCCCCACTGAAATTAATAACACCAAAATTTAACATCAGTGCCAGTATAAATCAAATTTTCTTTTCTCTTGATATTAAGATTTTACAGAATTACTTAAAATTATTTTATTTTTTATTCCTATGTATATAGCATCATTATTACTCTATAAAATTATATTTAAATTGAACTTTCATTTCATATCAGTTGAAAGTGGCAATTTTTTTTCACTTTTATGGCATAATTTGTTAAATTCCTACCCCATATCTTTTGCCTTTGGTTTAGCTAAGAGGTAAAACTATTAAAACTATAACTATAGAGCTTTGCCACTCAAATTTGTTCCATTTTATCAGAAGCTTCTACTTTTCTACTTTCAAACTTAATCCCACCACAATTGCAAGCCCCCAAATGTCACACTTTTTCTGCCTGTACAAGGAATAAAAGAATAGAAAAATCCCTATCACTTTAATTTTGGCAACAGTAATTTATATAGTTTATATGGGTCTCATTTAGGCCTGGTATCCTGAAAAGATCAGGTGGTAACTACATGAGCTAGGGAAAAAAAAAAAATACATCTTACTGAAAGGAAAATAAAGTGAAACTTAGATTCTTCTCATTGATTATGTTTTAAAAATGGTAACTCATCCTTATTAAGAACTTCAAAAATGGCACATACCACTGAGTTTCTCTATAACAATATATGTATAAAAACAAAGTGATTTCACTAATACGGTTTTATAAGTGAATAGGACACTGAAATTCCAGCCCAGATTATCAAAATCTTTTTTTTTCATGCTTGTCTGTTTTAACCCATAAATCATTCATCATACTGAGGGCCAAGCTAGGCTACAGGTACAGCTAATTCCATGGCCCATTGATTCCAGAGGCATCTCCTGAAGAACAGATAGACAGGGAACTATTCCTTTCACGATTCTCTCCACCAGAGAATCTCTTTGGAGCAGAGAATGTGAGGCTCAACTTCTAGCCATGATTTTAAATAAATATGCATTTCAAAGTAGTTCAGTCATCACTATTTTATTTTTCTGCTTTATGGGCATATCTATGTGATTACAAGTGACTTCAGATTGAAAAGACATCTGATATACTATTTCAATGACACATTCATTTCCTTTAAAATGATCTTAAGGATCTAAAAATAAATGAATACTCTCATTATTCCCACCCTAAGCAGCTTCAAGCAATCTTAACATCTTCGCACCTTGGAAAAGGTAACTGAAAGTCTACGAGAGAAAAATTCCCTGTAGTTAACTTTTTGCCTTTTCTAGATGACAAACTCCAAAATGCCTTTATTTACCCTAGCTATCTATGCCTTCCACAGTTTCCCTCAGAGAGAGGTAGCATGACACTCAAGACCTGTAGCCAACTCTAATTGAGAAACTGGTATAATTTTCACTCTCCCTTTGCAGTCTTCAAGACAATTGCAATTCGGTGCATGAGAAAAAATAACAGCCAGTGCACAGTTCTTAGGGTCTGGCCCAGCAGGGGAAGGAGAAGCAAAAAGTCATGTCAACAACAATAACAATGAAAACATTTTTAAAAGCTTTGATCTTATGAAAAGCCTCAGTACCAAAGGCAAGGCCTGCTGTTCATGCTTTAACAACAGAGCAAAAAGAGCAGACATCCTCATTTACACATTAGTTCAATACCAGAGATAGAAAAATAGGGAAGACAATGTAGGCCTTAGGGGGAGCATGCAGTTGAGAGTATCACTATTGCATCTATTATATTAAAATAAATGCTACCAATCAATGAGAACATTCCATTTTCTAATTTTAGTATCTTCTGTTCTCTAAAGAGTTCATCTCGAGATATGACAGAGTAGGTGAACAGTATGTGAAACAAGAAGTGTTGCTCACCACCTGGTTTCTATAAGGACTGCATCATTAGGCATGGCAGTCACTGAGACCCAGTAGATACAGAAAGGAATTCAGGAAGAAGATCAGGATTGAGGCACTCTGTGCCAAAAGAAAATGGGCAAAACTGGTTATTAGATAGCTAGAAATATTACAGCAGAAAATTTTTATGAACCTGAATTCTTACATCTTCGCATACTTAGAAAATCAGTAAAATCATTAACTGAGATATCCATTCTTTGTGACCAGCAGTAAATTTTTACCAAGATGAGATATATGCTTGATGGAAAAAAAAAACCCTCCACCAAAATCAGGCATATACTGACCTCTCCTTCAACCTTACAGAGCAGTTCCGCAGAGCTACCAGAGAGGCTGTCTCCTGGACTATGGCTCTCAGTAAGTTCCAAATAAAACTAAAATTCACAGCTCTCACATTATACACTTATTTCTTCAAATTGATAACAACTTGACAAATATCCAGGGCAGAAAGTTATTCTGTTTTTAAATTCTAATCTTTTTGTTAACTTAGCTGTCATTATATTTATGCAAGGTAAATATTTAGAGACTATCTGTGATCTTTCACATTGGGATAAATTACTACATTTTATGAAAATCTAAAATTGACCATATTTGGACACAAAATAGAGTTCAATTCCCACATCCCGAAAAGACAATTTTCCTTATCCATATTGAATTCAGGTACAGCGATAAAAGAAAACTGACAGCTATGATTCAGGAAAATTGAAAGTTCATTCTGTCTACTATATGTCTACATTTGATACCAAAAAATGACTTGAATGAATGATAGCAACCATTTAATTCTCTTCTAGCCTGGAGTATAAGATTTTTTAAAATCACATTCATTTGGAGCCTGTGTTTAGAATTAATAACAGAATACTTCAATTTCCTTGAATTTGGCGACTTGAATATTCTCTAGTTTTAGGAGACCATTTTGTCTAACACATTATAATATTGATTTTCTTACATTATTTAATCTGGCATAAAATTAGGAAAAGGCTTCTGTGCCTATAATACATTATTTAAAATGTTATTTTTCCCCATGAGCATTTAAATTGTCCCATTAACCTAAAATTTAAGCATACCTCCAAAAGAGAGTGCATTTGTATTTTTATACTAAACCTATTCATATCAAACATGCCATTTTTTCCCCTTAAAATTATCTGAAGCCTCAGACACCTATTTCCAGTACAAATCTGTATTTCAAGTGTTTGACCAATTTAGGCTGCCCCACCCAATCTGACTCATCTGTTTAAACACACCTGTCACACTACCTGCACTTTCTACATTTGACCTCCTGATTCTCTCAGTAGCAAAGTATTTTCAGATTCATCACGTTGGCCAAAAATGGGTATTCCTTGCCCAACCACCAGATTCTGGCTTTCCACTTTTTAGTATGTACACCTGAGTTAGATTTCTTCAAGACAATTGTTTCATAAGTAAAAGCAGACATGTGTCATTTTATCTCTAAAGTCTTACTACACGATGGTCCACAGACTATCATCATCCATACGATTTGATGCTTGATAGCAATGCAGAATCTCAGGCTCCACCCATGACCTACAGACTCAGAATCTGCATTTTTAACATGATCTCTAGGTAATCCATATGGCTTAACATTTGAGAAGCACTTTCTATATTGACAAAAACACAAACAAATGATAGCAGCAACAACGTCACAACTAGTAGCTGGAAGTGACAGAAGAAGGAGAGGGAGAGAAAAAGTGAACGTCAAATGAACTGTATTCATTCTGAGTTATATATTTAATGGAAAATATAAAATCTAGGTTTTCTTCACCAAAGTACATGCATACTTAGGTATTCACATAATACAGGAAGTACTTGAATATATAACAATATGCTCCAAATGAGAACAGTTTGGTCTGTCAGAGGTTGTCAGGCTCTTGAAAAATCAATAACTTACTAAAGTCACATATTGAAAGAAATGGCAGGTGCATTTTTGTGCCCAATAAAATGGCACTAAAAAGGTTATCCTCTAGGGAACAATTGTGTCAATAAACCTATCTATTTATCCTAGTGCAAGTTATTAATAAAAGGAGGAAATTATATGTTCCCTTTCTTGGGTAAATTCAGTTATTAGAAATAGAAGGGAAAATGTGTAACAGATAAGATATTTTCATTTAATAAATTGTTTTTATTTAAAATAAACATAATATGGTAGAAATAATATTACAGAATCATAGATATTTAACCATGGAGAAAGTCAATGACAAGGGCCACCATGCTTGTGGTGCCCTTGTGGAAGCAGATTTAGAGATGCAGGTGTATATGTGTGTTGTGTGTATAGGTGTGTATATGGTGTGTTGTGTGTATGTGCTGTGTCTGTGTTGCAGGAGTGGAGCTATACCAGTGGGATTTAGTCATACTGTAACGTCAAAAGGTAGATAAAGCCAAATAAAATGACATTTGATTAATTTCTTTAAAATACTGTCTTGTTAAATAATCTCCCCTGAGAAGATCAAAACCTTCTAAGGCAGTGCTTACCGATAAATTCCATGTTAGGTGCACACTAATTTTCTTCTTCATTCTACTAAAAAAACTTCAACAGCTAACTCCTCACACAATATTTTAGAAAAATTCAAAATCTTTGACCTAGCCATCCAGACCCTAAATAACTTTGGACACATAATACAAATACATTGCAACAAAACTGTACAATTCAGGCAGACTAAAATGTTCAGTGGTTCAGGGACTGAAGTGCTATTTACAGGTCAAAATTTTCCCGTCTTTAAAACTTTCTAATGCCTTGAGAGGACATTTTAATTCAGTAAAAATTTAGCTTCAGTGTTACACACCTCATGATAAGTTTCTTTTCTCCATAGACCTTTCTATTTGGGAACTGCTTTCTAGCTGGGATGACCTATGCTCTGAATCTTCATTTTTTTATTAGTAATAAAGTAGTTGCCCTAGATATATGAATTTCTAATTTTTATTACACACATGCACAATAAAACAATCTTTGAAAACCTATATACTGACTCATATTTTAAGCTGACATTTAAAATGCTTCCTCATGAATGTAAATAACTGGAAGTGATGTAACTTCCAGAATATTGTAAATATTGATATTTTAAAATTAAACTGTCCACCACTCTTTTAAATGCACACAATGGAATCTAAATACCATAGCGATTTGATACCTACTATCATGCAAAAATAAATGATTATGTTCTTCTCTAATGGTCAAAATTTTATGTTATTTCCCTTTCTTCTTGAATTAATAGTTTTAATCAACTCCCCCAGAAACATTATGCTAACACTTGAAAATTTTTAAATGTTACTTAACAGTTGAAGATTTTCACAGGTGAAAAGCTTATATTGATCAATGTATCATATATTGTTGCAATAAAACATGGAAATTAACAATTTATTTCTTTTATTTATAATCCTCTAATGTTTTTTCTGAATTTTCTTATTACAATTATAAGCAACAAACGGATCAAAACTATACATATTTATACTTAAAAGAAATTTTAATTAAAAGTAAAATTTGTTAGAATTTCATGTCTTACTGAGATGAACTAGACATTTTTCCAGCTAGGATAGATACTACTTACTGCTATACACTCAGAATCAATTAATTTATATTTTTTTATTGTTTTAGATGTAATCATTAGAAAATCTTATTTATATAAATAAGTAGATAGAAATGGAAACCAAGAAATGGAAACCATTTTTTTACAGCAGCATGTCCTAATTCTTCAGACTTGATTTATATGTTCATAGTAATTTATCATTAAAATGATACTTTAACAACTGGCAATTTATAAGGTTTCTCTTCAATTTGAATGAAAATAAAGAACTAAAACCACTTGACTTGAAACAGAACTTGATACACAGCCATTTACATTCTCAACATCAAGTTTTTAATTCCCTTTTGTTTAATATTCATATCCAAGGAACAATGTACCTTAACAAGACTTCAGAAGAATGAGAAGAATGCTTTTATTTTAAAAAGAAGGAAAAGAGCGATTGTGAAAAAGGAATTGGGAAAGAGAATTCGCTTGAAAGTTTGAGCTTAAACACAATAGAATTCTCACACAAGTGAACATCAGTACCTACAAAAGTTGAGGATATGAAAATTAATTTCCTTAAAGTGTAAATGTCAATGTACCCTTTGGACATCCTCTATGATTCTCCAGTTTACAGCAGTTTGAAAACTGCTGGAAATAAGTTTATATTCTTAATGTATGTTTATTGTTTACTCAGGTGTTATGTCCTGCAAAGCACTTTGCATAATGTCTTGAATTTAATTTAACCACTTGAATTTAACCACTAGGTATATATAAAATCCCTAATTTCTAAAGTCAAATTTATGGCATAATATATCTAATCATACTATACACACCACTTTTATTTAAATGAATATGGCATTGTCATTATGCTTTTCAATATTCATTCCCAAATATGTTGAGTGATAAGGACACTAAACACAGTATAATGAACCTTTTTTTTTGTTTTTTTCTGTTTAGGGCCTCACCCGCGGCATATGGAGGTTCCCAGGCTAGGAATCGAATCAGAGCTAGGGCTGCCAGCCTACTCCACAGCCACAGCAATGCCAGATGGTTAACCCACTGAGCAAGGCCAGGTATCGAACCTGCAACCTCATGGTTCCTAGTCGGATTCGTTAACCGCTGTGCCACGACAGAAACTCCTAATGAGTTTGTGAATATACTTTATTTATCGGGCCTCTATGGGAATACCAGGAAATTAATCCACTAAAATTATATTGGCAGGTTCTCCCATTTGCATTTTCTACAATTTTTTTCAAGGTATTACCACATCCCAGACAAGTTTTCAACTTCAATATTCTCTTTTTATTTCTAGACTCTTTTGCACTACTAAACTACACATGGCCAATTACAATGCCCTATCTATAAATATCAGCCAATAGATGAATTTTTTTTGCAGAAACGTTTTAAATTTAAAAATGAATCAGGCATTTTGTCTGGGGACCATGTGTCTAACAGAGCAGTCATTTCCAACTAAGGATACCAAAGTCAAAGTTACAGCAAATCTATTTGCAATGTTATCACACATGCCAAACATAATATTGAACTACCAACAAAATGACTGTATTATGTACAGTACACTATAATAACCTTATAAATTCATTGAACTTGTAGCCCCAACACGTTGTGGGTTCTTTGGTAAAAAGAACCACAGTGCTGAAAGCAAACGTGAAATTTGCTAGATGAAGTTTTGGAACCTTAGGTCATTTGACCTTTGCAGTTAAAACAATCCAGTATAAGAGTTAGTCATTCTTGGACATGAGACATTACAAATAAACTGCCCAAAAGAACAGTCATCATGCTCTGGGACATTCTTACTCTTAATTAGCACAGTAAATTTCCCTGGAATATTTCAATGTATAAAATATTAAGACTCGGCCTTTTGAAATCGCAGGGAAAGATAAGAATCAATCACCCTCTAGGACCTAAATATACACAAACAAGACTCACACATTCTTGGAAGAGTACAGGGCACTTGAGAAATTTTGTTTCAAGTTTCAGGGTTTAAATTTATGTCCTGACTTATAAGATTTTTCCTTAATATACTGGATATTGACTTAAATATTTGATCTTCAGTGATGTGTAAGTTCCTTACCTCAATTTAGTATTGACTCAAGAATCACATGGGAAATAATTATGACTGATAAATAAGGAATCAGACACCTGGAAGTGATCCCTTGGGCTTATGTCCTCAATATCTAAACAAGACTCTCTCTAAAGTCTGAGACCAATTTCCAGTATTTCCAAAGAGAAACTATTACTTATTTCTCAAAGGCAATTTGAAACAATTTGTTTAAAAATGATTTAGCATTAAGTAGCTACAATAAGAATCCTAATGTGAGAATTTGTCTAATTGAAAAAAATAGTAGAAATGAAAATACTTAGAAATAATATTTTTAAAGAACTATATAAAAAAAAATCACACCATTCATGATAGGTATCAATTACATATATGACTGAATATTTACATATAAAATTGAAGGATTCCCGAGTATTAGGCTTAAACTGATTTCTTTCTTTTGACAATTTTTAACCAAGGTTATTATTTAATAGCTATGTTCTCTCTCCCCCCCCGCCTTATAATCTGTCCTCTACTTTCCTGCCTATACATATTCACATTGTCAAGCTTATTCCTGTACCTCTCTCTCATATTCACACTCATACAATGAATTGCATCTGTGAGATTTAAGTATGATTAAGTCTCAGGCATCATGCTTGAGCTTCAAACTTCATGACATTGCAAAGTAGCTAATTATTTGGCCCTGAATGAGAACTGATTTTCTACCTGATAAAGAAGAAATACTGTCACAGCAGAGTAATTCAGAATTTATAAAGAAGTCAGAATGGTATGACATGCCTTGTTTTAAAAGAAACAACCCTGAACCATGTTAGACAGACCATCAAAACCAATTACTGAAACAAGTAAAGTTATTTGATTATGAAAAACTACCCAACTGTGGATTAGTCTAAGCTCTAAATAAATAAGAACTGAAGATTTCTCATTTGGACTACAGACATAATGTATGTTATAAGAGAAACTGTGTACTATTTAGTTAGAATTTATTTCTTGTTATTTCCTCTTTGTAGCTATTCTTCTTTTTTTTAAAGGTTAGGCAATATTTAAAGATGAACTTATGTGAGGCCAACTATGTATAAAGTAATATGTAGAATTTATCATCTTATCGTTGACTATTTTTATTCACCTGTCCTGAAGTTTTCAATATTTTTTAAGCTGTTAGTCAACCAGTATGATTGATTATGTCTCTATTTTATGAAGCCTAATTTTTCATGGTTCATATGGAAAATGATTAGTGTAGGAAGGAGAGATGCTGTCTCTGTCTCTAATAACCAAAGGTAAGGGTATAAGACATGCCTAGATATATGTGCTCCCATGTCCACCATCTGTGCCTACTCCAAGGAAGTTACCACATTCTCCTACTGCTTCACTTTTTCTGTTATATACTGATACAGAGCATATGTTAATAAAGAAGTAAAAATCTTAGTAAATAAAAAAGTCATCAATACTCACACAAAAGACGCATCTATTGTGTACATATTTTGAACTAAACTCAAAGGACTTATGAGGGAATAAGAAAGTATAGCTGCTAATCTTAGAAAGATTACAATCTATGATAATAACAAAGTTGGGTTTTTATTCACTTAAAAATTTAGTTCTATGTTTGCTATCAATATTTTAGTGCTATATTTTACAGTTCCCCTCTAACTCCAACTCTTAAAAATTATTCTAGGTCAAGACATGCAGAAACTAAACTTTGCATAGATATCAGATATAATAAAGTGATAAAAACAAGATCTAAATAAATATAATCAAGTCCCACAACGTTATGCTAAAGAATTTTATTGGATCTTTTGTGATGATTTTAGATGTATATCCAGTCGTGTAAAGCAAATGCAATCCTACTAACCCTACTGGGTAAATCTCAGGTTTATTACTGGACTAAGAATGTACCGAAACCATCTCCTACAAATCCTCTGCAATGCTGACTCTTGTCTGGAGTTTACAGCATGAGCTTGGCTACTAGCCAATGTGAACAATGTTTAAATTTCTTTATGGCAGCTAAATGAGCTTTCAAACATTCATCTGCTTTACCTACTGTGCTTAATAAAAAGCAAGCCAATGCATTTTCTCATTTCCTTTTCATCACTAATAAGAGCAACCATCAACCTTATGAAGGATATAGTCTGCTTTTACTTTCAGCTTTCTCTTCCCAGTAGCTCTGCATTGAAGCACTAATAGAACACCATTATCCCACCCATCATCGTTACACAGATTTGGATATAAAGCAGTGTATATCTGTCACTAAAATGTAACAACTATAAACAGTAAAAGCCCTTGGGAATTATTCCTATTCCTGAACATCGACATTTTTTAAAGAGTTTTACTATATTGATGAAACAGTTGCTTTATACAAGCCTTTATATTCTGGAAAGCTAAAAAGGTTAAAAACTTTCTAATAGGAACAGAAAATTTTGTAATCTGTAATACCAACACCATTTTCAAAGAAAAATTAGTGTCATAGATGGTCCTCATATAAACAACCTGATTAGTAATTCAGGAAGCATGTACATTTTAAACATCATTTTTTTTCCTAAAAAAAGTTTATAAAGATTTATTAGTATATGCTATTCTTCCAAATTTTTTAAATCATGCATATTATATTTATTAATTTATTTTGTATGCTGCCTCATCCTAAAAGCAATACAAAGAAATATAAAAATATATGCAGTAGCCCAATACCAAATGAAGTTCATTTTGGTATTTTATTCCATACTTCACTAGTCTTAAATTTTTTAGAATTATGTTTAAGTATATAAGTACATACTATAATAAATATGTATTAAATACATACATACAGTATTAAGTATATAGTGCTAATGTAAATGTGTATATGAGCATATAACATGCATATATCTATAATTCATGCATGCACATATACACATACATGTGCATGTTATGTGTCTATGCACACATGTGTTTATTCACATGTATGCATGCATATATGTTTAAATATGTACATATTTTAAAATATGTATCAGTGTTATGAGCTTTGAAAAACCCAGTTATGTCTATCAGATATGTCAACCATTTCCAAAATTCATCCCCAATCTGCCACTTGGAGATCTGTCAAGCTAATAATGAAGCATATTGTGCAAGCATACACACTGGGCACATAGCAAGTGTTTTGTGAGCCCTGGATCTACACTCGCCATCATCTCCTATCAATCATGTCGTCGGCAACAGCAGGGGCAATGGAAATAGAAGCAGAGGTAATTAGAGGCGTGACTCAGTTCCACATGCCCAGAAAATAAAGGTCACAGATACACTGTTAAAACATTCTTGCGTTAAAGTCTTATTCAACTATACTGAAAAAAGAGGAAAGTGTTATGTTAATGACTATGAAGTTCTTTCCTCTTTAAATAACTATTATCAATCTTTTTTCCTCAACTCCAGTAACCAAATTCTCCAGCCACCCCTTTGGCAGCAAGAACTTGAAACATTTCACATTATGGTGTCATGCAAAATATCATCAAAAGAAAAATATTAGCTTATTATATTCTAAAACATATTGGGTTTCAGAATTAGACAGACCTGATTTTATATCCTGGCATTGTAACACAGGGCATTTTAGTAAATTCTTTCAGCCTGGCCCTGGTAAAATACAGCTAATAATATTTACCTTGTAACACTTTTGTTGAGAATAAAATAGTATGTTAATCACCGGGTACATACTAGGCAATCAATAAATGACAATTCAAATGTATTTATGACTTATACTTGAGATAGGAACCCACAATTAAAGATGGAATCAATTACTATAAGATACTTTTTAAAAGGTGAAGAATAGCACACAAAGGGAATATAAAGGGAAAAAAATAAAAGTGTGGTTTTAGTATCAAAAAGGTATGTTGAGAGGGTGTAGCTGTTTGCTAAAAGTGAAAAAAAGCCAGTAGCCCGAAAAACACAAGCACTTCTGGCACTGGAGCCAGAAGCAAATGTGAGGGGTCTGAGAGAGAGGACATATTAAAAAGTATTGAATAACATCTTCAAAAGCATTCCTGAAGTAACTACAGCTCTGAGTTGCACAGCTATTTCTGAAAACACAGGCTGGAGGGCTTCAGGTACCTTACTTCCTCTGGTTCTCTATACTAGGGAGGCAGTGGGAATGCTGGTCACACACAGGTGCTCTGCACTCAAGGGCCAGTTCCACACTGACTGTGTGTGACTCTGGACAGTTGTGCAATTTCTCCAAGCCTCTAGTTTCCTCTCGTGGGAAATGGGGACATAATAGTGACTTCTTCTTTATGGGTCATTGGGAGGATTTAATGAAGTGCCAGGCGCACTTACACGCCAGAGGGTATAAATGGCTATTTTTAAAAAGAAACAGCTGATTGGAGGTGCTCCTCTAATTTTCAAAGAAGGAACAGTCCTAGAACTAGAACCACAGGAACTTTATATACAAATGCTATCAATACAATATGTCCTGTAATATAACCACATTTACCTGTCATCTTTGCATTAGTATCACATTACAGGGGGAAAAAAATGAGTCAAATGTCAGATTTGATTGTGTGTCAGCAGTCAGACTATCCTAAAAGGGAACTAACCCTGTAGCAGCTGTCTGAACCCTTTGCATAAGAAAATTCCTTCACTCTCCAAAGGCTTTCTTTTTGATAGCTCTTTTATTACTTTGTTCACATTCTCAGTTCTTACACTACCAAATCCTAGCCACTGAATGTCAGTCACTTCTTCCAGCTCTGTGCAAGTAACGTTCATTTCCTGTTTTTAAATAGCCATCTTTAAATGCGAATATTCCTGAAACCTTTATTCTTGCTCCCAGATAAAGTATCTTTATTTTATTCTTTTTTGCCTAAGTTTCACTTTCTAATCATCTCAGTAGTTAGTAGGACTTCAAATGCTTTCATAATTTATATTATATATAATATATATGTTATATATATATATATAAAATTTACCTCTCATGAGGTAAAATTTCTAGATGCTTCAGCCTGGGTTCCAACATAGGCTCTGCTAATGTATAATTTGACTTTTGGTCTTAATTTATATCTCTGTAAAATGAGGCATTATTCTAGACTTCGTTTTCTCAAACTTGACATGGTTTGGCTGAAAAATTCTTTACTGCAGAGGCTGCCCTGTGCAATATAGGATATTTAACAACATCCATGGCCTCTAAGCACTAAATGCCAATAGCAATCTCTGTCTCAGCTATGACAATCAAAAAAGTCTTCAGAAACTGACAAATGTCCCTTGGGGCAAAATTGCCTGGGTAAAGAATATTAGTACATGCTTTAAAACTTTATGAGTGGTACGCTGAAAGAACCTGTATTAGCATTGGATTTATTCATATTTCCACCAAAATCTAAGTTACTTGAGGGCAGGGACATTTTTCTGTATAGTTTAATGCCACATTTCCAGTGGATAGAGTACATTAGCAGGTACTCATGGTGGTATAGTAGGTACTCAGTAAGTTTTATTGACAAAAATGAACAATTGATGGAATATCTACTCCATAAAGATTGAAATATCTCCATTTATTATATCTTAGAAGCACATTTTGAAGGGTTCCTAAACAACATTCTTTCATGTTTACTCCTCTTTGATTTCCTTATAAATATTATCTTTTTCCCTTTCAGCATAAATTCAGTTCATATACCCTTCAGAATCCAAGATATTTGGGAGCAAGAACTGTATTCGCCTTCCTCCCAATTCGGCACATTAACCAATTCTGTATTCTGTGGAACTTTTACATGTGCTAAATCATACTAAATCAGTTCATGTTTCTTCAATACAGTGGCATGAGATACTACTAATGTGACAGAAAATGGATCCAAATTTCTAAAATATAGATTTTCTCTTTTAATAACTGCCAAGTGAGCAAAATTAATTCTTCCCAACCATTTATATACACAGATTTGTTTCTGAGTTTCACAAAACTTTGTATGTTCTTCATGCAATAATTCAAGAATGGTATTCTCCCATTCCATAGCATATGCTTTCTCTTTTCTTGCTGAAACTGAGTCTTCATGTTAAAAAGCAGCAGCTGTTCTCTATTAGAGCATCCATTTTTAACCTTTCGTGGTTTTGTAACTGACCATTGAATGGAGAGTTCAAGAATATTTTACATTCAGTGTCTCTTGCTATTAGAAGCCATTTTTATTTCTTATTTTTTTAATAATATAAAAAGTCTGTAACTGATCACATGATGATTGTAAGTTTCATGATCTCAACTCCCCCTTGGAGTCCCTGGGTCCCCTCTTCCGGAACAATCTTGTGATTAGATGTCCACAATGTCCACCTCATAACTGTGTCTTCTAAAAGACAAGCTACACACCTCAGAGGACTACAGTAACAGCAGTAAATAATAACATGACCAAAGTTTATATATTACCATCATAGATTCTGTTCTCTAAAAGAGGTATCTATAAGTGACTTTAGAGTTACGTGCAAACACGATGTTTTGCCTGCATCCTGGAAAATGAGAAGCTACAACAGTAGAACATACACGCAGTCTTTCTAGTCCTATGATTCTTTCCAAATGACTCTGACTTTAGGAGCACTTTCATTAAATATTATCAAAACTCATACTTCTCTCTACAATTGCTCTCTATTAAAGTTTAGTGTCAGCTGTCAGAGCTGTAATGTAAACCCTTATTAGCTCTTGTAAGTTCTACTCTGGAACTAATAAGGGATTGTCTGAACTATCCAAACACAGACAGAAAGGGAGGAAGAAATCACAGAAAAGAAGATGGAAAGTGTTCAATGAATCTGTACTAGCAAAGCAACCTCTGTGAAACTGTTACCAATGTATTTCACAGAATCTATGTATCTCAAGAGGGAGAAAAAGATCCTGTTCTCAGTTTATTTTGCATAGAGTTTTATTCTCTTTCCTCTGGGAGAGGTTGACTAAAAACAATCAAACAAATTGGAAAAGTTAATGAAATATCTATAATCTCTTTTTAGAATCATTCCATGCATTCTGAAAAAACATATACTGCATTCCTCAAATTTTAAAATATAGAAGTTTTGATAATATCTGAACAGCTAAGGAATAAAAAGCTTAAATTTGAAAAACTGAAGACGAATGTTCTTTACAAAAGCCATAATATCTGAGCTTTTTTTTTTTTTAAAAACAATGGCATGCAGCAATCAGAACCAAGGAAGCCTGCCTAAATAAAAACCCCAAGGTAATCTAAACTAAAGAAACGAAATTTTAAAACTTCCTACAGGGTCCAGCTAGGCTTGATGGTAAATTCCAACGGCAGATCCATGAGCTATTTGACAAAGTGATATTCATTAAGATGCCAAAATAAATGTAAATTCTATATATTCAAAATAGCCAATAGTACACTTTTCACAGATATGACCTTTTCTTGGAAAATTATAATCACTTTTCAGATGAGTTTACATTTTATAGATATTTTTGTGAGTGGTATACAAAGCAATTTTCTGAGCTTCCTTTTAAAATGAGACTGAAAATGCAGAGATGCAAACAATCTATTTCAAGGAAAGTCAGAGCTGTTTTACTTCCTGCAACTGAAATTATTTTTTCCATGTCTTAGATTCCCATAGTGAATACTGCCCTAGGAAGTTTAATCCATATTTGTCACAGACTCACAGATAAACTACTCAACGAGTTAACTGTCTTCCCTAACAAATGTACATTTGGCATACAGGTATTACCTAAATTACTATTTGCAGAATTCTACAAACAAAGTATCTGAAAGCTCACAGAGCTTATCATAGTTAATAAAAAAGAAAAAACTTGATATCCTAAAAGCAAATACCCTACAGCTACATGATAAAGGAGACTACAAACAGGGTTAGAAAATACCTTAATATTGATGATATATAAAATAGTTTTCCAGGTTAGGATAAAGAGTAATAAGATATTTATTGGAAGAAGAAGTGTCTTACTATTTATCCTCCTTCAAACAATGGAATTGATATTATATAATTAAAGATAATCCATAAAAGGTAAAGGAATCTTTATTTTACTAAAACACTATAATTCTTATTTAGTGATAACCTTGTGTGAGAATGTTAACATCTATAAAGCTGCCTATGATCTTTAAGATGTTTTATGATGGGATCATTGCTAATCATTTAACTTGTTCTTATTCATTATGAGTTATTTAAATGGCTAGATATGATTTTGTTCTACTCCCTAAATTTAGCTACAGTCATATCTCTCCTAAATATGTTTGCAATTAAATTGTCTCTGACTGCTTAAAATAATCTGATTTGTAGTATATACAGAACAAAGAATTCACATTTATTTCTAGTATATTAAGCATGCTAATCCATGGTTTAAATTTACATTGTTTGTTTTTATACAGGCTAAAAAATGAACTATAACACTTAAGTCACAAATCAAATACACTCCCTTATTTTTCTCTTTTTCATATTTGAAAGGCATTTTTACTTAATTACTGTTTAGATAGTGTGTTGGCATAATGTGATTGAAAGTTTCCAGTAATATCACATAGTAATTCATATAAGCACATTTGGCATTATCTTCATATAATTTATATTGTTTTCTCCACTGTCTTTGTTGTTTTTTTACTATTTGGGTGACTGTTAAGTGAATATAATAAATACCTAAAGTAAATCAAGTAGATATAGTTTTATAGAGAAAGACAGCCAGATAAATTAGCTTGCCAAATAATTTTACTTACTTGATTACTTATTTTTAATTACAGACGGCCAAAAAAACACATGAAAAAGATGTCCATAGCTAATTATTAGAGAAATACAAGTCAAAACTACAATGAGGTTATCACCTCATACCAATCAGAATGTATATCATCAAAAAATCTAAAAACAATAAATGCTAGAGAAGGTGTGGAGAAAAGGGGACCCTCCAATACACTTGGTGGGAATGTAAGCTGGCACAACCACTATGGAGAATATTATGGAGGTTCCTTAAAAAACTAAATGTAGAATTACATGATCCATCAATCCCACTCCTGGGCATATATCTGGAGAAAACCATAATTCGAAAAGATACATGGACTCCAGTGTTTACTGCAGCACTATTTATAATAGCCAAGACATTGGAGCAACCTAAATGTCCATCAACAGAGGATCAGATAAAGAAGATCCAATCACATTTCTTTCTAGTATATTAAGCATGCAAATCCTGTATGTATGTATACGTGTGTGTATATATATAGTGGAATATTACTTAGCCATAAAAAAGAATGAAATAATGCCATTCATAGCAACATGGATGGACCTAGACATTATTATACTAAGTGAAGTAAAATAGTCAGAGAAAGACATATATTATATGAGTTCACTAATATGTCAAATCTAACAAAAATGATATAAAAGAACTTACGAAACAGAAAAGACTCAAAGATTTTAAAAACAAATTCATGGTTACCAAATGGGAAATGTGGAGCAGGAGGGATAAATTAAGGGGTTGAGACTGACATATATATACTACTATACATAAAATAGGTAGGTAACAAGAACCTACTATATAGGATCTACTCAATACTGTGTAATGGGAAAAGAATCTGAAAAGGAACCAACATATGTAAATGTATAGCTGATTTATTTGGCTGTACACCTGAAATGAAAACAACTTTCTAAGTCAACTATGCTCCAATAAAATTTATTTTAAAAATCAAAAAATAAAAATTAAAAAAAAATCAGTGGAAAAAAACTAGACTAGAAAGAATAAAAGACTGAGTCAAACACCAAAGGGGAAAAATCAGGACTCACAAATATTTAGAAGAAGAAAAGTGAAAGCTAATAATAAAAGACTAGAGGAAATATTACCTATGACCGAACAGACTAGAGGTTTAATTGAACTAAAGTGAACTTCACTCGGAAAAGAAAACTCCTGTTTGGAAGAAGGTGGACAGTCAATTACTTAATAATGAATATATATAGATAAATTCATAAAAGACAGTTTCTCTCCCTCAAAGTATCTCTAAAACCTAATGTTAAGGTAAGAAAGAGACTGTTGAATGGGTGAGTTTGTTACACCTAAGTAACTGAGAGAAAGGAAGTTTACACTCCTTGACACCAATGAATGACAACAATGATGATGTTCAAATGCCTTTTATCCAGAGCTACATGCTGCACAATGCACTATGCATATATTAGCTGGCAACTCTAAAGTGTAGATATTATTCCCCTCTTTTTGTGGATAAGGAAACTGAGGCTCAAACTTTTTTTCCAGACAATTGATAAGCAGCACTTCTGGGAATCTTAAGCCTAAAACGCTTGTCAGTGACAACAGTTTTTGGCTAAATAGAACAATTAAAAGCAAAATGAAGGGTAAGGACAAACTCAGGAAGTTTTCTGAATCATGGTAACGCTGTCATGATTTAATATATAAATGGGTGAAAAGATGTAAAAACTTGTAAAATTATGGCTTTGCAGCTCTTATATAGCTGTCATAAAATATCTGTTTAATTTGAAAGTTATTTACATTGTTACTTACTGGCATTTTTTTATTCAAATAAGCTCATTGGTTTGAAAAGTCATGGCTGTGTGACATTTTTCACAGAACTGGAACAAACAATCCAAAAATTTATATGGAACTACAAAAGACCCAGAATTGCCAAAGCAATCCTGAGAAACAAAAACCAAGCAGGAGGCATAACTCTCCCAGACTTCAGGCAATATTACAGGGCCACAATAATCAAGACAGCATGGTACTGGTACCAAAACAGACATACGGACCAATGGAACAGACTAGAGACCCCAGAAATAAACCCAGACACCTACGCCCAATTGATCTTTGACAAAGGTGGCAAGAACTTCAAATGGGAAAAAGAAAGTCTTTTCAGTAAGCTTTGCTGGGAAACTTGGACAGCTGCATGTAAATCAATGAAACTAGAGCACACTCTCACACCATGCACAAAAATAAACTCTAAATGGTTTAAAGACTTAAA
>PVHT021183696.1:13192827-13278125 GCA_004024745.2 Catagonus wagneri
TGTCATATGAAATCGCTTATAACTGGAGTCTAAAACATTGCACAAATGAACATCTCAACAGAAAAGAAAATCACGAACTTGGGGAACAGACTTGTGGTTTCCAAGGGGGCGGGGGGAGGGGCGGGGGAGAGGTGGGAGGGAATGGGGATAACTACTGCTTTAATGATGGAATAGCAAGGAGCTCCAACTGTATTGCACGGGGAACTATATCTAATTACATGTGACAAATCCATATATGTACATGTAATTGGGTCACCACATGGTGCAGTTGGAAAATCTGACAGAAATCTGTAAACCAGTTATAATGCAAAAAAAAAAAAGTCATGGGTGTGCAACTGTTAAAGGTGAAGTGGGAATGGAGGGCTGTCATTTTAAATTCAGGGAAAATGAATAAAACTCTAATAGATCAAGGTAAGAAACCTGATAATCTCAGTGTGATCATTAAAGGATGAATACATGTTTAAGCACTAGATATGTAAAATTAAGGGACATAATTATTTTAGCATCTTCATAAATAGCCAGATCCTTGCTTTTATTATAGGTATGGAACTAGTGGCAACTGATTTTTGCAAGCCAGGAAAATAATACTCATCATAAATGCATGAAAAAGTATTCTTTTAGGTACCACATAAGTACTGTTATTACTTAATCTATTCATTACTACAAGAGTTTAGATGAAAGTAGTCTTAATGTGCTGAAGACATACAGTTGCAACACATTGTGACCTAATAGTCAATACATTCATTTGACTCAGTTGTCAAATGCATTCATTTGTGACCTAATACTCAAATGCATTCATTTCAAGTTAGATAACATACATATCTTTATGTGTAAGATATTCTGAAAAACCTGGTGGATGCAAAGATATACAATGATAGGTGTGCTCTCTACAGAACTTACATTTTAAGAATGTATAGTTGGGAGCTCCTGTCGTGGCTCAGTGGAAACAAATCTGACTAGCATTCATGAGGATGCAGGTTCAAGCGCTGGCCTCGTTCTGTGGGTTAAGGATCTGGCGTTGCTGTGAGCTGGGGAGTAGGTCACAGATGCGCTTGGATCTGACGTTGCTGTGGCGGTGGCATAGGCCAGCGGCTACAGCTTCAATTCCAACCCTAGCCTGGAAACCTCCATATGCCATGGGTGCAGCCCTAAAAAGACAGAAGAAGGAAGGAAGGAAGGAAGGAAGGAAGGAAGGAAGGAAGGAAGGAAGGAAGGAAGGGAGGAAGGAAGGAGGGAAGGGAGGGAAGGAAGGAAGGAAGCAAGGAGAAAGAAAAAATGAGCAAGCATAGTTGGCACAGAAATCTCCCAATAATCATTCATTTAGAAAATATTTAATTGAAAATATCCTCAGTTATACTCAGCTAAGTTGTAGGCACAATGCTCTTAAAAAAGACATGAGGTAATCCCTCCCCTCAAAAAACTTTCAGTGTGAAAACAACTGTAGAGAAATGCTTCTAAATTCACTAAAACATTTGAACACCTTGCACTTCTAGAAGGTGCACACAGACTAAGGAGGTGCTAAGAAACTTCTGAGATTTTCAGTTTTCTTTAGCTCCTCTGTGAGAGCAAGCAGAATCTTTAAATGATTCTGTTACTGAAAGCTTGACCACTTCTTTAAGAGCCTTTCTGAACCGGCAGAGAAATCAGTGAAGAGTAATAGTTGGTAGGTGAAACAAACATGATTACAGATAATTATCAGTAAGTCTAGATGTCTTCATACATCACATCAAACACTTTTTTACTCATCTGCTAATGTACAAGAGCAAGGAATAAAGTTAGCATTCCACAATGAACTCTCAGAGATAAAACATAGAACAACAGATTCTTCAGTGACATTAATAAGGTATTTGGTACATTAAGTCTAAACAAAGTTTTAGAAGAAGGAATATTCATAGTAAATGGCCTCCTCTAGTGTAATTAACTGACTATATAAAAAGCCATTAGCAATCTCATTTCTTCTCTCCAAACTAGGTCAAAACAGATAACATAATTCATTAGCCAGAATTTTAAAATGTATACAAAGATCACAAGATTCCCTTGGTATTAATGTGAAATATCCCCACACCTCCAATCTTAAAAAGTGCAAAATGTTATGCTAGCATGTAAGAAACATGATTTCCCAACTGAAATGAACCAAGTAAATCTTAATTGTCAATGGCTGAAAGCAAATAGCAGCTAATTTAAGTTTACAATTTTAGTTTTTAATGTTAGCGTGTTAAACAGTTTTACTGACATCCTATAATAACTCAACCTATAATCTTACCATACATTCAACATTCAGCCAGTCTGCCCAAATCTCAGTAACATGGCCCACATAAGATTTAAATCCCCACATAGTAAATTAAGAGATAGTATGTCTGATAACTTATTTAAGAAAGGCCATATTTTAAAATTATACATTAGAGAAACTGCTAAAAATCCAAGTCTATGCATGGTTTCCGTACTCATCTTTATATTATGTTAGTTTAAGTTTGCATAGTTACTTTTTTTTTTTGTCTTTTTTAGGGCCGTACCCATGGCATATGGAGGTTCCCAGGCTGGGGGTCAAATTGGAGCTGTAGCTGCTGGTCTAGATCACAGCAATGTCAAATCAAGCTGTGTCTGCGACCTTCACCACAGCTCACAGCAACACTGGATTCTTAACCCACCAAGCGAGGCCAGGGATCAAACCCGCATCCTCGTAGATACTCATCAGGTTCGTTAACCCCAGAGCCATGAAGGGAACTCCTGTATAGTTACTTTTATGTGCATTTCTATTTTACCAAATTTATGTTAATAAGTACTCTACCATTCTGCAGGTATTTTTTTCTGTATTCCAGTTTACTTGGCATGCAATTCCTTAAGGACTCCTTAGCTACTAATACTTCTTCAATTCTTCCCTTATTTCCCTCCCTCTAATCAGTCCTTGAGAGAAAAAGGTGCATCATTTTTCAGTCTAAGATTTCCTGTGTTCAGTATTCCCTGGCAAAGAAAAAAGACCAGCAACATAAAGCATCTTACCGTAAAAAATTTTACTCTCCTGTCACTCATACCCTCCCATATGAATACTTCTTCCCTAATCACACTAATAATTTAACTTTAAACTATTGATTTAGATCTGTTTAATAATTCACTTAAAAATATATGTTCCTTTGGAAGCAGAGACCAAACCATTTAAACACACACACACACACACACACACACTTTTGAACTAAGCAAAACTAGTTCATCAGTGATAAGGATCGTCTTTCTCTTTCTAGTGGCTTTGGCAGAATTGGGAGGCTCGATAAATGTTAATAACTGAATAAATGGACAAAACATACTTTTTCAGGGAAAAATAAATGGTCAAAGCATACTTTTACTCCTTTTTTTCATTTCAGGAAAAGTTGTGAAAGTTTGCATCAAACACAAGAAAAGTATAATGACATGGTTAGAATTCTGGTCCTGTTTAAAAATAACTTTAATTTATGGGTCTGAAGATGATGGATGAGTTTTTTGACTACAAAATATTTTATCATGTTTTTTTTCTATCAGAGATTGTCTTGTTTTTATCATTTAGCTCATTGAACTTTATTGCAAATAT
Source organism: Catagonus wagneri (assembly GCA_004024745.2). Classification (NCBI taxonomy): domain Eukaryota; kingdom Metazoa; phylum Chordata; class Mammalia; order Artiodactyla; family Tayassuidae; genus Catagonus; species Catagonus wagneri. The sequence continues at coordinate 13,196,390 of PVHT021183696.1, forward strand.
CCACCTACAGTAAAATAGATAATTCAGAATATTTCATTATCACAGTCAGAAATCAAGATATTTATGAAATTTAGATTCTCTATAAGGTCTTCCTGTGGTAAAAGCTCAGAACACAAAACTTTAATGGGATTTTAACACATTGTGAGATTTTGAGATGATTTAGTTAATAAATTAAAAACCACACCTTGGAATGCATAAGCTGTGCAAGATACCCCTCTCTTCCTACCCAAAAATTCTCTAAGCACAGAACTCTAAATGCAAAGGTTTCTCATTATTAATGAACAATGTCCATTATTAACTTTGAAATACTCAAAAGTCATGTCTCCTGCCCCTACACGGCCATGGCAGTTTATACCCCAGTAGAAAATCTGTTGGTACGTCTTGCATTAAAATTATTCATTTATCATCTTTCATACTAGACTATGAGCTCCTGGAAGGCAGATATATTGACTAATTCATCTAAGTTTCTCCTATGTCTGGTACATTATTACTTAGTACTTATAGATGGTCAAAAATGCTGAATTAGATTTAATAGAATTTTTGTCATGTCCAAGATGCTTAGCAACCCACTTATCCATGTTCTATTAGTCATCACCTGGGATAAGCTTAGTCTTCCCAAAATGTGACTTTCTGGCTAGTAATTCTTCTTTCTTAAAAATCTAGAAACAGAAAGATGTGAAAAATAAACCAAAAGAGATAAACCGTAAATTGAGAGATTCTTGGTTATTCTATGCCATCAACTTTTTTTTTTATCTTTTTAGGGCTGCACCTGCAGCATATAGAAGTTCCCAGGCTAGGGGTCTAATAAAAGCTACAACTGCTGGCCTACACCACAGCCACAGCAACACGGGATCCAAGCCATGTCTGTGACCTACAACACAGCTCACAGCAATGCTGGATCCTTAACCCACTGAGCAAGGCCAGGGATTAACCCGTATCCTCATGGATTCTAATCAGATTCGTTTCCACTGTGCCACAAAAGGAACTCCAACCAAAAATTTAACATTAAAAAAGGAAGCCATAAAAGACTGTTAATCTAAAAACTTGAAATAAAAAAGGAAGCCATAACAGCCAGACCAGCACCATCACTGACAACAACAGCAAAATTATAAGCCTCCAGTCAGGCTGACCTAATTTACTACATATATCAGGACGCAGAATTAATTGGTCATGTATTGGATTTTTACAAGCTAGCAGACTATGCACTAAACTGACACACGAAGACAAATATTTAAAAAAATAAAGTCAGTGTATACTTGATGCCTCATGTGACTCAGCATAAAGTAGAATACCTTGACACACTGTCTAGTAATCTGAATATACAAAGATTTTTTTATTATGAAAAGAGAGGAGTCAAACTCACCCAGCAACATCAGCAAATGTTAAGATATAACAATAAGGAAATGCTGCACTTTCAAGTTATATCGCTAAAAAGTTGTCCCCCCCCTTCAAATTCTAATCATATCCCATTTCATGTGCCATCTCTGATTCTACTATAATTATTTTTATTGGTTTATCTTCAAGATATTTTTCTTAGAATAATTTGCTACTTATGGATATGTATCTCTTCTTCTGAAACTAATATGTTTGAATGTTGAAAAAGTCTGTGATAATACAGCATTACTGTATCAAGGAGGTGCTATTGATATCCTTCAAAACAGTAAACTACAGGATTCAGGGATATAAAACTTTGATAAAAATGTTATCTCTAGGAGTAATCTTGACATAGGGTACCAGTGAATAGCATAATTGTTACTTTAAAGAAGTGTTTCAGTAAACTAAAATGAGGTTTAAAAACAGAAGCAATTCTGAATCTACTGTGAACTTTCTGAATGCAACTTGACTTTCTTTTTTAAAATTCTTCTATTTACCTTGATGATTTTTCTATTTTTTATAACTTTTAATGAGATACAATGCACCACATAAAAATTACTTAAAATCCAAACATCCAGAGAATGATTAGGTTTCTCATTCAATGAAATATTTTATGAGATAGCTCTGCATATATTGATATATATGTATTATTTAGATAGAGATACTTCTATTAATTTCCTAGTGTGGATACCAGAAAGTGCATCAATAGGAACCAAACTGGAGGAAATGGACAATTTTTAAAATTCTCCCAGACCTAGGCCTTAATTATTTTACTTAAAATAAATCTTAAAAATATTATATATCACAAACAATACTCTGGTGATAAAATATAATTCAAGGTGAAATATAAAGGCTATTGAGAATTCTCTTTATTCATGTGTATATATAAGCAAGTAGTAGCTAGTATATTGTCTCAATTTTAGAACTTGTAAATCATTCTTAATAACAGTATTCTGATGGATCTTGCTAAATATCTAAATAACATGGAGAAGTATCAGACCAGAGGGTACCATTTGCTATCATTAAAATAAACTATAGTCAAAAGCAAAATGGTATGTGCTGTTCAGATTTTTAGCAAGGTCAGTTTATGCATAAAGTAAATTCATTTATTCTACATGGACTTGAGTCTTACTGAATGGCCACAAGTAGAATATCAAACTCAATTTCTTTTGTCAGAGTTTAACAGCAAACAGGTTATTAAAATAGATGAGATTTCAAGGACTAGTTACTTAAATTCTCCTATGTACTTATACATTTACAATTTTAATAAAAATTTCAGTGTATTCTTAAACAAAAAAAAAGAAACTTGCCTAATGCTAAATAACAAATTTTGGGACTAAGTGGAATTTTCATCTCTTAAAACCTATGAAAAAGATTGCCTTTTAATTTATTTTACTTCAAATGCAAAGAGATTTTTAATAAAATCAAGTTGACATACTTGAAGTTCTCTGATACTACATAAAAGATTGAGTATGCATTTGCACCTAAGATGTGGTATATATATATATATATATATATATATATATATATATATATATCCTCCTGAGCAGCCAAAAGGACCAAATCATGGAGAAAAATTTTAAATTTCTCCTCTTTTCTTCAAACACTGAAGCACCAACCCTGGATTTGTAAATAAAATAATTTTGTATTAAACCACTAATATTTTGTAAGTAAAACCGTATTTTATGTATAGATGTCACTGAAGAAAGCAGTATATTTCATAGCAATGAAATACATATTGCTATGAAACTGATGAGCACAAACATTCAATACAGGAACTAATTCTGTTTGAATCAGATTATCTGAGTACCAATGATATTTCTTCCCTCTACATGAAAAAGACAATGATTTTTTTTCTTTCTGTTGGTCTAGTGACGTGTAGGCCAGCACCACACAATCAAACATGTTAATACTTCAACATCAAATTATGAATCAACACATCAAGTGGGATAAAATAGTCTATAAAGAGACTGTTCAGTTTGAGGAAAGTTTTGCTGCCAAGTGAGTTCAGGTTGGGTTCCTTTCTTTCCATTACTCTACCGTTAACTCACAAGTAAGAAATAAGCCACTCTTAGAAAAATAGAAAAGACTCTTACCTTCGCACATAAAACCTCTTTCTTCATAGCCAGCATTGCATGAGCACTTGCCAATGGGCACAAGCCATTCACCTTCTGTGCTGCAGTACATCCTGGGAGGATCTTCCTCCTTAGAATTGTTAACACAAGACCCTCTAACTTCCACCAGGGATTGGGAATCCATGGGTACTGTGTCTGGAAACATAGCCAGATTCTTCACTGTAAACGGACACTTTTTGAAGTACACTCTCACAGACACTAAGGCAACACAAGCACCAACATCTTGAAAAGCCAAATAAAATCCCTTTTTGTTGACAGGACCTACTTCTCTAACTTCTGTGTTGAGTTTAAGAATACGGTCCCCAAGATCCATTTGCGTGAAACTTTCGTCAGCTGCAATGGTGTCAATCTTTGTAAACTGATGTTCTCGGAATTTTACCCCATGATCATCATCGGACTCCATGTAGTATAGGTTGAAAGTCTCCTTGCAAGTTCCCAAAACCAATGGAATGCTATTGCAGTCTCGGAGAGTAAACTTGAGTTCCACGTAGATCTTCTGAGCTGAGTTCCTGGGGACCCAGTTTGTCCTCAGCCAATTATTTTGACTATGTTCCATGACGTTGCACACCTGATAAGTCCTGATGGGTGTATAATGTTCATCAACACCACTGATCTCTTCCCACTTGAAGAATCAAAGGAGGAAAAACAAAAAGAGAGGCAGAATTAATGAGTTAAGCATAATGAATAATAGTGAACACAAGATGAAGGGTGTCAATGGAATCACAAGAAATACAAAACAATTAAGCAGTAACTTCAATGTTATTCATTAAAGAATATGATGTTGAGCAACTCTGTAACATTCCTGTTTGTGGTTTGTAATTTTCATTATTTACAAGCCTCCTCTGAGTTCACCAGCACAAAGTAATTTATAATTTTGATAAACACATTTGATTTGCATTGCAGTTTGTGAGATATTCAGAAAGAAGTTGCTTAGCAATTGATTCGGACCTAGTCAAACATTTAGGATCAAAACCTCAGCTCAGTCATCTCCAACAACACTCTAAAATTATTTTGCTGTAGTTTGGGGGGATTGTTTTTGGTTTGCCTGTTATTTAAAAGAGAATGAAAAATTATCACTGCCTAAAATGCCTCTTTAAACTTTTCCCACTTTGGACCAGTTATCAGTAAAATCAACGTTATCGCAAAGTAAACTGAATCTAAATGACACCATTTCCATATAACTTTATGCATGACATTTTTTTTAACTGTACTTGGTCATTTCAATAAATACATGATGGAGAACTTTGAAAATTTGAAGTAAAATATAAATGTGCTTCCTTCCCTCCCTCATTCCTGTAAAAATAAAATAAAAAATAAAAAAAATTACAGTAACGCATGGAGAACAGGGTAGTGCAAATCTTTTATACACATTAAATTTTATACAAGCAAGAAGTATATGGCCATTTGGGCTGTTGCTGTTGTATTTATAGCAGCTAGGGTTATCCTAATACAACTTTTTCATTGTAAAAACACTTAAAAAGTTTCAAGACTTTAGGATAGTAAAGTACTGTTTTCTTTGATCCTTGGACAGGCTTTGAGAAGCCTTTAAGTTAGCATCACATTGTTTGTGTTATTTATGACTTTACAATTATTAAAGTATCTGTTTCTAACTTTTACCCCTGTGTCTACACTGTCTTTTTACCACACCCAGTTTAGCCTAGTGCTGCTAGGAAAATACATTTTTCCCATGTCATATCAGAGTTCAAATCTTCTTTGTATGGCTCCCCATTATCCAGGCAATAACCAAACTCTTTAGTTTGATATTTGTGACTTTCCAAAAACTGGTACCAAATTGTTTTTCTTCCTAAAAGTTTGAATGGAGATTGGTGAGTTATATACTTCACTTATGCACATACCATGTCCTCATCAATCTGAACTCCTTTACTGCTTTCAAAAGAAGTATCGATCATTTTTGTTAAGGTATAACTTCGCTGGTCTTGTTTTCAGTTTTCCTCCTATAAGTGTGTCATTATTAAGAAAATTTCTGTTTTATATACCTTTTCATTTATAAATTTTAGTCATGATACATGCTAAGATTAGTTTAATTTTGTTTCATATGTATTTGTTAGATTTTAGATCTCATCATTATCCTCCATAATATGCAGTTCATAACCTCAGCTATTGGGAGATGCATAATTTTTCTTATATGTACAAATAATTCAAGAAAATAATAAAGTTCTTATTACAGAATATATTTTAATTTTGTAAATAAATAAATGAAATTCTTATGAAGCACATTACAAATGAGCTCCTAAACTTTTCTCCATTAATAGAATTCCTTATTTTCACAAGGAATGGTAAGTTTTAAATACTTCTTAACTAGTCAATGGCATTTAAAGTGTATTAACATTTTTTTCTATTTATATTTATTAAAAACACATAGAAAACTATACCCCATTTATTGGTATAGACCATGATGAAAGATAATATGAGAAAAGGAATGTCAGTTCCTATACTGAGTCAGTTTGCTGTACAGTAGAAATAGGAAAAGACTTGTAAATCAACTACACTTTAACTTAAAAAACAGACATTCTAACCCACAACTTTAGTCATAAAATGAGATAAAATGTTAATTTATTAAATTGACAGTAACCAACATCAAAGGAATATGGTATTTATTTGGCCTTTGAACCTCATTAGAGAAAAAAATAATTATTTATATTATGGTATTTGAATTATCAAAACCAATTTCTGGACTCCACCGGTGCAAGAAACACAGTTTTAAAACATCTTCTTCCCCTTAGCTCTCTTACCAACCTAAGAAAAAAAATGAAAGCAAATAAGCAAAAAAGCACTACTTATTTTAATAACTTTGATCATTCAGTGTCTAGCATATACGGTAGGCATTCATTTTCTAGAAGCAAAATTGGCTTGACTTCATTATTACATCTAAGGTCCAACAAAAGAACAAATTTTGATGTTTTATAAAACTCTAGACAAGATAAATCTCTTCTTAATATAAGAAATCATTCTACACTTTTAATGACCACCAATATACCATTTTCTTTTTTAATTTAATTTAATTTAATTTAATTTAATTTTTGCCTTTTTAGGGTCCCACCCATGGCATATGAAGGTTCCAAGGCTAGGGGTCCAATCAGAGCTGTAGCCTCTGGCCTACATCACAGCAATGCCAGACACAAGTCGCATTGACCTACACCACAGCTCACGGCAATGCCAGATCCTTAACCTACTGAGTGAGGCCAGGGATCAAACGTGTGTCCTCATGGATGATGCTAGTCAAGTTCGCTAACTGCTGAGCCATGATAGGAAGTCCTAATTTTATTGTTTAAAGTTTTATTGAAGTATAGTTGATTTACAATGTTGTACCATTTTCTGCTGTACAGTAAAGTGACCCAGTTATATATGTTCCCTTTCTTATATTATCTTCCATACTGGTCTACTCCAAGAGACTGGCTACAGTTCACTGGGCTATATGGTAGGACAATATGCCATTGTCAAACATCTACTCTATAAATGTATTATACAGAGAGTTTTTAAGAACAGAAGTATACATGAGTCTCAGTTCTGAATATTTATATGCTGAGGTGCTTATAACAGTAAAATCACATTCAAAGCAAAATTAATGTACAAGAAAAATTTAAAGGAGTGAAGTGACTTGGAGCTCTGAAAAGCTGTGATGTTAAAAACTCAGTATTATGTGGAATCATCTTAGTATCATTAAATTATTTCTACAATGGCATTGTAAAGTATAGATCCAACAAAAAGTCCAGAGAATAAATGTTTTCTGTGGGCATTTTACAAAACATTAAATCACAGACATAATTATTTAAGAATTAGGAGTTCCCACTGTAGAGCAATGGGATCAGTGGTGTCTCGGGAGCACTGAGTCTCAGGTTCCTGGGACCACACAAGTTCAATCCTGTGATGCAGGTCAAACTGCGGCTTGGATCTGATCCCTGGACCAGGAACTCCATATACTGAGGGGCAGCCAAAAATGAAAACAAATAAATAAATAAAATTAACCAACTGACATAAACCTTTTTGGGTCAAGATTTCCTTCTCAGAATAGATATGAGTTTGTACTTTGATGAATCAGTTGCAAATGTCTCCTTACTAGACATCAAACAGAACTCAAACTATGTAAAGATTTTCATAATTTGATGTAAAATATGATTTTCATTATGGAGATCTCACTGTAGTTTAACATTGTTCCTCTCAATGCTAATTTGGCAAGCTATCACAAGTCCTTGAATGGAGAGGTATAAATTGCAAGATAATGCAAACAGCACCAGCATGATTTGCGCATAAAAGGTTGCAGAGAGCAATTATCACTTCATTAATTTGTAATGAAGACCAAATTGCCTGTAAGTGATGGTGGCTTGCCATCTCAGACCACTTACAAGAAACAGCAAGTCTCTAACTTGAGCATTTGCTGAGGACCAGATAGATGAAAATAAAATCCCCAGATGAGCACTTTCACAACAGCAATGACAGAAATCATTAATCCAAGGTGCTATTGTAATGCTTACACTTTACAAATTTAAAAAATGCTTGTGTTTACCCTATCTTCCTACTCTTAAGAACTAAAGTATATGTTCATAAGTTATTAGAGATAATATAGGTCCACAGTAACATAGAAACATAGAAAAAGGAAATGGTAATGTAGAATTTGCAACATGCAGAATTGGAAGGTACAAAGCATCTATCTCCTAATTTTTCTAATCCAAAAAAAAAAAAAATCTTCAAGGGGTGTCCAGCAGCAACACTGTCCTCAGTAGAAGACACAGAACTAGTAAGAACTCACATTCTTTCTAAAACTCAAATTTGGAGGTGGATCAAGATGGTGGAGGAGTAAGATGTCTCACTCACCTTCTCAGACAAACACATCAAAAACACACATCTACATGTAAAATGACTCACATAGAACATCTACTGATGCTGGCAGAGGAACTTAAACCTCCAAAAAGGGCAAGAAATATTTGACATAACTGGGTAGAACAAAAGAAAAAGAGAGAGAGAGAAAAGGAATCAGGACTGAACTAGCATTCCTGAGATGAAGCTGTGAAGGAGAAAAGGAACATACTCCTGGGAAGCCACCTGGATGACTGGGAGATCAGCTGAGATGGAGGGACCTCAAAATCGCCAAGAAAAGCACAGCAGCTGGAATGAAGAGGGCAAAGCAGAGTGAGAGCCACACAAAACATCTGCACCACCTCCCCGACACCACAGCCTGAGACACTTCGGTGGGGGCTGGGCGATGAAACTTAGGCTCCAGAAGTCAGTCCTGGGGAGAGGACTGTGATTTGGCTATGTGAGAACAGCCTGAGGGGCTAAGGAGCAGTGAGCCATGGGTGGGGGAGCAGTGTGCTACAGCTTGCAAGTGGAACGCCACAGCAGAGGGAACCCAGGAGAAGATCTGGGCCAGCAAGCGCCACTGTTGGAGAGATGAAAGGAGGAGGAGCAGACCACCATAGGAATCTCTCTGTGAACACATACTCAGCACACCACCATAGGAATCTCTCTGTGCACACACACATACTCAGTGTGGGGCACCTCTGGTGCAGGCTATGGGTGGCAAGAAGCCACTTGCTCTGGCTATGAGAGACCCCGTGCTTCTTGTGCAGGCTACAGGTGCCAGGAACCTCTTATGTGAGCTACGGGCAGTGCAGGGTTAAGCGCAACGTGGTGGCTCTTGCGTGAACTACCGTAGGCGGCAGGGATGAACCTCAGAGGTCGTCTCGGAGGCCAGAGGGAGGCATGGCCTGCCACCACTGGGGACCTATGAGTGGTAGTCACCTGCGGCCCCAGTCACCTCAGGGGTCAGCAAAGAAAAAAAAGGGGGGGGGCACTGTAACCAAGCACCACACATTGTTGCTCTCATACTCCTGGGAACCCACCATCCCTGCAGCTGCCACTGCCAAATGCTCTGCAGTGCCCAGACGCTTGATCACTGTCCTCTTCCAAGACCCTACAACTAGAAGCAGCTGGTGCAGCACTTCCTGTGTGGGTTAAGTGGGATGGGGTGCTTCTTGCATGGTTTGCAGGTGGTAGGGGCAAACCACCACAGTTTTCTCTGACTCCAGAGGTGATGCGTGGCTGCCACCACCAGGGGTCTATGAACAGGCATTACTTGCAGCCCCAATCACCTCAAGGGTACCACAGAAGAAGGCATTGTGACCGAATACCACCTGCTGCTGCTCTCGCACCCCTGGGAGCACACCGGCCCTGTTGCTGCCACTGACGAAAGTTCTGGGCAGTGCCTACACGCTTGATCTCTGTCACATCCCAGGATCCTGCAACTAGGAGCAGACTGTGCAGCACCTATTGAGTGGGCTGAGTGACACAGGGTGCTTCTTGAATGGTCTGCAGGTGGCAGGGGCAAATCCCAGCAGTGATCGCTGACTCCAGAGGTGGGTGTGGCCTGCTACCACTAGGGGTCCTTGAACAGGCACCACTTGTGGCTCCAGTCACCTCAGAGGAGGGCAGTGCAATCGAACACTATCTATTGTGGCTCTTACTCCCCTGGGAACTCACACACGCTGCTGCTGCCACTGCCAAATGCTCTGGACACCTTGTAAATCTGCCTAGGCTCATTACCAATTCCCAGGGCCCTGCAACTAGGGAGTAGCCACCAGCACCTTCCTTCAGGTCCTTGTTGCTGTTAAGAGCCCAGCAAACAGGCACTGACTTCTAGCCTTACCCATTGCCTCCTTCTCCCTGGAAACACACTCAGCACCTTGGGGATAACAGCCTGCACACACCAAAGAAAGAGACAGCAAATATTCAAACTCCCATGCCAAAAATAAATAGCAATCCCCCCACAAAATACAAAGGAGTACTCTGGCATAGAAGTAGCCCTCAAAGACTACAGTTTGGCTTCCCTAAACTCACAGAAAAAGAAAAATATAAGCAAATGAAGAAGCTCAGGGACAATTCCCAGTTAAATGAACAGAATTCATATGAAGCAGCAAACAATGAAACAGACCTCTGCAGTCTGACAGACACTGAGTTCAAAAGGGAGGTAGTGAAAATACCGAAGGAATTAAGGCTGAATACCAAGGAATTAAGAGCACAAATGAACAGTAATGCAGATTCGTTTAGAAAAGAACTAGAAAATATAAGAAGTAACATAGAAAAATTAGAAAATTCATTTGCAGAGATGCAAATTGAGCTAAAGGCACTAAAGAGCAGAATAAATAATGCAGAGGAACAAATTAGTGACTTAGAAGATAGAATAACAGAAATTACCCAATCAGGACAACACACAGAAAAGCAAATGAAAAAACACGAAAGCAATATAAGAGATCAATGGGATAATATAAAGTGGGCCAATCTATGCATAATAGGAATTCCAGAAGAAGAAGAAAAAGAAAAGGGGATTGAAAACATATTTGAAGAAATTATGGCTGAAAACTTTCCAAATCTAAAGGAAACTGTTATCAAGATACAGGACGCACAGAGGGCCCCAAACAAGTTGAACACAAATATGCCCACACCAAGACATATTATAATAAAATTGGCAAAAGTTAATGAAAAAGAGAGAATTCTAAAGGTAGCAAGAGAAAAGCAAAGCACTAATTATAAGGGAACACTCATAGGCTATCAGCTGATTTCTCTACAGAAACACTACAGCCAGTAGGGAGTGGCAAGATATATTTAAAGTTTTGAAAGGAAAAAAAAATTGTAATTTATAATACTCTATTCAGCAATAATATCATTTAAAATAGAGGGGGAAATAAAGCATTTCTGCAACAAACAAAAGTGAAAAGCCATTCTAAAAGGTAAACAAATGAAAGGGCTTCTCTAAAAAAAAAAGAAGAAGAAGAAGTAATAACTAATAGGATGGAGGAAAGCACAATTGGGAAGCAATCACATAAAGAAGACAGCATACAGATCTAAACATGAAGATGTTAAAAAAAAAGACTTCAAAATCATAAAATGTGTGGAAGGAAAGTAAGAAAATATGCATTTCTTTTATTTTAATAATGTGCTTAAGCCTATATGACTATCAGGCTAAAGCAAGGATATACTGCAAGGGGTAACATGCCTAAAAAAGAATGCAAACGCAAATCAAAACCAAACATTACATTAACAAAAACTAAAAAGAAAAGTATTCAAGCATAAAATAAATGGAAATCACCTAACCAAAAAAAGAAAGGAAGAAAAGACAAACATAGAATCAACTGGAAAACAAGGTTTAAAATGGCAATAAATACATATCTATCAATAACTACCTTAAATGTCAATGAACTGAACGCTCCAGACAAAAGACACAGAGTGGCAGACTGGATAAAAAAACAAAAACCTACACCCTGCTGTCTACAAGAGACTCACCTTAGGGCAAAGGACACATATAGATTCAAAGTGAGGAGATGGGAAAAGATATTTCATGCCAATGGACGAGAGAGGAAAGCAGGAGTTGTCATACTCGTATCAGATAAAACAGACTTTAAAATGAAGGCCATAAAGAAAGACAAAGAAGGACACTATTTATTGGTAAAAGGATCCATTCAAGAAGAGGATGTTACAGTCATCAATATATATGCCCCTAATATAGAAGTAACCAGATACATACAACAAATACTGACAGACATAAAAGGAGAACTTGATGGGAATACAATCATAGTAGGAGATTTTAACACCCTGCCCACATCAATGGGAAGATTCTCTAGACAGAAAATCAATAAGGCACAGATATCCTAAATGACACAATAGAAAAGTTAGACCTAAGCAACATTTTCAGGACATTATATTCAAAAAAATCAGAATATACATTCTTTTCAAGTGCACATGGAACATTCTCAAGGACTGATCACATACTGGGGCACAAAGCTAACCTCAACAAATTTAAGAGAATAGAAATTTTTTCAAGTATCTTCTCTGACCACAATGGCATGAAACTAGAAATCAACCGCACGAAAAGAAATGAGAAAAAAACTAACTACATGGAGACTAAACAACATGCTACTAAAAAAAACAATGGGTCAATGAGGAAATAAGAAGGAAATTAAAAAATGCTTTGAGACAAATGATAATGAAGACACAACCATTCCAAATCTATGGGATGCCACAAAAGTAGTGCTCAGAGGGAATTTCACAGCAATACAGGCCTTCCTCAAAAAAGAAGAAAAATCTCAAATCAACAACTTAACCCATCACGTAAATTAACTAGAAAAAAGAAGAACAAACAAAACCTGAAGTCAGCAGAAGGAAGCAAATCATAAAGATCAGAGAGGAAATCAATAAAATAGAGATTCAAAAAACAACAGGAAAAAATCAACAAAACCAAAGCTGGCTCTTTGAAAAGGTAAACAAAAAATTGACAAACCTCTGGCCAGACTCACCAAGAAGAGGAAAGAAAAAACCCAAATAAACAAAATAAATGAAAAAGGAGAAATCACAACGGATACTGCAGAAATACAAAAAACCATAAGAGAATACTATGAACAAGTATATGCCAACAAATTTGACAACCTAGAAGAAATGGACAACTTTCTAGACACTTATAGCCTGCCAAAACTGAATCAAGAAGAAACAGATCAACTGAACACACTGATCACTAGAAATGAATATGTCATAAAAACACTCCCTATAAATTAAAGTCCAGAACCAAATGGATTCACAGGCAAATTCTCCCAAACATACAAAGAGGAATTTATACCCATTCTCTTTTAACTTTTCCAAAAGGCTGAAGAAGAAGGAACACTCCCAAAGACATTCTATGATACCACCATCACCCTAATAACAAAATCAGACAAAGATACCACCAAAAAAGAAAACTACAGGCCAATATCTTTGATGAGTATAGACGCAAAAATTCTCAACAAAATTTTATCCAACCAAATCCAAAAACATATAAAAAGAAATCATACACCACGACCAAGTGGGATTCATCCCTGGTTCACAAGCATGATTCAACATAGGCAAATCAATCAACATATGCAAATCATACACCACACTAACAAGAGAAAAGTCAAAAACCACTTGATCATCTCAATGGATACAGAAAAATCATTTGACAAAGTCCAACATCCATTCATGATCAAAACTCTTACCAAAGTGGGTACAGAGAGAACATACCTTAACATAATAAAAGGCATGTATGACAAACCCACAGCCAATATAATACTCAATAGAGAAAAAGCTGAAAGCCTTCCCAATAAAATCTAGAACAGGGAAAGGACCCCCACTCTCACCACTGTTATTCAACATAGTATTGGAAGTCCTATCCACAGCAATCAGACAAACAAAAGAAATAAAAGGTATCCAAATTGGAAGAGAAGAGATAAAACTGTCACTGTATGCAGATGATATGATACTATATATAGAAAACCCTAAGGACTCAACCCCAAAACTACTTGAACTAATCAACAAATTCGGCAAAGTAGCAGGATATAAGATTAATATTCAGAAATCAGTCACAGTTCTGTATACTAACAATGAAATATTAGAAAAGGAATACAAAAATACAATACCTTTTAAAATTGCACCCAAAAAAATAAAATACCTGGGAATAAACCTGCCCAAGGAGCTGAAAGACTTATGTGCTAAGAACTATAAAACATTCATCAAGGAAACTGAAGAATATTTAAAGCATGGAGTATCTTTCCATGCTCCTGGTATGGAAAAATTAATGCCATAAAAATGGCCATACTACCCAAATCAATCTACAGATTCAATTCAATCCCTTTCAAATTACCCATGACATTTTTCACAGAACTAGAACAAAGAATCCAAAAATGTATATGGAACCACCAAAGACCCAGAATTGCAAAAGCAATCCTGAGGAATGAAAACCAACCAGCAGGGGTTATAATTCTCTCAGACTTCAGGCAATATTACAAAGCCACAGTAATCAAGACAGTGTGGTACTGGTACCAAAACAGACATACAGACCAATGGAACAGAATAGCAAGCCCAGAAATAAACCCAGACACCTACGGTCAATTAATCTTCAGCAAAGGAGGCAAGAATATAAAATGGGAAGAAAGACAGTCTTTTCAGTAAGTGTTGCTGGGAAAACTGGACAGCTGCATGTAAATCAATGAAACTGGAACACACCCTCATACCATGCATAAAAACAAACTCAAAATGACTTAAAGACTTAAATGTAGGACAAGACACCATTAAACTCCTAGAAGAAAACATAGGCAAGACATTCTGATATCAACCCTACAAATGTTTTCTAGGTCAGTCTCCCAAAGCAACAGAAATAAAAGCAAAAAAACCAATGCAACCTAATCAAACTGATAAGCTTTTGCACAGCATAGGAAACCATAAAAAAAAAACCCAAAAGACAACTTACAGAATGGGAGAAAATAGTTGCAAATGATGCAACTGATAAGGGCTTAATCTCTAAAATATACAAACAACTTATACAATTCAACAACAGAAAAGCCAACAACCCAATTGAAAAATGGGCAAAAGACATGAATAGACATTTCTCCAAAGATGTACAGATGGCCAACAAGCACATGAAAAAATGCTCAACATCACTAATTATTAGAGAAATGCAAATCAAAACTACCATGAGGTACCACCTCACACCAGTCAGAGTAGCCATCATTAATAAGTCCACAAATAACAAATGTTGGAGAGGGTGTGGAAAAAAGGGAACCCTCCTTTTCACTGTTGGTGGGAATGTAAATTGGTACAACCACTATGGAAAACAGTATGGAGGTACCTTAGAAAACTTTACATAGAACTACCATATGACCCAGCAATCCCACTCTTTGGCATATATCCAGAAAAAACTTTCCTTGAAAAAGACACATGCACTCATATGTTTATTGCAGCACTATTCACAATAGCCTAGACCTGGAAACAACCTAATCGTCCACCAACAGATGAATGGATTAAGAAGATGTGGTATAACACAATGGAATACAACTTAGCCATAAAAAAGAACAAAATAATGCCATTTTCAGCAACATGGATGGAACTGGAGACTCTCATACTAAGTGAAGTAAGTCAGAAAGAGAAAGGCAAATACCACATGACATCACTTATATCTGGAAATATCCACACAAATGAACCTTTTCACAGAAAAGAAACTCATGGACTTGGAGAACAGACCTGTGGTTGCTGAGGGGAGGGGAAGGGATGGAGTGGGAATTTGGGGCCAATAGATGCACACTATTGCCTTTGGAATGGATAGGCAATGAGATCCTGCTGTATAGTACTGGGAACTATGTCTAGTCACTTATGATGGAACACGATAATGTGAGAAAAAAGAATGTATACATGTATGTGTAACTGGGTCACCTTGCTGTACAGTAGAAAATTTACAGAACACTGCAAACCAATGGGAAAAATAAAAAAATAATTATAAATGAAAAAAACAAAAAACAGGAAGCCATATTTTACTAAGCAAAAAAAAAAAAACTCAAAAATTCTCCAAAATCAGTAATTCTCATATTTAGCCTGGTTTCCAGATTCTTACTATGAGCTTTTATTATTAGACCACAGAGGCTAAAGTTTCTTAGTTTTTTGTTTTAATTTTTTTTCCAGATTATTACAACTCTAAGAAAACCACATATCCAGACTTCTTTTCCCCAGAAGGCTCATTCTGAAATGCATTCCCTGTAGCATAAGCACAGTGAGCCTCTTTGTCATCAAAATACAGTGGAAGATGTGGAGACTCAATTTTTATTTTCTAGATAGCGCAGCTCCTTGTCACTGAGTCAAATAAGTATTTTGACGGAAAACATATTTTTAACAATCAGCATTTAACCTAATAACTCTCATTCTGATAAAACCTCAATTACAATAATTAAGGATTTATACTCATTGTTGATATAGGCTAACTTAATAAGAGAGTGAGAAGAAATAACTTTATGATTTACCATTTAAAGTTTAAAACAAGTTTTTTAGACATTTTTGCATTTCAGTGGATAAGAAGAAGCATAGAGTTCTGAACTTTACAGAATGCTAATTGTGACTAATTTTGCATTCAATAATTGTGATATGAAGTTGGTACATGTTATTCTTTCTCCACTCATGTTTCTTAGCCCTATGTTTCTTCCCTTTGTACATACCATAGCTCTTTCAAAATTCAGTGATTATCCTAGAAATATTTGAACATTTAGCATGCATCAGCATTTTCAAGGTGAAAATGCATAGTCACTTACAGTAAGGATGTCACAGTCAAGTGACAGGCACAGATATATCTACAAAAATCATTATATTCCCATTTATTCATAAGTACTTTTTCTTAGCCCATAGGTCTCAAAAGTATACACACACATGCATACACATTTGCAATAGTATTAAATAAAAAGGTATAGAAAAATAAAGCACTTGAGACAGATGAGAAATAGAATTGTTGGTTTTGGAGGGGTTATTGCTATTAATGATTTGGGATCAAATTAGAGAAATATACTAGTAACCAGAGGATTAAGGAGAGAGAAGATGGTGATTTGATACTGAGAAGCCAGCATCAGTACCAAGATGAAGGCCAGAGACTAAGGATAAAAATGCCCAGGTGGGCATGCCTGGGAGGGTATGTTCAGTAATATTAATAATAATGACATTCTTCCATGCCCCTTAACTCCTAAATCCTAGAAGAAATTTGATAATGACATTAGAACTGTCTTATTGGAAATAGGGACGACCATGTCCCAAACTACACTGAGAAGAACTGGAAAACCAGAAAAGGAGTGAAAGGACCAGAGATTACTACTGAGGAAAGACAACGAAGGACTTCAAATTGTAAGAGAAAGTCAGAGCCAGGATGATATATGATTCCCAGTCGTAATTCTCAGGAATATCGGGTAGACCCTTACATCCTGTAGTTATAACAAGACACAGGCTATTCAAGGAAATATCTTCTGGAAATTTGAGCAGGTGGGAATCCTTGCCTCCCCCAATAGTCTCTGCCTTGGATTCTCTGTCTTTACTTTACCCAGCACCTCACACTCACAAATGCTTCCACCTTTAGCCTCAGTACTTCTCAGTTCCTAAAACTCCTAGATTAAGTCAAAAACCAAGACAGCCCCAGCTTCACCATTCTGGGGCTTTAATTTTAGTTATTCTCCCCCCAGCTGGAATTCAGTGGTATTGCATTGAGATCTCAGGGATGTTGCCACATCTTTGGGCCTGAAGACCCATATTTCTGACCACAGTCTATCTAATTTATTTACATCAAATATTCTTATTTTGGCTAAGCATTAGCCAGGGAGCTTTTTAAAAAACTTCATAGCTTTTTATTATCCAAACTAATTATTTCCTTTTAGATTGCCTAGGTGATTCCATTAAGGTTGAGTACCAATGCTTTATGTCTCTTAGCCAACTGGATTATTAATGTCCGACCTCTACTTGACCTGACAGCTACTTCACTATAGCTTCCAAACTTCTGAATCTTCTCAGAAACTTTCTCTAAAGTTTTTAGGTAGCCTTTTCTGTTTCTCTGTAGAAGGACCTTATGCTCAGCCCTCATCCCATCTATATTTTCTTAATTTTTAAAATCATAGTTGATTTACATTGTTTTTTCATTCCAGATTTGCCAAGGCCCAGATGTGCTTTATATGGAAGCTCAACTGAATCTCATCTTTTACCTCCCATAAAGATTTCTAAGATATTATTATAATAAACAAAGTAAACCTAATCATAGTGAACTTTAGGTTAGCATCTGGTGATAAATGCAAAACGTGTGCATTACAAAAAAAAAAACGTAAACAGTGTGTGCAGGATTGTTACCTTCAATCACATATTTCTCCTGATATGAACACAGGAGAACTGGATTTAGACATGCAACAATTTTTAGAATTTCCTATAATTTGGTAGCTTCCTACTGTGAATTCTGTAGTGATTTGTGGTTTTTTAAAGATGCCTCTAAAATAGCAGTTTTGTTTGATGCATTTCTTAAATATTTCAATATGCAAAGCCCAGGTTAGAAACTGTGGATAGTAAAAAGATAAGTAAAATGTGACTTTTGCTATCCAGAAATTGCTGTTGGAGGGAGAGGCATAAATTTCAGACAGGGCAGATGATGATAATGCTCTCTCTCTGAGATACTGCAAGGAACTGTGAGGAAGGGAAGAACTACCACTGGAAATAAGGTCCTGGAGAGCATTAAGGGAGAAGAAATGGAAAGGCAGGATGACTAGAACTTCTTCAAGTAGAAATATGGGAGAATACTGAAAGAATAAGTGAGATCAAACAGGAAGACACGTGAAGACAGAACCTGTTTAAGAAACTGGGCTCCCCCCTAGCCTGGGAACCTCCATATGCCACAGGTGCGGCTCTACATAAAGGCAAAAAGACAACAAAAAAAAAAGAAAGAAAGAAACTGTGTTCCATTATGGCTAGAATGTAGGGCACCGAGCTGGGGCCATGTGGGCAGTTTTATAGAAAAGAAAAGCCTGGATCAATGTGGGAACATCAACTGACATGGCTCTACTTCACTTGCTACGATGAAAAACTGCTGAAAGAGGCACACGGTTAGCTCCAGACTGGGAGCTGATTCTCCAAAAGAAAAGGAAACAGGGGAGCTTCAGAAAGACCACTGCACAGACCCAAAGGAGATGCCTGAAGAGGATGATCTCTGCTGAACGAACAAAAGTGAATATTTCCCAAAAGATTACAAAACACTATATTTTTTCTTATGAATGTATATAGGACACAGCTACATGTGCAGACAGTAACACAGATCATTATATCATAATTTTTTGACTATTAAAACATATTTCAGAAAGATTTCTGTTTGTACTAAAAGACTGCAAGAAACAACAGAAAAGTAAAGATAAACTTCAAGGTACTTGTATGTAAATAAATATTGCTTCAATTCTTCCTTTTATGAAATAAGAAAGACATTGAGAAATGAGATATGCAGTACTCTCATTACCTTCTATATATATTCTTTTAAGAATATTTAATTTGTATTTATTGAATAATTACTATGTGCCAAGTCCCATATTGATGTTAAAAACAAAGGAGACAGGAAAGGTCCCTGTTCTTAAGGAACATACCGTTCTTATGTTACATCCATTGTTATATCCATTTTTTATTTTATTAAGACATATTCATTTATTTCTATGTTCATTATTCCTTCTCTCCTGCATGGTCTCTGGTTGGCATATCTTATCCTCTCAACATTTAGCCCTGTGCCTAAAACCAAATACCTTATAGAGAGTTACTAAAATTAAATACTATATGATGTGCCAAACGTCACACTTAAATAATTAACAAATGGTACAGAAGGCACTGAATTGTAAAAATCAATACTCTGGATAGTTACATGTCAAAGATTAGCCTTAACCAAGTAAATATAATATACCATGTTTATAAGCATTTTGTAATAATGTTAAAAAGAAGCAGTAAATAAATTTGAAGAAAATGTATATTAATAAATCTATGATAAAGACAGAACAGAAAATTTTTTGAAAGATGAGGAAAAGGGATCTTAAAGTTTGGGAGATGGTGGGTAGCAATGAAAAAAACTTTCCAAAATGATGCAAAATGCTTAAAGATCTACCAAAAAGTGAATTTCTAGTCAGTGGAATTAACTTGCAAGAGATATGATATACTAAAATATAAAATCTTGGGGAGACTATATCCAAATTCCCTGCTGTCAAAGTTTTCAACCAAACTAGTTATTTGAATTTACTTTTGCTATGAGGGAAGAAAATGCCAATGTAAAGGAACAATAAGAAAAGTACAATCTGCACTATAGAGGTTTGATTTTAATGGTGAAATATTTCTATTTATAATGTAAAAGAAACAAAAAGGCAAAAGCATAATTTTTAGAATTATAACCATGAAATAGACCATTATCTGAAAATTACCTTCATAAAGAGGACAAAAGAGTTTAAAAATCATAAATAAACCATTTATCTATCTATTCCATAAAATCTGGAAAATTGTTTATATTTGTCAAAAAAATTTTCACTCTTTCTGTTCATACATAGCTAAATAACTTCAATTTTTTAGAATAAATTTCCCTTAAATGTGAAAGAGTAAGACAATGGGACTATCATGTTTCCAGTTCTTGGAAAAATATACAATATGAAATTGCTCAATATAAAGGTAATTTTAGAATTCAGTGTAACAGCTTGAAAACAAAGAGGAAAAATTCCATGCACATTGGCTTAACTTGTCTAGACTGAAAACTGTGCTAAAATGGACATTTACAGAATTATTACAAATGGTCAGCTACTTAGAAATTAATGCATAGCAGTGACAGCAGTACATTTCATACCAGTTGTGAGATTCATGTAATTTCCTGCTATGATAATGGGTCACAGACACAGTAATTCATAGCAATTTACGATATACCTGTGGAGCACTCATAGTGACGGAAATGAAATTAACTCATGTCACTGTGGAACATATGCTAAGTTTTACAGATCTTCAGACAACTCAGTTTATTTTTTAACACAATAACTGCAATTCTTGAAAGCATTTTTCTGAAATGTAATCTGTTTTATAGCAACAATTTCAAAGCTGCAGAGACATCTTCTGCTGTTCTTCCCACATGGGTGACAATCCTGTTTCATATCCATTAACTATACTAGGGAGCCTATGTTAAGGGTTTAGTCTCTAGAGATAGGCAAACTCTAGGTTTGAAACCCAGCTCTGCTACTTAATAGGAGGTTTAATAGACTATGATTTAATTTATATAACTGTAAAATGGGGAAAATCACAGTAAACTCTTTCTAGAGATGTAAACAAAATTAGATTATTCATTTAAAACAGCTGGAACAGTGAAAAGCGCCTGGGAAGCAGTAAACAAATGTTATTATATTCTGCTAAAGCTAAGTTAACAAAAATATCATTGGAATATCTTATAAAATAATAGGAATGTACTTTAAATTCAAAATTTCTCTATTCCCTATTCTTCTTTCACTAGTCTAGAGAGTCTTCAAATTTATTTAAGGTCACCACAGTTTCTGACCAGTGTAATTTGTTTTACTGTTTTGAAATTCAATTAATATAATGACAAAAGTTAACTGAATATTAGATGCTTCATATTTGTTTTATAATGAGTTTGCTGCCTTTCGTCTGTGATAAATGTGCTATTCTATGTGTTATTCTATTTGCCAATATTAATCCACACTTTATGAGGTTTTATAGTTCCTAGACTAGTATATGTCTAGACTTTTAACTAGACTCAATACCTTTCACTATTCTTTTTCTACTAGAAAGTATATGATCTATCTGCGTGACATTTTATGTTTTAATAAAATAAAAATATGCATTATTATTATTACATTTTTACTTCATACTGGTCACTGTGTTAAGTCTCAGTTTTATCATGTCTAGAGACGATATAAGTACATTTCTTACAGTACTGCTCAACTGCTTAATAGAGTATATTGATAGTTAATAAGTGCTTATAGTTGTTACTGGCTAACTAACAAAACTGATACTTATTAAGCACTTACATGTAACAGAATTGTTTTCTGGTACTACCATTATGAAAAAGGTACATAAGGCATGGCTTCCTACCCTTGAAAATACTAATTATAAGAACGGAAATATGTTTATGCAAGTCTAATATTAGTCATGCATTCATTCACCAGAAATCCACTGTGGACAAGGAACCCTTCTACGCCCTGGGGATTGACTTCTTCATGGAAAAGATAACAATAAAGCCATCGGTGTTTTCATGGAGCTTATGTTCTCTATGAAAGAAAACAAAGAGTAAGCAAACACACAAACACATACACACACACAACAGGTAAGGCGGTGATAATCATTATAAAGAAAAAAACAAATGCAAAAACAGGCTAAGGGCATAGAAGGCCATTGGTAGGTTGATGAAATGACATTTCAGGTAGGGTAACCATTAATTCCCATTTTTGCCGCCACTTGAACAAAGTGAGGAACCAGGCCAAGAGAATATCTGTGGATATAGCATACCAGACTGAGAGAATAGAAAGCCTATAAGCTATGTATTGAAGTTAGTGTTATAATCAAGGCATGGCAAGGAGGCCACTGTGGCTGAAGCAGAGTGATACAGGAATAAAGTGGTGAAACATTAGACCAAATAGGAAGTATAAGAGCATTTAGGTCACTGCTGGGTTCAGTAAAGTGTTTGGCCAGATGAAAGACAAGAATTGACTCATGTATTAAAAAAACAAGGGCTGCTGTGTGAAAAATTAACTGTAAATAACAAAGGTCTATGACATGAGATCATTAGGATATTATTATAATAGTGCAAGTGACAAGATGATAAGATATTATTATTAAAGGTGGGGAGAACCGATAAAATCCTGGAAATAATTTGGTAGTAGATGCAGAGGACTTGATGATAGATTGGGCACAGGACATTAAAAAAGGGTGGAGACTGTGACATATACCTTCAAAAAATGCCAACAGCCAATTTGAGACTAGAGAAAGGAGGTGGCATATAGGCAAGAAATTTAAACATCAGTGGAGTTTTGACTAATGATAATGGGTAATGATAGAGAAAGAAGAAAAATAATACATTTCAGGAAGAGGAAGCAATATGTTAAGAGACATAAAAGCACAAAAATATCAACTGAGTTTGGGTATCATGAAGCTCTAAAGTGAAAGATGAAGCTAGTCTTTTCTTGATTAATTTGACACGTATTTACCAAACACTGTTATGCGCTAGGGACTCTATTGGATGCTGGAAATACATTAGTGAATAGTATGGTCAGAAATCTCTCTCCTCAGGAATCTTACAATCTGGTAGGAGAGATAGTCTAAAAACATATGAAGAAGTAAAACTAATGTCCTCTTGTATGGTGGTATTTAAAAGACTAGCCCAGTAAGACCTCACCAGAAAGATGTTTAAGTAAAGGCCTGAAAGAATGGCTCAGCTTAAAAAAAAAAAAAAAAAAAAAATTACTGGACTGGTAATACTTGACTAAAGAACGGATACATCAGGAAAAAGCATCCAAGACAAAGGAAATAGAAGTAAAAAGCCCCGAGGAATGTGTCTGGAGTGAAAAACCATAAGGAGTAGAGTTTCTGGAATGTCTTAGGAGGAAGGGAGAAAAGAGTGTAGTGGGAACAGAGCGGGGGAGAGGAAGAGTGAGAGGAGTTTAGGTCCAATCTCAGGATCTGAACAGAGGACTGAAAACACTCACCTTTTCACAGGATCACTCTAGCTGCTATGAAAAGAAGAGTAGAAAAATTAGATGAAAAGCAGATGATCATGTGGACAGTTTGGAATGTAATTGAGATTTTTCTCATGACTCATTAGATTAAAGATCAAATTTAGTGACATTACTTTGACAGTAGAATTCAGGATGAGTTAGAGGAGGAAAGGAAGGAAATGAATTAAAGACTTTGTGGTTAGCCAAGGGAGTGGTGGAGGGAGCTTGTCCATTCTTCACATTATTGATTCCCAGCACCCAACACAATTCCACATAATACATCTATTGAATGAGTAAATGAATGCGTTAATTTCTAAATGGGAGTAGTATTTCAGGGGTAAAACTCAGACTTGGCAATTGATGGATATTTGCTTTGAAAAAAATGAAAACCTGATAATGACTCTGAGGTTTTAAGTTAACATTTGATAATCATATTGACCATTTTATGAGGACATTATAGTAATGGGCTTTCCCAGCAATGCATCATTTTACCCTTGAAAAAAACCTATGCGGCAGGTACTATTTCAATTAACTCTACAGAGAAGACAGATAAAGCTTAGCAAGAGATTCAGTCCCTCATACCAAATTACGCAGCTATAACTGGTGGAGCTTTGATTCAAACCCAGAATGCTTCTATCACAAAGCCTTCCCTATTTTCCACTAAAGTGTCTTGGGGACTTGGAAATGAATGCCATTAGCAGAGAGAGGCAGCAATACAGGTGAGAAAAATTAGGTGAGGAGGAAGAACAGTTTTGTTTAATATAGAAGCCCATCCTAATGTGTCAATGAGAAAAACAGACAAAGATATTTCCAAAAGTTGGAAAGGTCATCCAGAAGTTAGGGGGGGAAAAGGATCTAAGAGTAGAAATTCAGATTTTGAAGTTCAGCATAATTAAAACTTTGGAAATGATTAGGTTGATTTTTAAAATATATGAGACAAAAAGGAATTTTAGAAACCATATTTTGAAATGCTTATGGTTAGAGCTTAGGAAGAGAAAGATGAACTGATGAAAGAAGCAGCAACATTATAAAAATTGCTATTGCAGAGCACTCAGATTGAAATGTTCCCCACATCAAAAGAGTTTTTCAAGTTAAGTATGGTATATTCTAGGAAAAAAAGGAGTATTTACAAGAGGTAGGAGTAGAACAAGAAGAAAATAAGCTAGAGATACCAGATAAGTGAGAATTTCAAGAACTTTGTATTTAATATGAAGAATACTTTAAATAGCATATGATCTGAAAAGAATGAACTGGTGAGCAGAAGGATAAAGGTGACTCACAAAGTTTGTTTTTTTTTTTTGTTTTGTTTTGTTTTTAAGTAGCAGAAGTTTTTCCAAAACTTTCTGGATCTAAGAAAGGAATAGCAGAGAATAAGTTGAGGCAGTAATCACAGTTTAAAAAATAATTATTATTGAACAGAAAAGATTTAGTGGACTCTACAGAGAAAGAGCCTGGCATAATGCATTTTACCACATACAGGTGCTAATGCCAATTTTGGTAGAACTCTGATCCACTAGATATCTATCTGAAATTTTAATAGGACTTTTCTCTCAGTTATGGGCAAAGATTAATGGGTTTGAAAGAAATGCAAGAACATGCATTGCTATATTTTGCATTGCTATATTTTTAGATAAAACTCACTGCCCTTATTGAAGTTTGATTTTGTAAGCACCTATCTTTACATCCTTTATTGTTTGTTTAAACATGTTCTGAAATATTAGTGTTTTTTAAAGAAAAGTTACGTCTCTGTGAGAATATCTGAAAATAGACTTAAGCCTATTTTAATCCTGACTTAAACACAAATGTTAACAAATCAAAAGTGGAAAACACCCCCTTATGAAAATTATCATACGATTATAAATGTTCTACAATATATAGTGTATTCAGTGTCATAGCAAAGTGATGTGATTAGAAGCAAAGACAATGAAGTATACTGGGATCTTAAATAATCACATGTCCAGGATTAGAAATAAATATAACACACAGGATTTCATAGAATTTTAGCAGTGGATAAAAATTTAAACACTTTGATTATGGAAAATGGCTCAATATTATTTATCCAATATTTAGGTAGCACACAAACACACTGGAATAAACGTATAAAGCTAAGTGCTGTGCATTTTGAACATTATTTTGTGTAACAACATTTTACAAAGAAAAAATAATTGATCCAACACAAAATGATCAAGAAAATTTTTCTAATGACAAAATAAATTGTGTAAAATAGGTTTATCAAATTGTAACCACTGTTCCCACAGTCATGCCAAGGCCATTATCAATTGGAAAAATAATCATTAATTATCATGAGAGTAAGTTCGAACTTTAAAAAAGTTTTGAATCCAAAAATAATAGTAAACTACATAAGTTACAGAGTTCTTGTTTTCTTTGTTCACACTTTGACCACTCATTTATTTACGGTATCTCAAATGTTCCCATATCTTGTAAATGACCCACATAAAGAGAAGGTATTCAACATAATACATTATTTTGTGGTTTCAAACATTGTAGTAATGTAAGCCACAACTTTGTTATGATCTCTGCTTGCTATCCAAATAAATTTTAGTTCAACTGTCCACAAAATATTTCAGAGAATATTCACAGATAAATACAAAGTTTAGCTATAAATAACTGATGTGCTAACATACATTTAGTAGAAAATACTTTTCTAAATTTGGCTTCTAATGTTACAAACTGATGATGAGTTTCTGCTTTCCTGATCAAATGTGGCTAAAGCTAGTTTATTTCAAAGCAGCTGTTTGTGCTGGATTAGCAGCAAGATGGCTCCTAGTGTTATTTTCTTAATAGTATATGCCTCCAGAATCCTTCAGAATCCAGAGATGCACGGCACCTAAAATAATAACAGGTACCAGTTTGCTTTCTACAGTACGACCCTTTTCAAAATACAGAACCCAAGTCAGTTCTGGGGAATTAAGGAGCACTGCATATTGAAGAAAACCAATATTAACTCTACAGATTTTTATAAGCACATTGGAAAGAAAATATTCTAATAAAATATCCTAGTCAATTTTTTAATCTGGTTAATGGAGAAGTAATTCCAAAATCCCCAAACCATTTAGGTTGTTATAAATACCATTCAGTATTTATATCCACTTTCATACACACACACACACACACACACACACACACACACACACACACGAGATATATATAATACATATATAATATATACTTTATAATATATATGATCCATATATATAATATATATATGGTGGTGATTTTATATATAGCAATTTTAAATTTAATTATAAATATCCTTATATATTACTACTTCAAAATCTCAACCTTGTTTTTTGAAGACAATTAATACTGTAGCACAATTAATGCTATAAAATTGGGTTGTGATAATCGCTATACAACTATAAATGTAACAAAATTCATTGAGTAATTAAAAAAATACTTTAGTCCTATCTGTTTAGATCCAAGAAGGTCCAGAGTCCATCTGCACTATCAGCAATCATCCAATGTATTACAGATGTTGAATTTAAGTTAATAAACATTGTATAGTGTAATCTGATTTCTAGAACAAAATGCCTAGGATTCTACTCTGGTATTTTGATGCTCTTTCACTAGGCTTGCCTTATCCCCAACATAATCATGCACTGACTCTTGTTGTTTAAGAAATTTTCTAAGTTTTGATATGTATTATCTAATATAAACCTCATAACTAACATATAGGCTAAAAGATTATAAATATCTCCTTCCAATAGATAAGGACACAAAGCTAGCAAAATATTAAGAGCCTAGAGACATGCTCTTGGAAATATAGAAGATTTGAACTTAGGCATTCTAGCTCACATTGGTATTCTTCATCACGCTTCTTTGTTGATTAGGTTTTGCTTACTTTACTTTTCCTTCTGGGTTTTATTGTTATTTTTTGGGGGGGTAGGTCCATTCCAAAAGACACTTCATATAAAAACAAAATTCTTCAGAGTTCCTGCCGTGATATAGCAGGTTAAGATCAGGCACTGTTGCTGCAGTGGCTCCAGTCGCTGCTGAGGTGCAAGTTTGATCCCTGGCTGGGGAACTTCCCATATGCCACAGGTATGGCCAAAACAGAAAACAAACAAACAAAAAAACCTCTTTTCCTTGCTCTCCTTGTTTCCCAATGCCTATGCAGTGAGCTACTCTTTGATCTCTAAGTCCCAATTCATATAGCACCTTTTCTGTTAAGATTTTTTTTTCCCTCCCTGCTAAGCCTGAATCCCTTGGTCCTCAGCTGGATATTTCTATCATTTCCTAAATAATTCTACTATTGCATATATTACCTCTCACTGCACTGATTTACTCTTTAAGAGCACAGATTCTTTGCGTAGCTAAAGAATCTAGCAGAGGGCTTGAAAACTTATATAATGGCAGGGGAAGGTCATATAAAAGTAGAAAGCTGGCTGGGCACAGTGGGGTCTCAAGGGAACTGTGGTAAGCTAGAAAGTATATTAATGGTCTGAAGAAATTCCAGTTTAATTTTTTGTAAACATTATTGTCTCCTAGTATGTCATAATATCTAATGGAGGTCATACAATAAACATCTGTTCAACCACTGAAGGAGAACATTTATTATTATTATTTATTATTCCAATTAAAAAAAACAAAATGAAACAGGTAAGTATTCATATGTTATGAACTTAATTGTCCCCTTCTAAATGCATATATTGAAGTCCTAACCCCTAGTACCTCAGGATGTAACTGTATTTAGAGATAACATCTTTAAAGAAATAATTACATTAAAAAGAGGTTATTAAAGTGAAACCTAATCCAACATGACTGGGGGCCTTATAAGAAGAGGCTATTTGGACAAAGACAGGTACAGAGAAAAACTATGTGAAGACACAAGGAGAAGAGAGCCGTGTATAGCCACGGAGAGAGGCCTGGGACATGACCCTGGAAAGAACCAACCCTGCTTATGCCTTGATCTTGGACTTCTAGCCTGTAAGAAAATAACTTTGTGTTTCTTAAACCACTCTGTCTGTGGTATTTTGTGGTGGCAGCCTGAGAAAGGAATACACCATGTGATAACATTTATGCAAAATATTAAAATTCAGTATCCAGGAGTTCCCGCCATGGCACAGCGGAAACAAATCCGACTAGGAACCATGAGGTTGCAGGTTTGATCCCTGGCATCTCTCAGTGGGTTAATGATCCGGCATTGCCGTGAGCTGTAGATGCGGCTCAGATCTGGCATTGCTGTGGCTCTGGCGTAGACCAGGAGCAACAGCTCCGATTAGGCCCCTAGGCTGGGAGCCTCCATATGACTCAGGTGAGGCCCTAAAAACACAAAAAGCCAAAAAATAAATAAAATTAAATAAATAAATCAATATCCAAATAAAGGTTATGTTTCTGGTGCTTAGTTAATTGGTTGATTTATTACATTATTCTCTGAAATTTTTGGTTCAAATATTTTCCTAGATGTACTTGGCAAACAGAATTTTGAAGAGAACTTAAAAAAAAGAATTTAAAACCTTTCTCATAATTAAGACAACTTAGAGAAATTAAGTATTTTTATCAGCTTTTTCTAGCAAAAGTTAAAAAGATAAGTAAAGGAAAGTGTGACCTGATTTCAATAAGATACATAAAATATATCAAAGAAGAATATACAGCCTTTAGTTTAAGTAGTTATGAAACAGTTAAGCAGTAAAACCCTGAACTGCTACAGATGGAGGATGTTTAATGGTGTTGCACAAGAAGTATCTTAGCGTCCAAGTTTCTACACAATGACAGACTTGTTTTCAGCTAAGACCTAATATTGAAATTATGTTCCCAAATAAAAGTAGTTGAGTTTAAAATTTGTTTTCCATTATTATATCTAGGTAGTAAATACCAAGGCTATTGCACAAAGGAAGAGATATATTAATAATAAATTGCAGGACATATAACAAAATTAATGTCTTCTTTCTAATTCTGTTCTTAAAAAAGAGCAATTACAATGATTTATTTTAAAAGAGCAGCTGATGTGGCAAAAATATTGCAAATAAAGCAAGGGTTCTCTTTTGTAATAAAAGCAATTGTGTCAGGGCAGGTTGATATCGAGCAATGAATAACTAAAAGAAATATCTTTAAAAATGAGGACTTTTCAAGAAAAGATCTATAGTTCAGAACACAGGGTTTCTTAGTATGGTTTCAATACTATATTTGGAATGAAGAATTGTGGATTAATACTAATGTGATGAAAATATAGATATTAATGGCAATCCCATGTTCATTATAGCCTATGGTATACCTCTCATTTCATAATGTAGGGTCAATTTTTTTTTTTTTTTGTTTAGGACTACTCTTTATACTGTTTATACTCTTGAAAGGTAGTCAAATTTATTCCCTTTATAAATTTTTATAAACATTTTCTAAGCAGACAAGAATCCATTTAACTACTACACTCCAGGCACGAGCTTCTGGTCTAGGTAGAACATGAAAGAAGCACGTATTACAGACTTACATTCAATCCATTCAAGAGTATTTACTGAGGACCTGTTATGAACTAGGCAATTATTCAAGATTGGGTAGAAGGCCAGTGGGGGCAAAAAACAAAACAAAACAAAACACCAGAGAACAAAGAACAATGTCCCGTGGATCTTATTTTCTAGGGGAAGATATAGACCAGATAATGAAAAATCAAAGAGAGTAAAGGGATACAGTGGTCAAGAACCACTATACTGGTAACTGATATGAACAGAGGTCTGAGCAATGTGGGGAAGGAAACTGTTTATCAAGATAAATTAACTGCAGGAGGAGCAGGTCGAGGAAAAACATAAAGGCATCTTGAATATATTAATTATGAATGCCTATTAGACATCCAAGCAAAGATGGCAAGAAGCCTGTGTCCTTATGAGTGTAGAATTCAGAAGTCAAATGAAGACAGAGATACAGCACAGGGCTTGTCAATACACAGATGCTGAGAATGATTAGGAAATAAGTGTGGAGATAAGAGATTTTAAGAGTGAGTTTTAGAGTTCTTCATTTATTAGATATCAAAAATAATGGGAAAGTCTAGCAAAAGAGCCAAAAGTCAAGTGACTAGTAAAGCAGGAGAAGTCCAGAAACTATGCCTCAATACCAAATGAAGAAAAAGTTTCTGGAAGAAAATAATTAATGATAAGCTTTTTCAAATGCTCCTGCTGGATGAGAAAGTTGCGGGTTGAGGACTAAGCCACTGCATTTAGTAACATGGATGTCATTGGTGGGCCCATTATAAAATGAGACTTCAGCTGACTTATTCCAATCTGGATGTGCTTCATCTATTTATTATTCAATAACATTTCACTGAGGAAGTATTACATGTGAGTACTAAATGTGCAGCTATGAGAAAGAATGAGGTATTTGGAGTAATGCCGATAATAGTGGCATCCTCCCAGGGGTGCCCAGGGAGCAGAGGACGTTCCGTGAGGGCATGACTGTCTGAGGGGACCAAACACAGGACGTCCGTGAGGGCATGACTGTTTGAGGGGACGAAAGACAGGTGGGCGAAAAAGAGCCCTCCCCTCGCTGGTGGGAAAAGAGCCGAGAATGCCTCAACTCGGTCCTACTTGGAGAGCTAGCCGCATTACTTTCTGGGCTAACAAGACTTAGACCTACTAGGTGTACTAGAGTAGCCCCTTTTAGCTATTTACAGTCCTCCCAAACTTCCAGGGAGGCGACCCAGGAGCCTGGAGGCGGAGTCGGATCTGAAGACCTTCACAGCTGAGTCTATCTATCTTCTCTTAGCCAGGGGAAGCCAAGACGGGGTTCCTCATCCCACTCCCGCTTTGCATTATTTACAAAATGAAAAAAAAATTTTTTTAATGGCAAGAGGTGTTTGTTCACTGCAGAGCAAAAAAGACCCCAATTATCTACTACTGGAAATATTTTTTATTCAACTTTTAAAGTCTGAGATGTAGACACATTAGTTTTGAGAAATAATACAGAGAAACTCGTGTACTGTAATGCTTCCCCCAAACGTAATGTTGTAAAACTATAGGGAAACGTTACACTCAAATAGGACACTGATAAAATCCACCCATCCTTTATCATTTTTCAAGTATTGTTTTGATGCTTTAAAATTTTATTAATATATAATGGATATGTTTAACTGATCCTTTTAAATTGATTTATGGTATTATGTAAAATAAATATATAATTGTTCAGCTGATCAAAAAAAAAGAATGAATTCATTTCTTTTTATAATGCAAATCATTGAATCCCAAAACAAATGAAAACTAAATGCCACATATTAGAAAATTTTCATTTTTATGACTACAATAAAGTAAGCTGTTTTATATTATCCATTAAAATTTTATATCTATTCAGATTGCTTATTTTTACTTAGGTTATAGTTCTTATATAATTTAAAATATATTTAAGTTTGTCAAAGAAAAGTGATTGAGGTACTAAGAGGTTTTCTGTGTTTACTAATATGTAATAGATTTATTTTCCAACGAGTCAAGAGAGTTGCTATAGTGCATTCCTCAACACAATCCATTAAGTAGTGGCACAGACCTAAGTCATGACCAGTTACCTCAGGTGCCTACAGTGACAGGGCTGCTGCTTAATTTAGGTTTTTCATACTTGCACATAATATATATCAATAAATATTTTCTATGATATTTACCATTTAATTCTAAAAATACACACAATCAATCAAAACAAGGAAATACTTTTAGAAATGTACTAATAAGCCCAAATCATCTTTTAATTGAATTATCATTTACTTTACATTCATTATATTCATAAATTTCAAGTAACTTTACCAATACTTATTTGTATATCTTATTCAATATAATAATACTATATATTTACATTTTA
Source organism: Catagonus wagneri (assembly GCA_004024745.2). Lineage (NCBI taxonomy): Eukaryota > Metazoa > Chordata > Mammalia > Artiodactyla > Tayassuidae > Catagonus > Catagonus wagneri. Next base: position 13,228,719 of record PVHT021183696.1, read on the forward strand.
AAAATGCTTATTTGATGCAATAACATGATAAAAATTACGTAGTAACTTAACAAAGGTAGGGCATTCAGGTGAAAATAAAAACTAAACTCTGTAGTAACTTAAAAGTGTAAATTCACCATATGAAGTGAGAATCTAAACTGTATACTACTGTTAAATTCAATATACTTTTATAATTAATATAAACTTGAAAAAATTAATTTTATTGGAAAAGAAAAAATAAAGCAGCAATCATTTTGCATCGCTTTACTAAGAGCTCTACAAAATGGGCACACAGAATATTAAAGATTGAAAATATAGCTCAGGTAACAAAAAATTCAACAAGCAGGTGCATAAAGTATCATCTCCTTGGTTTAACAAGTCTTTGAAATTGTATATTTCTACACAATGGAATTACCTATAAAATTCCCTATTCACAACCTGTTTTTCTATTGTCATTTACCTAAACACAGAGTGTACTGTGGAATCAGTACTACTAGGCTGAATGAAACTGTAAAAAGCACCAGCTGGCTATATTCAAAATGGCACTTGTCCAGGTCTCAAATGTCTTCTTTATATACAATGGAATTCTGCCAGCTGTTTAATATTTAGGGCTAATAAATGTAATTGGCAGTACTATACAAGCACAACTAACAAAATATCAGAAAATACTTCTCAACGTGCAGTTTGACTTGTTCTCATTTTATGTAATTAAATTTGTGACAGTGGAAAATGAGTTTAAGCAGTTTTTCTTTTGAAATAACAAAAAGAATTTTAAGAAAAAATGTAAACTAAGCTGTAGGTGAGTTGTAAGCTTACCATCTGGTCTACATTTTATTAAATCAGGGGCATATACTGATAGGTAAAACTTATACCATTATATGGTTGAACCTAGCTATTTAGACTGGTCCCTGGGCCTCTCAGATAAGGCAAAGGTAATTATGCCCTTGAGGAAGTCACAATCTAGTGTCAAGACAGATTAATATCTCATGATAGTACAATGAGATTTTACCTAGGAGGTGTGTACATGAAAAGTAAGATGGAGTCACTGACTGTGCTTAGCAAAAATATAATTATGTATTTAGGTTTTTATTTCCAGAAATAAGCACCTCAGAAGGAAGGAGGGAGGGAAGGAAGAAAAGAGGGAAAAGGAAGAAAAAGGGGAGAAGAAAAGGAGGAAGAAAGGAAGGGAGGAAGGAGGGAGGGAGGGAAGGAAGGAAGGAAGGGAGGGAAGGAGGGAAAGGAAAAGAGGGAGGAATGAAAGAAGGAAGTGAGGGAGAAAGGAGGAAAGTTGGAAAGAAGGGTGAGAGAAAGGGAGAAAGAAAAGGGCCTTTCTTGCATATAAAATAAGCAGGTGCTTTAAATTTGACTGATTGACAAGGTCATCTTTCTCTCAAAATACCACTTTCTAAGACTAAGAAATTCCACTCATCTAAATCATCTAAATCAGGCCACTTGTCCCTGCACATGGCACATCCCTTAGCATGATAGCATATCAACCCTAAACTGTCATTTGCATAAGAATGTGACAATCTGAACCAAGAATACTCTGATGGTATATAGGGTACAGGGGAGACTCTGCGGAAAGGGTGAGGATCTACATGAAGGGAAAAATGAGACAATATAACTGGAGAAGCAAAACATATTCTTTAAACCCCATCTACTACAAACTTTGCCAAGTTTTAGTCCTAGAGAAGATGTAAAAGATACAGTCCTTTAGCCAATACTGAATCATCCCATACTGAACTACTGGGGGCAGGGGGAGTATAATGAGAAACTGAATAGTTGAAAGACCTGAATTCTAATTCTCTTTCTAACAGTATCTGTGGACATTTCGTAAGTACTTAACCCTGAAGTCTCTATCATCTACTGGATATATATCAAACAAAATCTACTTCTGTATACTTAGCTCGTTAAATGTCTTATTCATCTACTAGTGCTGGATTAGCAATCAGATAGCTCAATATGCACCTAGGGAAGAGCAAGTTCAGCAAAATTTTCATTTGTTTTTTTTTTAATTTCCAAAAATCTAAAAAGATGTTTGATATACTCAAAAAAAACATAAATAAGTTATTTTCAGGGGAAAAGCTACAACTTTGTTAACCCTTCTAATATTACTGATAGTATTTTTACTTTGTTATTTAAAAAAAATTTTTATAGCCTCACCGGTGGCATGTTTCTGGGCCAGGGATCGAACCTGCACCAAAACTCTAACCAGATCCACAGCAGTGACAACACCAAATTCTTAACCCACGGGACCAGGAGGGAATGCCCTTTATATATATGGTTGCACATACTCAGGCATCTTCATAACCCATGCAGATAAAGACAGCGCTCATATCAGAAGAATAATTGAGAAATAGGGAAAAAAGAAAGCAAATAATCAAGTTGACTCTCCTATTTTAGACACACAGAAATCAAGAACATGCACTCCAAATTGGAGATACTAATCTCCCTGTTGGTAGTGGATGCAAAATTTGGGAGCACTTGTATGATTTAATCCTGGCAGAAATACTTGCTCTCTTGGAAATCCTAATATCACTGTTGCTGTTTCTTTTCCTAAGTGCCCTATGTTCCCACCTGAATCCCCATCATGATCTTGCTACAAAACATCCAATTTTACTAGAAAAGCAGAAGGAAAATGGTAAAACGATTCAATTTTCAAGAATTCTGTTTCATTTTATTATAGCAATCACAACAGACACCAGGAATTCTGGCATGAAAAAAAATTTGAATGCTATGAAAAATCTTTCATTGATTTTTTTTTTAAAGAGCTTTTCAGCATGTGTTTATATTTTGGATTATATTCCTGAAAAACATAAGAGTTTGGTTGTTTCAGTGCTTATTTTAGAAGTTTTCTACTGACTGCTACTTTGTAATTTCTGCATATGATTATTGAAGGTAGGATCACTTATGGCATATCTAAACTAAATTCAAAACAACCGGAATGTAATTAGATCAATGCCAATGTAAACCACCAGCCCAATGAATGGAGGTCTTTTAAACACAAATCAAGTGCAGTGGTTTTGATGCCACAAAATCCCTCTGGCCTGCAATGTAGTAGGATATCATGGCTGTGCAGGGAGTTCCATTTTGATGAAGTCACTCAAACAAATCAACCAGGCACTCAACTACTTTTACATGCTTATTCTCATGTTTGCTTCCTAAATGGAAAAAAAAAAAAAACTAAATGAAAAAAACAAAATGAAACCTCAAAAAACATTCTCTCCTAGGGAAGGAAACTAGTTTTTTCAACTTCCAGCTGAGTTTAAGTTGTGTAGGAAAGACTACCATCTTTTGACAGTGATCTCTATAACTATGTGATCCTTGAAACATTTGAGGAATGTCAACACCCTAAAAACTTGAAATGTTGCTCTGAATCCAGTGAATATTTTAAAAGAAAACAAATCTTTAAAAAACAGCAAGAAAAACTGACACACGAAAATATTTATAAAAATTACACACATTTTTATATCCATAGAATATTTCATTGATCATTTAAATTTCAATAATTTTATTTAATACACAGAATCTCAGACTTTTACAGTCATGATCACATACTAGCCTACAATTTTCCAAAGGAATTCCAGATAGGATGCCAGTATAAAAATCTGTATCTGCTTCCCAGTTCTTAAAAAATGACAGCTACTTCCTGAATCAAAAAAATGCATGAAGAGTTGAAAATTCAAGATTTCTGGTCATAAAGTAAAAAGACCATAAAGTCTTTGAAAAAAACTTATCATATTAACAGGCAAGATCTAGAATGCATCTGTTTTCCTAAATTCTTTTTTTTATAAAGTAGATTAAATCACTGCAGGGAAAAATTGGCTGTGTGGAATATGTGTATATTTTAGAACTTTAGACAATGATTAAGGACTTGATAGAGAAGAAAAGGAGCACGCTTGAAAATATTAAAATACTATGGCCCTATGGGTTTAGTATATACTGTGATCAGGATATTAACATTTCTCTAGGTATTTGGTGAGGTGGTACATCAGCAGAAAATTTAATTGCAGCCTTGAGAAAAGACTAAAACTTCTGAATCCTACCCAAAGCATGATCCAACATTGTTTTAGCTAAATTTGTTATAAGAAATAACTATAGATTAGGTGGCTTAAACAACAAAACTTCAGTTCTCACAATTCTAGAAATTCTGGGATGACCAAGACCAAGGCACCAGCATCTCCATTGGCTAATGAGGACCTAATTCCTGACTTGCAGATAGCCACCTTTGTTTTGTATCCTCACAGAGCAGACAGCAGAGAGATCATCTCTCTCAAGTTTCTTCTTATAAGGGCACTAATCCCATTCAAGAAGGCTCCATCGCCATGACTTGGTTACATTCCAAATGCTCACCTCCAAATTCCATCACATTGTAGATTTAGGCTTCAATATATAAACTGAGGGGGTGTGGGGCACATGAACATTCAACTCACAGCAAGAACTATCTAAAATGGGAGAAACACCTAAGGGCCCATGTGCGGCAGGGGGAATATATGAGACATTCAATTCATGTTTATGAGTACAATTCTAAATTTATATTTAATTCAAATTGTATGCATAATATACTCAGAGGTACATGTATACATTTAATGACTAAATCTCTAGATACCTTTAAATGTAATATAGTGGAAGCTTGATAATTATTTTAATTATCAGGGTACTTCAGCTCAAGAATTTGGATGGTTTTAAATTATACTAGAAATCTGACTTCAAGAATTGTCTTTCTGGGAGTTCCCGTCGTGGCTCAGTGGCTAATGAATCTGACTAGGAACCATGAGGTTGTGGGTTTAATCCCTGGCTTTGCTCAGTGGGTTAAGGATTCGGCTTTGCCATGAGCTGTGGTGTAGGTTGCAGACGCGCCTCGGATCCTCTGTGGCTGTGGCTGTGGTGTAAGCCTGCGGCTACAGCTCCGATTAGAACCCTAGCCAAGGAACCTCCATATGCCACGAGCGCTGCCCTAGAAAAGGTAAAAAGACAAAAAAAAAATTGCCTTTCTGAATCCTAATCACATTTAGAATCAGTTTTCTTTTCAGTTTCAGAAATGTCTGAAATCCTTGCAAGTTTCAGTGGATGCTTTGTGTACATTAATCCAAAGACCAAGTTATTTATCAGAGATGAATTTCATTTAAAACATTTTAAAACAAAGTAACACATGATTCTAAAGATAACACATGATTCTAAAAAGCTGTAATGTGTGGATTTTTACAATATATAGAGACGGTTTTGATCTTTCTAAAATTCCCTTGAAAGAAGTGAATAGGGAATATTTACCTCCCTTACATTGTTAAAGAAGTAGAAAGATAGGCTAAGTTTATTGTTGGTTACATCTCAGTTTTCACATATATTATATTTCTTGGTAAAGCAAAAGGATTATACACATACATATATACACACAAATTTAATACCTGTAATTTTTTAAAAAATTTAAGCCATTATTCCCTGCTCAAATTTTGTACTATATAAACATTAAATATATTCCTTTTATTATTCAACAGACTTCAATATTTTCCTGGCATAATGTAAGTTGTATCTCTTGAAATTACTGAAATAAGTAAAAATCTACATGAACTATATATGAGAGTTAATTCGACATCTATTCAAACTAAAATTTCCTACACCGAACTATCAATGCACTCCTAACTCTTATTTTTAAAAGACACCCTGATCTATTCAAACTTCAAGGACTGGGCTATTCTCCATGAAGCACAGCCATATTTTCTGTACTGCACAGACTACACCACTAGCAATTATAGATTCCTGGACTGATCTTTTACAGATGTCAAGAGAATTTGATGAAAGAATGTTCTTAGAATGGAGGCACGATTGAGACAGTAAGGTGCCACACTGAGTATGCCCTTGCTATAGGAAATAAAGGCTGGAACAAGACTAGTATTTATTTTTCAATAAAAGGAAGGGTTGGGGGAAGATGATTAAAACTGTGGAAAAGAAAAGTGGAGGACAAGGAGTAGAAGAAAAGAGAAAGCCATGATTGTATGGGTCAGTAAGAGAAAAATTACAGTGAAAGAGAGCTAACATACACACAAGAATGGAAATAAGAATTTCCATTTGTCAGGTAGCCTCTAAATGGCCATGGCTGCTTAAATAGTTCATATGCAGTATTTCATTAATCTTCCCAGCAACCCTTAAAGAGAGTATTAATAATTTTCCATGGAATAATAATCTGAAGAAGCGGGAAGAAGGTCTTACTTTGGAAACTGTCATTCCACCATGCTTTCAGTGCCAGCTTTGGAGGCATGTGATCAATGCAGTTACATGAGCCTCTGTGCTTAAAGGGATATGCATTTTGTTTAATGCTTTGTAGTCACTATGTTAAAATTGTTCGTAATTTTTGAACTTGGCATTTTCTTTAAGCCCCTATTTCTTGAAGTATGTTGCTAGTACTGATATAATACTGGAGAACAACATTTAAAGCACGCTAGTTGATCGAGGCACTAAAAATTAGAAACTCAAACAGGTTTAGGACAAAACACAGTGTTAAATGCTTTAACATCTCTCCCCACTATCATCTCCATCATATTCTCTCTTAATTATTTTTCTAGTTTATTTTGCTACATCCTCTTCTGAGATAGGTATTGATTACTTGCCAAGCAGATCCATTTCAATGTGTCTCCTCAAAAATATCAATCAGTGTATAAAACTGAACTATATGACACAGCCTGTAATTGCTACCTTTTGCTATAAAGAAAAAAATTGTCAGTAAAAATCAGAAGATCCAGACAACTGGCATTATTCATTTATCTTATACATCTTTGTTATATTTACTCAGCTAAATGAAAACTCTTCAGGAATTTTTCTGTGTTCTTTGAAACATCTATAATAATCTGGAGAACAAGGTAGATATCCAATAAATATATGTAAATTCACTGAAAGTCTAAAAAGAATGAACTGCAGTATAAACAGAAACAGATTAAGGGAGTAGTTTAAATAACAAAACTATGAGATTTGAAGTCTGTCTAACATAAATTGCTTGATTATAATATAGGAGCATTTGTGTTTAACACAAATAAGTATTTTCAAAACTAAGAAAACAAATTTTAATTACTATATGTTAGAGAATATGGAAAATGCTCTGTTTTAAATGGTTAACCATTCATTTGGTTTGTCCGCATCTTGGTCAAATGAGTGGCAAAATCTCTTTTTTCTTTTCTTTTTAACCTATGGAAATTATTTTAGCTCCTCCTATATAAGTAAGTCTTAACAAATTATACAAACAGAACTTGCTGGAGTATTTCCATATGATTTCACTTGCAAAAAAAATGTTTTTCTTTCATGTAAAGTACAGGTTTACTACCTCATAGTTCCATGGAAATAAGTCTTTTATTTTTTTCCCTTAAAACAATAATGACAGAGAAAAATAAATGACAAAGCTGGAGTCAAGGAATCTTGGAAAGAGTCCAATTGTTTTATCAGCTGTACCACAAAGCAAGCAAACCTTAACCTTGCTTGGCCCTATAATGCTACTAAACTGCTGCTTTTGATACTTTGCATTTTGCGTAAATGAGCAAACTCTCCTCAGTTTAATATGCTGATTATTGTAAAGTAAGCATAATGTCAAAACAACATTTGACCCAGAGCATCTTAGAGCTGTGGCTTTCTAACCAGCGCTCCTGTCGCATGCCAGTCAGCAAATATACATGGATCAGTTTAAGGATATGGTCTCATCTTTCTCTTTTGGGAACTGAGTGTACAGCTTCGAAAATCAAGAGAAACTAACTCCTGACTCAGTTTCTGGCAGAGTGGAAAACTTAAAGAAGAAAGAAACATCAGGACTGGAATCATATACATGACAATGCCCAAACATGTCACACTCAAGCCTGGTCTAACAAAGATATTTTAGATATATGAAAGGAAAGGGAGGGCTGTAATAGAGATCTTTTTTGAATATCTTATAATTGGTATACTATGTATCTGTAGATTTTTGAGGAAGAAATTATTCACTCTGTTCTAGAAAAACATGGAAACAAAAAGAACAGGTTTTCCAAACATCTTCCACTATACGTCATATTGTTTTACTCTAACTTTTCTATTCTTTCCTAACAGGAATTGATAGGAATAAACAAACCATACTTGAGGTATATTTCTGCATATTCAGACATTCAAATTACCTGAATTCTAAGTCTCAGGGTATTAAAAAGAAAAAAGAAAAAAAAAACCCTGCTCTCAGTGAGACACTGATTTCATGCTGTGACAAGCTCAAAAATGAAAACAACTACACACATGAGAGGGTTTTTCACCAAACCGCAGCACTAAGCACAAATGAAACCCTGCTGGGAACATGTATCTACAAGTGTGAGTGTGTTTGACTTGGTAACACGGGTTTGTGACTCTATGTGTTAATAGGAAAAAGTAAAAAAGGAGCTAGACAAGGATTTCATTGTCCATGTTTTCTGAAGATCTTTTTTTTGAGTTAGAGTTTAAAAATACTGGCAGCATTTGAACATAACGCTTAGAATTGGCTCAAAGGCTGTCTTCACTATAGTTAACCATACTTTGCCCCATTAGTGACCTCAATCCAAACAAAAAAGATGAGAGAAGATTCAAACTTTATACATTTACATTCCCCTTAGACTAGCCTGGACCAAAGATCATGAAGAGACTCAGTATGGATCACATGAATTCTTTCTTCTCAAATGATGGAGTATGTGTTCTATTATTTCAGAAATAAAGTCAGATGCTAAGTCATTCTTAAAGCTTCTCTTCTTTTTCTTTAATTAGACCTATTTAAAACCCCCTCTCTGATAACCCTGTGTAACTCTCACTCCCAAGCAATAATTGAGGGAAGGATCAGAAGTTATAGAGATTAGAAATCAGTATGACACTAGGAAAAATCCTAGAGACATAATAATTAGACATTCAACTCATTTCTCTTTCCAATATCATTTCACTATTTTTGTTTGAATCTTTGATAAAACATGAAAAGGTTCATGAAATAATTTAATATTGGAAGACACCAAAATAACATTTCTAAAATGGTTAGTTAGAAGATAAATTATTTTCTTCAAGTTAAAAAAAAGAGACTGCAGATTAATTTTATAATAAAATATGTGATATATTTTGTACCCCAAGCTTTTAGAAAGGCATTATATGTAAATACTACATTATATCTATAGTTTCTACACTACAAATATTTACTATCTTATTATGGCATGATATGCCATGACCAAAAGCAATAAAGTTTGACCTTAAGCATACAGAAAAAGTTTTAGTCTCAAGAGTCAGATGTTACTGATAAACAGCAATTGATATAAAATATATACTTTATTTTTCTTTATTTATCTCTAAACGTATGAAACTCTTTTATCTCAGCAAATAGAAGTTATGGTATTCAAATGCTTTTAAAAATATGGATCCTTTCAGATGTAAAAGTCTTAAAATTATTATTTTAAATATTAAATTGCATTATTCAGAAACAATTAATATTACCTACAACAAAAAACTCCATAAAGTATATTTTTCAATACATCTAAAGTAACTAAAGCAAAGTCTATTCTAGTCCATAAACTTCATAGATAATGTACCATCTATAGCAATTAATAATGGATTCATAGGGGCCATTATTCCTCAAGGTCTAAGAGTTCAGAACAAGAATTTCTTTCAAAACAGTTGGTGCATCTTTGCAATGCCATATGACTCCAAAGATAACTCATCCAGTTCCAACTAATCAATTATAATGTAAGCTAAATTATAAGTTAAGAGTTATTAACAGCTCTTTTATATATTGGCTACATGTTTCCATAAATGAAAAGAAGGAACATCCATACAGAAATCAAACATACTTATAAGTTATAATAAGTGACTTAAAAATGAATTGAAATGTTCACATATTTAAAAAGGCTTATGTGTCTCTTGATTATAAGCCCTCAAAATTCTGTTCACATCCAGTTAAAAGATGTGAAATTTTTATGTGAAATTTATAAATCATAATGCTAAAGGAACTACACCTTGAGGTGGTTTAATAAATGATTGTTCTCAATAGTTCAAGACTATCCATACACAAGATGAAGTTTCAATATTGGTAAAAAATTAGTTTCAATATTTTGGTAAAATTCAAAATAGAAATATAGTATATCTTTATTAAATAGATATCACTATAGTCCACATTTTGTCATTTTCCTCCAGTAGTTTTATTTGTTTGGGGGAGTATTGTTTTCATTTTCTTAAGATATTATATTTTTGCTTTGTGCCCCAAGCTTTTTCGGAAAATTCTGGAAATAGTAAATTAATCATTCAATAACATTTCCTTGCCTAGAACAATAGATAAATAGAAGAGAATAAGATGAATAAGGGAAAGAGAAATGGAAGAAGAGAAAACAAAGTGTGCAGCAGAAAATATAGAATATAAGTATAAAACGCATGGACTGGACAATACCTCAGTTTAAATTACCTACAGGGAGAAGAAGTACAGGGTGCTGTGATAAAATAGTGCATTTGATTTGCAATCACTAATTTGAACTAACATTTGAATACCTGCTTGTTTGTTTTTTACATTATCTGGCACTTCAAGTGGCTTTTCAAAACCCCTTAGTAACAAACTAAATCTTAAATCTAATTGACAATTTCAAACAATGTTGACAAAAATGAAATCCAAAGGAGAAAAGGAGAAAGGTAACCCTTCCCATCTGCAGTGTGCTGTCAGCCTGTGTCAGTCTTTGAAGTTTTTGACTGAAATCCTACCGATGGGAGAAAGAACATCAAATCAGAAGAGAGAAGGCAGATGCATGAGAGATAAACCTTCTTTTACTGCTAGAGTTCCAAATGCAGACAGGCAATCTGAGGCATCAGACTTGCAGTCGCTCCTAGAAGCCCCCCAGAGATTTCAATACTCAGTTGTCAGAGCACACCAAGGCACGCACAACACCCAGACAAGTGTCTGCTGTAGACCTGCTACAGAGAATTGCTGGCAGGTAGCTGGCTAGCATTCTGTACATTTAGAGGTAAAAATACCTATTTTAAGATATGGAATAAAATATAAGAAGAAAATTTACCATCACAATATTTAAGAAAATTCTAAACGTATTTGAGAAGCAATGGACCCCTCCTCCCACACACACACATTATGTTATGCTACAGGTTTTAGTTTTGCAAATCATTCATCAACATCTAGAAAAACCTTGTGTATGTATGTGTGATACATCTTGTATCTGTGTTTTGTGTATATTTGTTGTTTGCATCAGAATCTAAAACACTGAAAACAAAATTTGTATGTTTTTTAATTATTATACAAAATCAAAATTACATATTTTGAAAGTTATTTTTGAATTTTTTTGTTCCCCTCAATTCATTTTTCTATAGTGCATTCCAAATATATTCCAAGTAACTTACACAACAAATTCTGGCAGTGAGAATATCTTACTATGCATTCACTTATATTCTTACAGTTAAGTACATTTATAATACTCCTTGTTCTAAGCAGTATTGAAGGCAGCTGATATGTATAAAGTGTTTTAAAGTGTCATTTACTACTCTATGAGACATATTTCTTTCATTCTATAAAAATTTACTGAAATATTGCATGTCTAGGACAAGGATAAAGAGTTGGTGGATAAAAGATATCTCCAAGTTAAGTTTTTTAGCTTGGGTACCCACACCTATAAACTTACTCCTGTGCTAAGATACTGACAGCTCCAAATTGGATTGTATTGAGATTTGCATCACAAGCACAGAAATGGAATAAGAAAAGGCTTGAAATTTTAATATCTATTATTAGAACATTGAAAATATCTTTCAAAACTAATACGGAACTTGTACATGAAATAAGAAAAAAGTTGCCCTCAAGTCAGTATCAATTGTAGGTGGTGGTGGCCAAAGCAAAAACAATGAAAACAAAACAAAGCAAAATAGATTAAACCTAAAAAGAAGGAGAAAATAAGTCCTGGAGAATAATCATGCCTTCCTCTGACACTCCATGCTCTTTCCTCTTCTCCCTTCCCATCCCCCTCCTTCCTCCTCTTCCTCCTCTCTCTTCTCTTTTTTAACATTATGAGTGGCAGACTATGAAAAGCAGAATAAAAGCACAGAGAGCCAAAATAAAATCAGAAACTAAAAGGAAAATTTTTAGAAAGCAACTTTTCCTTTAATAAAACTATTTGATCAAACTTGTAGGGATAAAATATTTAAAATGGAATAATTTTGCAAAGTAATATTTAGGAATATTGATTTTGAAAGCCAATTAGAAGAAAACAAAAGCTTATTATTTTAGTAAAAGATCTGAAAAAGAATATTTCAACATGGTTCAAAATATTAAAAATATACATGAATTTGCCTGTTCCTGTGTTTTAATATTTAAAAATGATAGGCTTTAATAAGTGACCAATAGCTATACTGCACCTGTAAATCATAACTTTAAATGAATAGTTTAAAGTTGTCTAGAGCTTGTACTTGGAACAGATCTTGCAATCTGAGTATGGCTAGTATAAAATATATCATAAAATACTGACACTTTTCCATCTTAAAGGAGTGCCAAATTTTCCTGAGGCAAATTGTACTTGTAAACAACAATCATTTTTAAAACACTTTAAATTATCAAGTGCTGGCACTTGTGACCCAATTTACTTAAGCGTTATTTTGGATCACATCAAATAAAAAGGGCATATTTTCAAAGACAACATTCTACTGCCAAATACAACCAACTCATGTTTATTTCTTCAGGTGAAAGGTACAGGGTCAAATTTTAAAAATATTATCACTTTTTTTCCTTCACAAAACCTATTGTCATCAGATTTTCAAAGCCTGGTTTAACTGAAAAAGAATTATGCAAGACTAGAGAATGTTATTATTATATGCCTCTAATTAAACTGAGACAACAAAACCAGTATCACAAAATGCTCTCATGTTTTTTTTTTCCTTTGGACATGCTTCATTGTCAGATTTACAAAGCTCGATTTTATTTTTTTAAATACAGGACCAGAAAATATTGTTATAATCATTGGCATCTGATTAAGGTAACTAGCATAAGTTTTTTTCAAATTTTTTGCTTTCGTAAAGTTTATCACCTCTATAGATATCATATTGTGATATTTATTTTATTTACATCTCATCTGATGCTTAAAGAAAAAAAAGACTAACTTTTCATCCAAAAAGACAGGTGTTTCCAGGACTGTTGGCTCTAGCTTATAACTTGAAAATTAAGGATACCAATAAATCCTAATTTATATTCAAGACAGAGATTCTTAGAAAAATGATGGACTTGCTAGAACATAGGGCAAATATATTCTCCCCAACCTTCATAATTTTACTTCCTGAAGAGATATGCAAATTATATGTGAACACACTGTTTAGAATGGACTGAAAAACAAATCCAAACAAATTCAATCTACCCACAGATAATAAGTTCACTGCATTTAGCTGCAAAATAATCTCATTTTCCTAATAAAAACAATAATGAAATACTCATATGTCCACACTCACATTTCTGCCTGGATCAGTTCCATTCAGAGTTCCTCCTGATTATGAAGAAGTCTCACACACTTCTAAAGACAGGTATTACCATCTTTATTTTATCACTATGTAAATTTATGAGGACACGGAGAGCTAAGAAGATGCTGCAAAACCCTAACCTCCTCAATATTTAATTTGCAGTTTTCACGAACAGATTCTACACATAAGTTTTGGCTAATTATCAAATATAAACATAAAATGAAATTAAAATTATTATGACAAGTCATTTCTGTTACTTATTTTTCTTACAAATACTCTTCTTGAGTTTATTCTCTGTAATACCTGGAGAATTTTTTCATGCTTCTACCTTCAAGATCAACCCTCTGCCTCCAAAATATAAACCTCAAAATATACACATTGAGGTCACCTGAGAACAGGATGCCACCATACTGCCAACATTAACCACCACCTTTTTGAAGACACTTCATGTTTTATGGAACACTGTTCAGAAAACATCAGCCAATGTTTGAGAGGAATTATTCATTTTTTTCCCTAAACTCTGACAGTATTTAATTTTTTCATAGTTTAAAACTAACTAATCTAGATTTAAACATCAAGAATGGCTTAGACTGTTTGTTTTAGAGACAATCTGAGTAAGAGTCATAATAACTACTACTGCTGTAAGCAGCTCTTTGCAGGAACCACCCTCAGCCCGAAGTTCCCTTTCTTGTCACATAGGAAAGCTATATTGTAACTAACTTTAAACCAGGCACCTCCATGCTCTACTCATCTCTGGCCCAGGCACACTTCTCGTATCTATTAATCTCAGAATACCTTGCCTAACTCGTTGGTTCTTTCAATAGATTAAAGAAGTAGAAATAAAGAATAAATTAAAGATGACCAGATTTTTTTCCCTAGCTTCCCCTTCACTAATCTCCCCAAAAAACTATGTGACCAAACTGTGTGAATAAGAGAATATGTAGAGGAAGATCAGAAGTCCACAAGCCTGAACACGGTGAGGGATGGCAAAGATTCTGACCCTCTACCTCAATGATTTACTGAGATTAATTCCCTCTTTCCTTTAAGACTTTCATGGCCCAGTAGAATCTTCAGAGGTGGTTTAGGGGAAATGCCTAGGCCACCAGCACCCCAGATTGCTGGCATTCTGATTAAAGGCACCTTTCCTTTCTACCATTTGTGAGCACTGATTTTGTAAGCTGCAGAACTCTCCATTTGATAACACCTCTAGGAACAATATAACTAGGCCAACTGAAAAGTAAGTAAGGGCAGTGCTCATGATCAGGTTTTGAACACAGCTTCTGTCTCAAGCAATGCAGCTTAAAATAATGGCAAAAGTGACTTTTAGAATGATTGGTCTTACACAGCTAATGAAGATTCATATATTTAACAATAAGTACACAAGTAACACATTGTACTTGTGCCTGTATTGCTCATATTTTCTGTAGACTACTGAACTACAATGTAAAACTTCATTTAAGTTGGAAAAAAGTTACAAGATATAAAAAAATGAAACAAGACTACATTAGTCTCTCAATGGACTTGACAAGCGACTAATTTGCTATGAGAAGTTAAAAGTATTACATCATCAAAGATTTATTGCTTACCAAGAGCAGAGATACAAAATGCATTTTTGGCCTTTGGACTTTGCTAAACTAATTTATATCGATAGACCATCTCTGCCAAGAAATGTTCTATAAGCAAAACAAACAAAAAATACAAATTAGGTCCATTTATCATTGATTCAATAATTGATGTATCTATATTGTCATAGATTCACATGACGTGGCGCTTGCTTATGTAATATAAAGTAGCCAAGGCTAAATACAAATACAAAATCTCATTTTTATTAGAAAATTTATTTTTATAAGTATATATATACATATCTACTTACATACATATGAAATATTTTTATAGATTCTGAATGCTCTATGTTTTTTATAATTTAAAAAGCATTTATAATAGCTTTTCTTTATTAAGACTCTTGGAGTTCCTGTCGTGGCTCAGTGGTTAACGAATCCGACTAGGAACCATGACGTTGAAGGTTCTATCCCTGGCCTTGCTCAGTGGGTTAAGGATCCAGTGTTGCCGTGAGCTGTGGTGTAGGTTGCAGATGCGGCTCGGATCCCGCATTGCTGTGGCTGTGGTGAAGGCCGGCAGCTACAGCTCCTGTTAGACCCCTAGCCTGGGAACCTCCATATGAAGTGGGTGCAGCCCTAGATAAGGCAAAAAGACCAAAAAAAAAAAAAAAAAGACTCTTAATTTGTAAAAATGACACAAAACAGTGAATCAATTTATAATCCCAAGATCAGGGTACTCTGGTCACTAAGATAGCCTAAAATGCCTAAAAATATTTTCACAGTATTTTTCTTGTTTTCACTCCAAATAAGAAAGCTAGACAATTATACACTTATCAGAACATAATTATAGTAATTGATGTCCTATTTTTTATTAATAGTATAGAATAGTTCATTTTTCTGAGTAAAATATTAATGGTCACTTCTTTTCCTTGTACGTTATTGCTTCAAATAAAATCAGTCCAGTGTTATGGGATTTTTTTTTCTTCTTACAGTTATTTTTTCCCAGTAATTTTGCATACATATTATTCTAATAGCTTTCCATGGATCCACTTGAGTGACCAATGGAAAGGTTAAGTTCGAGTAAGAGAAAGCATTGCAACTAATTAATATGTCAGAGGAATATAGCCCCAGCCAAAAGAGTTAATGAAGCTTGCTAAGGACACATGTGGGCCTTTTGTAACACAGGCCTGGCTGTATAGCCTAGTTAGGTTAAATTGTCTGTCAGTTACTGGCCAGTTGGCCACCACCTGGCTGCCTAGGCCAGTCTCTCCCCCATCCCCAACAGCTCTCTTCCCAGCTCTCAATGGCAGGCTGCTGCCACTAAAACTCTAGAAGCCTCTGACAAGGTCTGGGCACACAATGGGCTCCTGACAAGTGAATGAAGGGCCAGGGCGACATGCTGAATGGTGAAGATTTTCCCCATTTAAAGGAGTAATGTTCACAACAACACCCATAAAAGAAAAAGCCCATCCTTGGTGTCAGGCCATTAACATGTATAACAATATGCTAATAACCTTCTAGATTACTTTCAGTTTCCAAGGATATTTAAATACTTGAATTGATGGCTTCAAACTTAAAGGGGATGGTGGGGGAGGAGAGAGGAAAGGGATGTTGGTTAGGGAGAAGGAAGAAACACAAAATGAGTGGGAGAAATTGCAATCTATCTCACAGAAAACCATTTTAAAATACCTTCCACACAAACAGAGGGCTTCTGCCTATAGAAAGATTGTAGCAGTTCACACAGTGCTCCTGAGGGAAATATTATCAATGACATGCAAATCTCTATGAACCTTGTGTTTAAACACGATTGTTGTGATCAGAAGGTGGTTCCTGACTGAACTTATTTATAAGTGGAGTCATAGACTTTTGGTTTTGTGGTTGCTTGTTACTCTTCCTTTAACTCCCTCCTTCGAGAGGCTTTACAGAGTTACTCCAGGCAGAGCCTTGACCATCTGCCCAAATAGCATACATTTTTGGGGACACTGTGAAAAACCGTATCACAAAAATAAATAATGACATTTTGGAAACAAGCTCAGCCTGAGGTTGTAGCCCAAAGCAATTAAGAGATTACTGAACAAAATAAATCATAAAAGATATTTTCTTACCCGTTATTTTATCATTTGCCATTTTCTTAGATAACAAATGTGAGGTGAAGTTAGTAATATTATGTCCCACCATATTTATTCAAAATAAGCCTCAAAATTAAATATCAATTTATGTTATCATAAGAAAAAACCTATCATATTTACCACCTGCTACATTGTATGTCAGAATTCATTGCTTCTGTCTTAAAAAAAGACAGCAACTCTTTTAGTGCTCACTAGTGATAGTCAATCAATTTGAAAAATTACTGTTCTCATGGATTTCAATATCAGGCTCTTGCCACAAAATTGAATCTGCCTGGCTTCCAAAGAGAAAAAGCATTTGGTAAATTTGATATGCTTTTAAAAATCCTGTCACAAGGAATTTAACAGAAGTAGGTAAACTTCTGGTACATTTCACTTCAATTTAGAGGGTAAAATGCTTCTTTCTTTATACAGTTTCTGAAACAACTCATAAGTTTGAAGCATCAAAATCTGCATGTAATGCAGATGCCAATTTGTGCCAGTCTCCAAATACACACCCACATCATGATGCTAAGCGGAAGCCCTTTCTACAGGGTCAAACCTGTTAAAGGATTTGCTTCCCTGCGCAGCTAAGCAAAATTATCAGAATGCCATTCTTGAAATGGGGTTATAAAAAGTAAACATTTGGTTTTCATGTTGTAAACATATTTGTAATGACCTGTTAGGCAAGTGAAGTACAGACCTTAATCCTTGGTAACTAACAAAGATAATAGCAATGCACATCCACTACTATTTTGCAAGCAGTCTTTAATTATAATTCAGATCTAGGATTCAATATTCCTTTTTGGGCTCAGGATCCCTGTTTACCCTCTTGTTCTCTTTTTAGTAGAGAGGGGGTGTGGCAGGGGAAACAGAAGAAAACTGTGTAAGATGGTAATTCATATGCTGTCATCTCCTTGGCCCACCAAAGCATGTGTATTCAAAGGACCAGAAGATACCTGCACTGGCAGAGTACTGCTATTCCATTTTTATCAGGATGAAGAACCTAAGTGTCCTCCAAGGTTGTATATAGTAAGTAATACATTAAGCTATTTTGAGGAAAATAAAACAGACTAAGTCAAGTATCCCCACGTTTAAACTTTAGTATTTCTACTTCTGTAGTGAAATCTTCCTTTTTATGAGGCTAATTTCAATATTAAAGTTTACAGATTTCCAGAATCACTCACCTGACTCTTTTTCTATCACCACCAATAACCTTATGGGATTCCCAAATTAACAAAATTCTTCAGGAAAAAATAGACTAAATGCTACCATTTCGATAAGAAAATATAAATCAAAAACCAAAGTGAAATTTGTAAAGTAACATTTACATCTAAGTAAAACTGAAGCTGTGTCACATTGGGATTATAAACCAAAGAATAAAATGGCAAAAAACTAACCTGAGAAGACACCTTTTATATGGCCTAGTGATGCTGCAAAAGGAACTTTTTCAAGTTCAATTTTTTCAAGTTCAAGGAAATATATATCTGAATGTGCATTTTTCCTCTTCATCAGGGTAAGAGATACATAAAAGAATTGTTTTATTATGTATAACAATTAGCAAATGAGTAGATATATTTTATGCATAGATTATTTAAGATTGCACTTTTTCCTGCATATAAAAGGCAAGATCATTTAAATAATTTCATCATGGTTAAAAGTAATGAAGAATAATACAAACTGGATTAGATGTAGCATTTAAGAAGCATAGCTAAGATGTAAGTAATGTGTTTAAGACAGAAATATATACTTTCTATCTGAAAGAAGTTATGCTATTTTCACTGCAAGTTTGAATATCTTAAACTGTTTTAAAATAGAGAAAATAACATATACAACTAGCAGAGTGGATTTCAAAGGCTGGAAATTTCAATCTTTTTATATTTTTAAATCATTTTATGGTTTTAGAAAAAAGAAGTCTAATTTTGCATTCAGGTGACCTAAATGGGCTGAAGCTTTTTCATTAAAACAAAGATTGTCTGGCTGTTTGTCCAAATCTCCAGCCAAGAGGCAATTGTTGTCTCCAGACAGAGACAATTGTTGGTGTTTATTCTACTGAAAAATGTGAATATATTGTGTTTCTGAGTATTTGCTTAATTAAGAAAGGAGCTTTATACAATTCATGGACAATGAATTTAAAAGATAGGTTTCCAAGGTTTCTTTTCTTTAATTTTTCTGCTAGTTTTATCTTCTTATGGTACACCAGAGCTACTCACATTTTCCATTTCAAAACAGGTATCGATTACAATCATTGAAAATTATATACATAAATGTCATTATATAAAAAGATAAGGCTTCTTTTCTTAGCAATAGGAATTTAGCATGTAGTAAATGTCCATTCTGTTTTTACTTTCTAAAACAAATATGCTAACATATAGTCTTCTTATGTATTAATTATTTAGCATTTCTGTATTTTAAAAAGCATTGCATTTAATATAAGTACATTTTTTCTTAACTAGGTTATAATATATTAAACACTAACAACCTTTCCATGAAATTAAAATTTCAAGTTTCTTAATTAATGTGAAATTACATTTAGTATATTTATCATAGTTTCAACTTTCAACAATAAGCATGTAAGGAATAGATATTAATAAATAAATACTCTATAAGTTTTATAGCAACAACTTTTTAAAATTTTAGTTTTGGTTTGTTTTTAATCATAGTCTCCTTAATGACTGAAGTCTTTAGAGAATGACTTAAAAACAATCTATAAAAGTCACACACACACACAAACAAAAAAAAAAAACCCACAAACTTTCTATTTTCAGAGAGCCAATAACAAAATACCACAGTTGCCAAAGTTATCTGCTTCCTATCAAGACCCATGTTTGGCACAAGAAGTATTCAATTCATTCATCATTGTCAATGCACTAGTACTCTAATTATTTCAAATTGTTTCCTCAGCCAGAGGTCTAGGACAAATCAAGCAAGCCAAAAATAGCAGTTATGAATAATTATGCATAATTTACCTCAAGGTCTGGACCAGTCTATCATTAAAACTTTTACTTGCCACACTGTGATCTCTGCTAATTGCAAACTTTGAAATTAGTTCAAGGTTGTCTTTTTATCCAGTGCCAACCTCAAACCCAATACCTAGTGACTTTCTGGTACTTTGAACACTTCAAATAAAATAATGTCATCAGAATGCTGTAAAGAATATATATATATATATAATGGAAGATGGAAATTAGTGGAGAAACTGTTGCGCCCACTTTTCACAATGCTCAAATATGTTCACAAATGGTATAAAGATGAGGAGTTAGAAGTCTAAACATGGTAATGACCTAACTATGGGAATTCTATCCTGCTGAAAAAGAATGAGCTTTAGCAACATACAAATATTTCTCTTTGGTGTCAAGTTAGTTCTCAGACAATCACTATACTTTCTTAAAGAAGAGCTCCTTGACGTTCTGCTGTTCACTAGAAAGTCTACAGTGCAATCTGACTTTGACCCTCATTTAGGGCAAAAGCTGAGACACACATGTCTTTTACCACTGATGTCAGGATTTCTAATAACTACAAATATTTCCAAATATTCAGTAAAATATAACAACTGAAGGCAATGCATTTCAATTTCTATTTATTCAATTTAATGTTACTTCTTCCCATATAGAGTGTTACAAACTTCATCTCCCATTATTTCTTCCCTTTTGCCCTATTCATGTTCTATCTTATAGTCATACATTTTCTTCTCATTGAAAGAAGAGAAAATATGAGAGAAAATAAATATGAGACTTTAAATCATCCATTCCTCACTTTAATTTTCTTTAAAAAACTCTTTCCCCAGGCCTTTGAAGACATATATCATTAAACAGTCATCCTCCTGGATTATTTTCTTTTCATAAAACAAAGGATGCTCCATTTCACCTTGGACATTTTGAGGTGAAATGGGCCAGTTTGTGGGAATGTTTTTCCTGGCTGTGACTGGTCAGATAAATGCCCCTACTCCACACCTTTTTAATAATACATCATACTTGCTGGGTTTCTGTGCTTGTGTTTTTGTGATTTTTTGTTAACGATGGTCTCAGAGAATCATCCACTTAAAGAAAGAACCCCTTTAATATCACCAGCTCAGTTCACTCAGAGTATGATTCTATCCGGGTCCTCCTTAAACCTAATTCCAAAATATTTTGAGTCTGAAGTTCCTGCTGAAACACTGCTTTGGAAACTGGTTACAAGTGGATGGCACCAAGAAGCATAAGCAAAAAAGAGAGTAAATTGGGGGAAGCAGATGAATTTGGGGAAGAAAAAGAAGAACCCTAAAGATCGAAGGTAACTATTTGTCTTCGATATCCCAAAGAATTATGTTGCTTTTTTTGTTGTTGTTATTTTCAGTCTTTTTTCATGAACAGAGAACCTTGTAAGATGACTGTTAGGATGGTACCAGAATGAAAATCAGAAAAAAGGAGTTATTAAACCTTACATGACTGTGTCATCGAGAGTTACAGACATATCCAGCACCCGCCTAGCCTCCCAGTGGGACGCGGCTACTTCAAGCAAAAATGTTGCCAAGTGCTTATGTTGAAAGGAGAGTCTATGTACTGGATAAAATTTGATCTTATTCTCAGAAATCTTTTAATTTAGTGAACAGTTTAAAAAATGCATAAGTTACCATAATAAATAATTATAAATTGTGATAAATTATATGAGAGAGAAGATAAGGAAAGGAAGAGACAATAACAAGGATGGCTGCTAAGCCTACTTTAAACAGTGGAACAGGGAATGCCACACATTTAAGTTGAGAGCTAGAGCAGCAGGATGGTACACTGAGGTCTTATGGTTAAGAAGAACCAAGATCTGGAGTAAGGTTACCAGGGGCTTAATTCTACCACTTATTTGCTATTAATTAGCCTTTGGGCAAGTTACTTAATCTCTCTGGATTCAGTTTGTAAAACAAAGATGAAGATAGCATCTAAAACCATAGGGTGAACCACATTTGAAGGGACTGGGGAAGGTGTTCTGGGAAAATAAAAAACACAAGAATCGGAGCCCTGGAGTTTCGTCGTGGCTCAGTGGTTAGTGAACCCGGTTAGCATCCTTGAGGATGCGGGTTCGATCCCTGGCCTTACTCAGTGGGTTAAGGATCCAGCGTTGCTTTGAGCTGTGGTGTTCGTCGCTGATGGGCTTGGATCCACCCTAATGAGTGAAAGCATTTGCTGCTTCTGAGAAACCGAAAATCGGTCAGTGTGACCACAGCCTAATCTGGCAAGTAAGAAGTCTGAGAGAAGTACAGCAGAGGCTGTGCCATCCAAAGCCTAGTCAGCCCTGAAAAGTCTGGACTTGGTTGTACAAAAGGTGATCTTTGTTCTTCCTTCAGAAGATGTGCATGTAAATGTTCAAGATAATGGTGGGTAGAAAGGGACAATATGAAAAAGATGATGTTTTTCTCCCTGAGAGTAATAACATTAAAAATTAAGCAGAGGATTTTCTTTTTTTGTCTTTTTTGTCATTTTAGGGCCACACCAGCAGCATATGGAGGTTCCCGGGCTAGCAGTTGAATCAGAGCTGTAGCTGCCGGCCTACACCACGGCCACAGAACTCCAGATCTGAACCCCATCTGCAACCTACACCACAGCTCATGGCAACGCCGGATCGTTAACCCACTGAGCAAGACCAGGGATTGATCCCGCAACCTCATGGTTCTTAGTCAGATTCATTAACCGCTGCGCCACGACAGGAACTCCAACAGAGGATTAACATAAAATGTGTGTTTTAAAATAGGCCACTTTGACTACAATGTGGAGATTTTAAAGGGAAAAGCAGCAGGAAGAGCAGTGACATTTTACTAGACGCAGGAGACCAGTTAAGAGATGGTGGTCTGGACCATGGTAGCAGTGCTGGAGATGGAAAGAATTTGATCAATCTGAAAAGTGTTTACATTACACTATTTAAAAAACAATTTCTACAAAATGTATTATTTCCTTGAAGAAGTTTTATATGCTGATAATACATATTGGGTGGGTTGTATACTATTATGTTTTAATTTTCAAGATCAATTTTTGAGGATTAGCATTGGTAAACTGTCTTATTCTTAAATGAAGGTTCTTTGTTTTCTCTTCTCACTGTCACTAGAAAGAATACTAGACTGAACTTTCCCATGGGTCACAATGGGATTGTTTAGAATGCTGAATTACAGTTACTTACAAAATGTCTCCTTTTAATCTGTTTTATGCTCCCAATCCTTCACTGATTAGAAGTGATGAAAAAACATACAGAGCTCCCGAAATTTTAACAACCAATGATCTAAGATAAACGTTTCTTAAGTATTAAGCATATGAGAATCCAAAATCAGTAAAGCTGCACACAAAAACTTTTTGAGTAGTACTACCAATGGTCTCTGTGTAACTGTGTAAATAAAATTTAATTTAAAGCATCATGATTATCATCAGTGTATTTCTTCTATTAAATAAGTTCATGTAGTTCCTAAAATATATTTCATGCCTATTCTATTTGGTGTTCTGAGGGATCAGCATACCAGTACAGTCTATTAGCACTAGTTTGATGCTCTCAGAAGAGTAAATGGGAAGAAAAGCAGATGCTTTTGTAGAATAATCGTGAGGTTATTTCTGTTGCCTACTTGTTTTGTTTTGTTTTATTTTCCTGTGAAAGAAAAAGATCACTAAGGCATCTAGAATTCTGTATTGAAAATGTTCTGATAGGTGATAGAATAATCGTGAGGTCATTTCTGTTGCCTACTTGTTTTGTTTTGTTTTATTTTCCCATGAAAGAAAAAGATCACTAAGGCATCTAGAATTCTGTATTGAAAATGTTCTGATAGGTGACAAGAAGATAGGAAAAACCAAAGTGTTTCACCCCTGAGAGAGTAAGGGCGGAAGCAAAGCCAATAGGCAGGAGAAGCTGTGAATGGCAAGAATCAGGATAGGTCAGGGTGGAATGAGTTTTGGAAAACGTCCCCCAAAAAAGATTTCCCAGTTGATTCAATCAACGTCATCCACTACATAAATGTTTCTTGGCTTTTTTTAGGCTGGCCTTTTTTTAGGCTGTTTGGTATGTCCATGCATGTCTAGATAAATCACTTTTCTCGTCTCCTTTCTGTCTGATATTTAACTTCTGCCTGAACAATTCAACATTATCACTGGAATAATTTGAGTTGTTTCTATTTGATATCATTCTCTACCCTGGTTTGGTGCGCTGAACTGCTGACTTCTCTACCTCAAACTAGGAACAGTCAGATGCTAATGGAAAAAATCCCATTATGTGATGCTAGTTCACCTGGATAAACCCACCGGACTTTTTGTATTGATCTCAAATAGGGGTCCTTCATTTTAGAATGGAATTTCTTTCTCTCCCTTTCCCAGTCTATCAATCTTAGGATTCGTAGGTTTCAAGCTCTGGATTGATTCTGATTTGTCCAGGTATGTTGCATTTTTCTATGCCACATAGCTGTAGTAGAGACCTACAGCTCATGCTAAAAACTGAGAAACCTGAGAATCTTCCAGTTTTCAGGAGTGGATATCAGATACCCACAATTAGGATCCATTTACAGTATTTAGAGTGTCTCATACACATCTTTCCCTAGAAACATACATTAGAGAATAAAGAAACTCACAAAATTCTACATTTGATTTTTACATTAAGAATATAACATTTTGGCATTATAACATTAATATAATATAATATAATATAATATAATATAATATATAACAAGGATAGCTTAATGAATCAACAGTCATACAAATGAGATGATCTGGGAAAGTTTTCCATCCTATCCTTTCCTTTCCCTATGGCCCCCACCCCCAAAATCAAAGTACTATACTTGAAACTAAAAGTTAATCGAGTCATTTTCATTTTAATTATTATCCTTTAAAAATATGAGTCATCACTGTTGAATGCTATGTACCAGGTATGAACTAAACTCTTTATATAAAGTGTAACATTCACTTTGGGCAGGAGCCCCATGAAATAATATTCACTACCCCTACTTTAGAGATGGAGAAAATGAAGCTTACAGTGAATAAGAGGCAGTGGCCGGCATCAATCTGCCTGATTCCGGAGTTCCCTTCATGGCTCAGTGGTTAACGAATCCGACTAAGAGCCATGAGGTTGCGGGTTCGATGCCTGGCCTTGCTCAGTGGGTTGAGGATCCGGCGTTGCCGTGAGCTGTGGTGCAGGTTGCAGACGCGGCTCGGATCCCGCGTTGCTGTGGCTGTGGCGAAGGCCGGCGGCTACAGCTCCTGTTAGACCCCTAGCCTGGGAACCTCCATATGCCGCGGATGCGGCTCTACATAAAGTCAAAAAGACAAAAAAAAAAAAAGAAAAAAAAAATCTGCCTGATTCCAAGGCTATAAACACTCTAAGTTGGCTCATTTACTGCTCTCATGATAAAATTAAATATCCCCGGTAAATCTAAGCTTTAATTATTTATAATAGAGTGACTAATCTTTGCTGAGTGATTGTGCCAATACATACAGCTGACACTACAACTTGCCATCTAGGCATCTTTTCATTGAAGGATTTGGTACCCTGGCTACTGTAGTTCTTAACCCCTTCAGATGTTCTCTCTGTTGTAGGCAGCAGCCAGGCCAGAGCTCATGCCCTTCTCAGGGTGGCACATCCAAAGACTGAACATGCAGGAATGAAAAGGCCTGGTCATTATGGCCTAAATCAATATAATTCTTTTTGTTTTTAATTTTTAATTTCACTTCTTTCCAGGGCCACACCTGGGGCATATGGAAGTTCCTGGGCTAGGGGTCAAATCAGAGCTGCAGCTGATGGCCTACGCCAAAGTCACAGCAATGCCAGATCTGAGACCTATGCCGCAGCTCGCTGCAATGCTGGATCCTTAACCCATGGAGCAAGGCCAGGGATCGAACCTGCATCCTCATGGATACTTGCCGGATTCTTAATCGACTGAGTCACAACGAGAGCTCCCAAGATAATTCTAAAAGACCATTTCAAGTCATGAATGCCGGGGTGGGCCTGTATCCTTGCTCAACTGCTCCTTCTGCCCTCCTGATTCCTCTTCTTCCTTCCCCACAGATGGACCCACAGGGTGCTTCTTAATATTTGGCATGCTGAACTCCTTCTGAGAGTCTGCTTCCAGGGAAACCCAACTCACAAAAATGGAGGAAGAGGGAGGGGCTGGGCCTGAGAGGAGTAAGAAGAAGGACAATGAAGAAAGCACCACTGCACACAACGCACAGACGTCAGATCCCAAAAGACAACTTCCCAGTTCATTGTGTTTGGTTCTGCATAAAATTAACATTGCCACTCCTTGTAGCTAAAAATATATTATATATATATCACTATGGTTTATTCTTTCTGATCTGATTTCTCCTGTATATGGCATGTTCATTTAATTACTCCTGCTTTTGCCATTTCTATAACACATGACTCCCAAGACACCACAATCCTAGTATGCCTACAACAGTCTCATTTTTCACCTGTTGTCCCCTTTTATTTTATTTATTTTATTTTTGCTTTTTAGGGCCACACCCATGGCATATGGAAGTTCCCAGGCTAGCGGTCAAATCTGAGCTACAGCTGCTGACCTACACCATAGGCATAGCAACACAGGATCCGAGCCACATCTGTGACCTACACCACAGCTCACAGCAACACCAGATCCCCGACCCACTGAGGCCAGGGATCGAACCCGCATTCCCATGGATACCAGTTGGGTTCTTTTCTGCTGCACCACAACGGGAACTCCATGTTGTCTCATTTCTAATTTGAAGTAGTACCTACATTCAGTCCCTACAGGGATCCCTACAGCTAATCACCAGAAGTTGTGTATACCACCTATTTATTGTAATTTTAAGTGAAGTGTGTCACTTGGATAAAAACGGTCATTAAGCACAGCAGACTTGAAATAATAAAAATTATGATAAATCAAGGATTTGCCAAAGATCTGTAAACTTAATACAGTTTGTATTTACAAGAAGGTGGGGTAACCAGCACCTCTGTGGATGGATTGCTAACAAGAGAGTAAAGTGGTACAACCTCTACTGAGGGCAATTTGACAATATCTATAAAAATTTAATATGCACACAAAGTTGGGTCCAGCAATTCCTATTCTAAGCACTTAACAAAAATATATTTACTCAGTTGTGAAACAATACTCATACCAGGTTATTCATTGCAGCCACATTTGTGTTAGGGGAAAAAAAAGAAAATGAAATGACTCATTGTCATTAAGAAACTAATGAAATAGGAGTTCTCATTATGGCTCAGCAATAACAAACCCGATTAGTACCCATGAGGATGCAAGTTCAATACCTGGCCCTGCTCAGTACATTAAGGCTCTGGAATTGCCATGAGCTATGGTGTAGGTCACAGCTGCGGCTTGGATCCCATGTTACAGTGGCCGTGGTATAGGCTGGCAGCTGTGGCTCTGATTTAACCCCTAGCTTGGGAACTTCCACATGCTATGATACAGCCCTAAGAAAAAAAGAAAAAAAGGAAAAAAAAAGAAAAAACAAACTAATGAAATAAATCATGGTACATCCACACTATGTACCATGCAAACACAAAAACAAAAAACAATGGAGTTCCTGCCGTGGCACAGTGGGTTAAGAATCTGACTGCAGTGGCTCGGGTCACTGCAGAGGTTCAGGTTTGATCTCAGCCCAGCACAGTGTTGGTGCAGTTCCTGCATAGTTCAAAACTGTGGTTCAGATTCCTGGCCTGGGAACTTCCATATTGTGCAGGTGTGGCCATAAAAAAATAAATAAATAAACAAAAATAAAAATAAAAAACAAGGATGTTCTTTATGTGAAAGATTCCAAACACATTGTTAGGTTTCAAAAAAAAAGCTATGCTCTACAAAAATATTATTGAAAACTTCATTCAATCTAAATTATATACCGTGACACAATTCTTATCTACATATAAAAACAAAATAACATGAATGGCCTCTGGAAAGGAGAAAAAATGACCTACTGGCAGTGTCGCATGTGTGAATCAATGTATTACCTGTTGAAAACTTTGCACTTTAGGTTTTTGATATATTATGGTTCTCAAAGTGTGGTCCAAGAAGGTCGAAATGACTTTCATAGTATAAGGCAGTATTTTGTCTTTTTACTCTGTCTCACTAGTGTTCAGTAGAGTTTACCAGAAGCTCTATGATGGGTGGTGACATCATATCTCTCATGTTAGCACCTAGTGAGATTACTATTATTTTTCAGATGAATTAATAATTCTTTAAATTCCTCAGTTTAATTCCAATTAAGTTAAACATTGATTTACATAACCCACATAAACAAAACCTCAATAATTTTTAAGTGTATAAAGGTGTCCTAAAACCAAAAATGTAGGAGAACCCTCTGATACAGGAAATTAAAAAAGAAAAAAAATTGCAGTGTAGAGACATTTGAGGCTGTGAGATGGAGGCAATTTGGCTGTGGAGATCAAAAAAAGTAAAACAATTTTTCTGATGGATTTGGCATAAAAAGGCCTAGAAAATATTTACCAAAGAGATATACAAGTCTGTAATAATATGAAAGAACGGCTATGTTACAACATTAATTAGGGATGGGAATAAATGGGTAGAAGTTTGCTGTTACAACATGATTCTAACTATTTTAAAAGAAGTGTGTGTGTGTGTACACATAATATATATATATTTCCAAATTCCAATGTTGGTTTTCCTCTGAGTGCTGGTTTATAAAGCTGTTATCAACTTATGAGCATTTATTTACAATTATTTATTTATAAACATAGATAATTTTAGAAACCTAAAAACTTTTCCTAGGGCCTTCACATGAAGTCTTATTTTATTCTTCTAACAACTGAAAGGGAAACAACCTGAATATTACCATCATTTTATGTAAGCAACTGATACCAATAAGATATTCTACACTGCTTTTTATATTTTCCATATCATTTATCAGATATTATCATATTATACAATTTATTTATTATATCTGTTGTCTATCTACCCATGGATGAATGTAAGATCCATTTGAATTACTCCATAACATTACAGATTTCTAATATATTACATATTATATTATTTTGCTGCATTTGCAAACTGCCTCTTCTGATAGAATACAAGAAAATTTATGACTAGCGTTTTTTATTCCAGCTCTTAAGAGTGTATATGGTATTAGGATAAAGGTCTTAAGGTTTCAGTGAAATTGCCATATGTATTTACACCTATTCAAATCCAAAGAAACTTTTCTATTTTTGGAGAAATCACAACAAGATAAAGGAAAGAAGGAAGCAAAAAAGTAAGAAAGAAAGAAGGAAAGGAAAAAAATGAAGAAGGAAAGGAAAAGAAATAAAGAAAGGGGAGTTCCCATCGTGGCTCAGGGGTTAACAAACCCGACTAGTATCCATGAGGATGCGGGTTCAATCTCTGGCCTTGCTCAATGGGTAAAGGATCCAGCTTTGCTGTGAGTTGTGGTGCAGGTCACAGATGGGGCTTGGATCCTGAGTTGCAGTGGCAGCTACAGCTACAATTTGACCCCTAGCCTGGGAACCTCCTTGTGCCATGGGTGTGGCCCTAAAAAGACAAAAAGACAAAAAAAGAAATAAAGAAAGGAAGGGAGGGGGAAGGAAGGGGGGAGGAAGGAAAAAAGAAGGAAAGGAGGTAGTGAGGTTAGGCAGGGGGAAAGGTACTGAAGGCCTATATACAGTCCAGCTGATATTTGGTTTCATAAGAACTAAGCTTAAACTCCAACACGAAATTTCACATTTCACCATGCAAGCTAATGTTTTATTATACTGAGTACTAGTGTATACTCCAACATAACAATTAAAATGATAACAGTAGCAGTAATAATAGTAAGGCTATAAAGAGATTTATCCACCTTGAATTCCCGGGAACTGAACCACCTTCCCCTATTTGTATGCACAACCATCAAATGCTCTCCACTTACTTTTTGTAGCTTCAGTTGGCACCTAGTGCTTGGTTCATTGACTACTCCAGGCCAGGACTATGAAATGAGAGTGAGAGACAATACAGGATGTCTCCTTACGACACTGGCTTCAGCAATGCCATCTAGGTTCCACAGACAGCCTTGACAAAGGTACCAGTATCCAGAGCCAGTGACTAAATAAATGTAGAGGTGACTGCAGAGACTTCACCAACAGATTCTGGTGGTGTTTGCTGTCGTCCTTACAGTACCCTCCTGTACTTGGATCCTGCTGCCTTCTGAGCTGGGTTGTCAGGTTTTGCTGATATTCCTGCCAATAAATTCCTTTTCTGACTAAATCAGACCAAATGGGTGTCTGATGCTAACAACTAAGGACTCTGAGACATAAAACAAGAATCTGATCTGATAAAAAAGAATTGCAAATTGTTCCCTCCTCTGCAATTTTCAGGAATATTTTCAGAAGATAGGTAGAAACTCTAAATGTCTGGTTGAATTCACCTTTTAAATTACTGATTCAACTTCATTATTGGTAATTGATCTGTTCATATATTCTGTTTCTTCCTAGGACAATTTTGAGAGACTGTACTTTTCTAAGAATTTGTCCATTTCTTCTAGGCTATCCATTTCATTGGTATATAGTTGTTCATAGTAATCTCTTATGATCCTCTGTATTTCTGTGGTGTCCACTATAACAGCTCTCTTTTCATTTCTAATTTTACTAATTTGAGGGTTCTCCCTTTTTTTCTTGATGAATCTGCCAAGTGTTTACCAATTTTGTACATTTTTTCAAAGAACCAGCTTTTAGTTTCATTGTTTTTTTTATTTTTAGTCTCAATTTTATTTATTTCTCCTCTTAGCTTTATGATTTCTTTCCTTCTACTAACTTTGGGTTTTATTTGTTCTTCTTTCTCTAGTTTCTTTAGGTATAAGTTTCTATGAAGCCAGCATCATCTGGATACCAAAAAGATGGGAAGATATAACATATGTTTGGATTATAAGAGTCAATCTTGTTAAAATGACCATACTACACAAGGCAATCTGCATATTCAATGCAATACCTATCAAATTACCAATGGCATTTTTCATAGAACTAGAATAATTTAAAAATGTACATGGAAACACAGAAGATTCTTAATGGCCAAAAGAGACTTGAGAAAGAAGAATACAGCCAGAGAAATCATGCTCCCTGACTTCAGACTAAACCACAAAGCTACAGTAATCAAAACAGTGTGGCACTGGCACAATAACAGACATATTGTTCAATGAAACAGGATAGAGAGCCCAGAAATGGTCAATTAATCTATGACAAAGGAGACCTGAATATACAGTGAAAAAAAGATAGTCCCTTCAATAAAAGGGAAAACTGAACAACAACATGTAAAAGAATGAAATTAGAACATTCCCTAATGCCATATGCAAAAATAAACTCAAAATGGATTAAAGACCTAAATGTAAGATCAGATACTATAAAACTTCCAGAGGAAAACAAACAGAACACTCTCTGACATAAATTGCAGCAATATTTTTCTGGATCTGTCTCCTAAAGGAAATAAAAGCAAAAGTAAACAATAGGACTTCATTAAACTTAAAGCTATTGCACAGTAAAGGAAACCATAACCAAAACAAAAAGACAATCTACTGAATGGGACAAAATATTTGCAGGTGATATGACCAATGGGGGATTAATACTCAACATATATAAACTAATTCAACTCAGCATCAAAAATTCAAACCAAACTAAAAAAATGGGCAGGAGAACTGAATAGACATTTTTCCAAAGAGGAAATGCAGATGGCTGACAGACACAAAAAAAATTTGTTCACTATCAATATAATCAGGGAAATGCAAATCAAAACTACAATTAGATATCACCTCATATCTGTCAGAATGGCTATTATCTAAAAGAACACAAATAACAAATGTCGATAAGGATGCAGAGAAAAGGGAACTCTTGTACACTGTTGGTAGGAATGTAAATTGGTATAGCCACTGTGGAAAACAGTATGGAGGTTTCTCAAAAACCTAAAAACATAATTACCATATGACCTATCATATCAACTCCTGGGTATATATCTGAAAAAAACAAAAACACTAATTTGAAAAGATACATGTACCCCAATGTTCACAGAAGCATTATTTACAATTGCCAAGATATGTAAGCAACATAACTGTCAGTCAACAGGTAAATGGATTGATGTGGTGTAAATGTGTATACACACACACACACACACACACACACACACACAGACACACACACATTTGAATATACAATGGAATACTACTCAGGCAAAAAAAAAGAGTGAAATTTTGCCATTTGCATGAACATGGGTGGACTTAGAGGGCAGTATGCTAAATGAAGTTAAGTCATGCAGAGAAACAGAGATACTGAATGGTATCACTTATATGTGGGATCTAAAAAAGACAACAAACTAGTGAATATAATAAAAAAAGAAGCAGACTCACAGATATAGAGAACAAACTAGTGATAACATGGGGAGTGGTCAGGAGTAATACAGGGATGGGGATGGGAAACAAAACCTAATGGGTGTTAAGACAGGCTAAAGGATGTATTGCACAATACAGAGAATATAGCCAATATTTTATAGTAACTATAAATGCAAAATAATCTTTTAAATTGTATCAAATTTGTTTTACTTTAAAAAAATTACAGTTTGGTATAAAATGAACAGGGTTATAGACATGACATCAAAATTAACACTCTGACATTAAAATATAATGTCTCATGACATTAAAATTAAATCTTTTTTGTGTATCAAAATACATAGTAAATGTTTGATATGTATCAACTTAACGAATCAGTGAAATCTCATTAGAAACACTTGATAAATATGCCAGCCATATTAGTACAAAATAAACTAATATAATAAGTCATTAAATACAGAAAACATATACTCTGACAATAAGGATAAAGTTATTTAATATATATCTTCCTTGCATATATAATAATGTAATATTTAAGCAAACAACAAATTAGATATTTCCTTTCTTCTTTCCACAAAATATATGTAAGAGAATTTTTTCTTTTTCTAAGAAAATTAAGGGAAAGTATATGTATATTTTTCCTATGCATTGGCTTACCAAATTTTTATACTTTTCAGATAGAACTAATTTCACATTTGAAAAACAGCTTGAATTAGTCCTCTTTTGGTGCTGTTTATTGAAAGAGTGCTCCTTGACACACTGGAGTCCTCTATAATATTAACAGTTATTAACTACCAAAGCTTGTTATAAATAAAGAAATGCAGAGCCTTCCATTAGGAGTAGGTAAAAACATCCTCATCACTGTTAGGCATTTATGTTACCTTCTCTGGCTTTTCTCTGTCAACCCCAGCTAAAATTTCAACTCTACCCATAGACTCTCCTTATCTCCTTTTCCTACTTTTATTTTCTTACTTTTTTTTCCCACAGCCCATAGGTTGCATCCAAACACCATATATATTATTAATGGTGTGTATCTCCCCTACTTCCAAGGACAAATTTTTCTGTTTACCACTAAGTCTCTAGAGACATGCAGATACAACTTCCTGGAATCAGTTACCTGTAGGATAATTGTGAAATCAATATATGTATATCATCGGCCCCCAGAAGGTTTCATCTCTGTTTCTAGGTCCCCCTGGACTGGTCTATATTCTTCCAACATTACCTTTTTACAACAGTCACCTGCTTGAAGCAGTTCGGTTATTCAGATAACCATGAACTTAAGCACATATTCCAGAACCCAAAGGAAATCAAGAAAAACACCTAAAAGAAATACAATATTCTATTCAACTTGCTTCTCTTCCTTTTTCACATCACCTCTGCAAGAGATCTGGTTTTGTGAAAGAACACCATAGGAATTTGCTACAGGTGTTACGGATAACAGCTGAAGTATGAGAAAGGGTGTCTGTTAATAAAGGTCAAATAGAATTTGTTTTAATTTAACAAGCTTAGAAAATTATTTGAAAGCTGTATTAAGGAATAGCTGGCAATTGTTTTATTTTTTTAATGAATACATCTTTAATCAAAATTTATCTGAAGAAAAATTTGAGATTAAGTAGTTCAGTCAGAAAAGGGTGGAATTTGATTGACTAAGACTAGGACACTGCATCACACTACCTTAGTGTCCTGGCTTTTATCCCAGGAGAAATCTTCACTTCATCACGGTTTTAGTCTTAAATATCTACAAACCAAAAGTGTCCATGGAAGTTTATTCTATTCTTTCAGTTTTTGAACATCACACATTAAGAGACAGACACTTTGTTTCTCCCACATTATCTGGATTCATTTGTGCACTGATGCTGTGTCAATTTTGAAACTTATCCAAGCAAGGAGAGGTGTCCTGTTTTCTGTCCTAGGCCATCTGGCTGCCCTTAGGTATAATTTGTTCAGGAAAAAAAAATGTGTAGTGGCCGTGAGTGAATATAAAGAGAAAAAGGAAAGTGATGCTATAAAAAGTAGTCAGAAAAATTCATCTGGATACTCAGCACTTTCGTGGTCCACTTTTTTTTTAAATAAAATGTTTCAGGTCTAGCATTATAATAGCCTATTTCAGCTTTTGCAATGCTAACTTGTTTTGAAAATTTGCCAACTAATTTGAGTCTTATTTTTGCCTAGGATAAGGAATAAAAATTTTCATTAAGAAAGTGGAAAGCCAACAGCAGACACTAGAAACCAGACCTTGAAGTCGTTACCTCATAGTGGAATAAAAACAAAAAACAATACATTATCTTTTCTGTTGATTTCCTAGCCATCTGAGTCTGGCACTTTGGCCTAATTTTGCCAAAATCACACCTAATCACCCCTCCACACAGGCAAAAATAAGATAGGAGGTATTAGAGGCTTCAGGTCTCCTTCAAAGGAGATTAAACCCAAAAGCCTCTGGCCATGTCTCATTGTAATGCCTTCCCCCCCATCCCCCCACCCCCCCACCCGCCACCTTGATTAGGCTGGTAGGGAAGGAATGTTGCCCATTCCTCACCGGCCTCTATGTAAACTGTTCCCCATGCAAATAAAGATATCCTGTCTGGAGACCAATCAGAAGAACAAATATGCTTCCTACAGATATCAAACAACACTCAGCTCTTACCTTACACACAGTGGAGGGGGCTGGAGCAGGGTCCCCACTCAGGTCTGCAGCATGGGGATATAAAAACAATTGTAAAGCGAGGTGGGCCCTCTTTTTAGCCACACAAGGGTGCACTCTCTCTTTGAAAATGTACTTTTGCTTTAATAAAATTGTAAAACGCCCATTTTAATGCTTTAATAAAATTGTAAAACGCCCATTTTAATGCTTTGCTGTGATGGGGCAGGGACCGAGGAAACTGCAATTCTATCATTCTGGAAAAAATTCTATCAGAAGCACTCTGTGCAAAATAAATTCCTTAAAAACTAAACTTTTTTTTTTTTTTACTGGAGATTAGTTAAAAATAAGAACATTTAAAAAAAAATAAAAGAACATTTGCTCCTGATGTTATAATATGCTTTCAACTTTTTACGGTATCATCCACTCTCTTCTTTAGTAGGTATACATCCTGGATTTCCAACATTCAACTAAAGCAGATACACACACACACAAAAATAGAAAGCAGTTAAGACAAGTTTCTTTAGACAAGTTTCTTTAGTTTTCAAGTTTCTGAAAAATCTTTAGTATAGTCCCGGTAAGATTCTTAGTACTCATGTTTTTGTGTTTGTTCATTCATAAAATCCCTCTGACTCACATATAAAAGGTATCTTCTTCGCAACAGCCTACAACAATATATCCCTCCAAACAGAGGACTTAACCAGTTTAACAATCACCACACTGTTCATCACTTAGAGATTGTTATTTCTTTTCCTTTGGATACTTAAAATCTGTTTCTTGTAAAGTTGGAAAGAGGCTGTTTTCTCATGTTGAAACAACTGACAGCTGTAATTACTTCTACCACTGCAACAGGACGTGGTTCCCAACATTCAACTACATACTGTGCAAACTATGAATCTGTTCAGTGTTATCAAAGATGAGAAAGAGTAATCTCAGAAAAGAAATCACTACTATTTTCACTCTCATGAAACTCAAGCCTCAACAACAGGTATATAAAAAGATTTTTTTAATTTATACTTTAAAATATAATTGCAAAACTGTGATTATTTTGCTGTTTGGTTTTGGTTTTTTTTTACAAATGATGTCTGTGAAGCCCTATCCTAAAAAAATATTGATCCCTTTTCAGAATTTCCATTAATAGACAAAAGCCATCCTTAAAATAAAAATGGATTGTTATCATAGGTGATCTAACTTGAAATCTTGTTTAAAATTTTTGTTTACTCTCTCATCTGTAGTAGCATTCTTCTGGTTAAAATCATACTTGAAATTAATGCATTGTCAGAAAGATTAAACGAAATAAAATACATAATATATGTTGTCAGTGTCAGCACAAGGCAAAAGCATTCACTGCATGCAAATTGATAATCTTTTCTTTTCCTTTTATCTTTTTTTAGGGCCGCACCCCAGGCATATGGAGCTTCCCAGGATAGGGGTCATATCGGAGCTGCAGCCCGGCCTACACCACAGCCACAGCAAAGCCAGATCTGAGCCTGCATTTGCAACCTACACCACAGCTCACAGCAACGCCGTATCGTTAACCCACTGAGCAAGGCCTGGGATCAAACTCCCAACCTCGTGATTCCTAATCAGATTTGTTAAGTGCTGTACCACTATAGGAACTCCAACTTAATAATCTTTTTAACATAACTAGAAAAAGCTATTTTATGCTTCCTGTACTTCAAGAAAGTTTTTTTTAAATGGCATAGATTGGATGAAACCCATTACAATTTAAGAAATCGTTTTTAAGCTATTGAAGAATATACAAGATCATTGTTCATATTTTAGAATACCGCTCATTATTTATCAATTTTATATATATCTCTATATCTACTAGCTCCAAAACTTCTGCAACCCAGGAGTCATGTCATATATTCATCTTTCCTGTTTAATGTACAATGCTATCAGACAAAGGCCCAGTAAATGCTTAACAGCATCACTTTGAACAGACTTCAAAAATTCTTCAAGGAAATTCAAACAAAAATACTCTAAACCTTTTAACACAATTATTTTTCTATTGATTAATTCCCTTCTCTAAACTGTAGATGAAAGCAAAAAAATGGAATAATTAAAAGCAGATAAGACTGTTACTTGCAAAGGATTTTAAGTTGTCTTCTTAATAAAGAAAAGCTAGATATATAATCATGTATTTCATATTTATCTAAAATTTAAAGCTTATATATCAACATTGTGGGAGGATTGTAGATAAATTAATTTTTCACATTTTACAATTATTATTGCTCCACCATCACAATCATTTTATATATGCTCTTACATACTTTCATGTAGCTTAAATTAAGAAGTTGGTCTATGAGTGTGTCATTTATCTTTGGATGAAATAGAAGGATAACTGCCTGGTGTCTCAAATAAAATACCAATTTTTTTAAAGTGTCATTCTTTCTAAAACATCATCCATTTGATTCCTAAAACTTTGTATTACATTTTTTCAGTAAGCCAACCTACTTTTGTCAACATATCAGTGTTTACAAAACAACTGCCAAGGGATTGATATATTTTACATGATTTATAAAATTAACCATAGCTTGATCAAGAAATTTCAAATATTTCTTACTGTAGCCATCCATTAAACAAAGCAATCTCTGAAACTAGGCTCCAAACCACTATTTTCAAAATTAATAAAAAAACTATGGTTTTCTGTACTCTATTCATAATCTTCACACATTATATAGTCCATTGATTCTCATACTTTCTGAAGAATTCATAGCAGGGAGATAATTTTTTTCTACATTTATTAATGTTTTTAAAGTATTCAACAAATATTTATTGAATGCTCAACTGTGACAAGTCTTGTCCTGGGCCCTGAGGATAACATGGAAAACAGAGGAGCCAAAAATGCCTGCCTTCCTTTTCTAATGGTAAGGAGGCATAATTTTTTTAATTAGATACACTATGGAGAATGTTAGAAGGTGAGATAGGTATTAGGAAATAAAAAAGTGGAACTGCCCCAGGGAGAGTTGTGGAAGGGAGGAAGTGAAATTTCAAAGAGTGATTGAGGCAAGATTAGTTGAGTAGTTGGAATTGGAAGGATAAGAAGTGAAAGATATGGCCAGCAAGGGTGGAGCACCGTAAGGACAGATAGAATAAGGTCACTGATATCACTGGAAGGAGATCATCTAGGCCTTCCAGGCAATTCTGAGGACTTTTTACTCATGTGAGATGGGAAACCATTGGAGGGTTGTGAGCACAGTGACATAGATAACTTTTCAGTTAATAATGTTTTTTATTAATTATTAATTTTTTGGCCATGTCTGTGACATGTGGAAGGCTCCTGGGTTAGGGACTGAACATGGACCATAGCAATGACCTGAGCCACTGCAGTGACAAGGCCAGATCCTTAAGCTGCTGTGCCACAAGGGAACTCCCTTGTGTTTCCATTTCAAAATGGACTGAGCTATAATAGGATAACAAAGGCTGAAGCAGGGAGCTCAAGTTTAACAATGATCCAGGTAAAAAGATGCTAAGAAATAGTTACATTCTTGATATATTTTGAAAGGAGAGTCAACATGATTTACAACCATTGCAAATGAAATATGAGAAAGAAAAGAGTCAAAGATGACTCCAAAATTTTTGGTGTGATCACCTGGAAGGAGACAGTGGCCATGAACTGAGATGAGGATGACTAAAGAAGAAATATATTTTGGGGAATGGGGTAGGGAGAGAAAGGAAATCAGTTTTTAATCAGTTTTATTTGAAATGGGTATAAAGAAGGAAGTTGAACACCTGAATCTGCATTTTGGAGAATTTTGGAAATGAAGAGGCAACAGCAAAGTCAATGAAGAAGGTGTCACTAGTGTGAAAGAAATAAGCAGGAGAGTAAGGCATCTTATGAACCCAATGGAGTAGGTGGACAGGAAACATTCCCAACTTTTCTCTGACTCATAGATACCCTTAAAGGCAAAGCTGAATTTCTGGCTTTGAGGGTCTCTTTCCCTAACCACCCCAATTCATGGTGGGTGGATCTCTTCATTTTCTAAACATTTATACTGTATACCTACCAGTTTGTAATTAACATAAAATGAGGTGCTTATTACACCTGGCTTATTTATATATGCTTTATTATACTAACCTATGTTTAAATTATCTTTTCTATTCAGCTATAATAGCTTTTAAATACACACCTAATGTTTACTCAAAAAAGTCAATAAATAATTTTACAGATAAATACTAAAAGCTGAAACTTGAGAAACTTTCCTAAACTCACCCAGCAAATTAGTGTCAAAAATACTGGAATTTAGTCCCTAGTTCTTAATAAGTCTTTTCAAATTGGTATTAACATATATACATTCACATTCCTTCTTTCACCCAGAAATATACCAGCAATATATTGCCTAGGGATTTTTCACATCCATTTTGTACTAAATGTATTTCTATAATCATAAAAATCATTTTCACTTTCTACTATATTGTGTCTTGATTCTGCAAAAATATTTGGCTGAACGAGATACATAAGCATGTTCTCTGGGAAAATTATAATTAAGTTTCCAAAGACTGAAATGATAAATGAAAGAATAATGATCTGAATTCTAGTTTTTTATCCATATATAATAGTTTATATTCCATGACACCTCCCTAAAATGTTTAACAGTATGAACATTTTAGATCCTGAGAATTATTCCTAAAACAGATGAATAAAATCACCTAGACATCTTGAATGGTCTTGACCCTAAGTTAAAACTTCCATATGTGAAAGGAGGTTGGGGATGGAGAAAGAGGGTCTGTGTAGTTTCTGAGGGCCTTTAATCATAATAAGAAACAGCATAGGGAGGTTGTTTTATGTTGACCAGAAGTAGACAACTGAGAATATTTTGTTAATTCTAATGTATATGGCTTATATATGTTGTGTTGCCTCACATCATTCCATGAGCTAGAGATAGGATTTATAATTGCAATCAGATGAAGCAGAGAACACATAGATACAAATTAATATGGACACAATAATGATGATTATTACTTTTGTGATCCAGAGAAAGAGGAGTTAAAACACCCCAAAATGTATGTTAAATAATGAAAATAAGTCAACTCACAATCTCAAGGTAGAACAGAAGTCTTTATCAGTGAAAAACTACCTTCAAACAATATTGCATTTTTGAATACTTTTTCAACATGGGACATCTCTGATTTTAAAATCAAAAATGCTTTCAGCCTCCTATAAATGCCTCTCACTATTTTTAAAAGTAAAGATGGCTAGATTGTAGCAAACAGAATTTGAAAGATTTTTCTTTCTTGAGCTTCAGGATACACCAGACTACAAAACGAACTGGCAAATTTCATGTGTAAATATTTAATTTCTGTATTTTATTTAATTTCTATTGTTTATAATATCATGCTTCTGTATACAGTACAGGATGTATATATTTATGCACATAACCACACTAGATTTAAGTTTTCTAAATCATTATGCTAATGATATAAATTATTAGTTAGTAATCATTTTCTATTGTTAGTAATGGGACCTGGAAAATCTTCTCTGATATTCTAGGTGTAATCTTCTCACATTAAGGCTTAGAAGTAGACAGTTTGTATCTGCTACGGTAGCTCCCTGAAATCATCAGTGGGCCAGGCTTCTCTCAGCTCTTTACTACACTGTCCCATTATGTGGGTCTCTGCGGCAGCTCCAGTCAATACCCAAATGCAAGATTTCTGGTACAGCATCTTCTTAGAAGTCTCAAATCCCTGCTTACATCAAATTGATCAAAAATCTGTCATATGGACACACTTTGATTTGATAGAAGCTGGGAAATATATTCCTTTAACAGTATACAATGTCAGTCTGAGTAAAACACGCATCCTCATTAGAAGAAAGGATTGAGTGGATTTTGAAGTAGACAATTAGACACAAATGATTTTCACTGGCATACAATCTAGCCATGAAAACTGGATCTACCTCTCTGCTGCTAGTATGAGTCACCAATTGCTCCCCCCCTTTTAATATTACTTAATTCGTTCATTATATTTCTCTCATTACCAAATTTAAAACATTGAGCATGTCTTTTCCATAGGATTTAATCCTCAGCATAATCAGGAAAAGGTGTTAGAATTTGCCCAAATTTATGAGAAGCAAATTCTGTACTAAAGATGTCAAATTTATGAATGTCCGACAGATACATCTGATACTCCATTTTGCCTGCATGAATCCATCATTCTGTTTTA
Organism: Catagonus wagneri; assembly: GCA_004024745.2. NCBI lineage: Eukaryota > Metazoa > Chordata > Mammalia > Artiodactyla > Tayassuidae > Catagonus > Catagonus wagneri. The sequence goes on from PVHT021183696.1 coordinate 13,269,886, forward strand.
TATGAGGTAAGCAATTAATGATACAGAAAAAACTTAATACATATTAAATTCAAACTGGCACCTGGTAACATTTCAGGAACAATAAAATGTTGATCTATCATCAGTCTTTTGAAGCTTTCTCAAATGTGTATACATGCATTTTGAGAAGGTACCTGAATTTTCAAATTCTAGAAATGACCATTGATCATACAATGAAGAATATCATTTATTATCTATACTAGTAGGTCTCCAAAATGAGGTACACTGGCCCCTGCTACTGATACTTATTTTAGCTTTTTAAATTCCTCCTTTTTTAATATTTAATGTATACTGTCATCTCTCTATACATATACAATATAAACAAGTTTCATATATACTTGGAATATGTACCAAATTATACTTTCCAAAATTTCCTGAAGGCCAATGATGATTTTACATCTAGTTCAGAATTCAGAGGATTTGTTTAACTGATCAAATATCCGCCATGGAAGTCAGGTTGTTTATCACTTTGACTTTTGTATCTACAGTTTCTGCTGGGTGATTAGACACAACTGAACTTAGTTAAGTGCTAAATTAATCATGAGATCATTCATGTGCCACTGATACCCTTTAAGAATCACATCTCTCTTCTCTATCCCAACTGTGTCACTGAACAGAGAGCCAGAGATATGAGGAAATGGATATACAGCAATAGGATCTACTGTTTATGGAAGGTTGTCGTCATACTTGAAAACAAACTGGTACTTGTACATAGGACTACATTTTGGTGATTTACTTGTGAATTCTATTACAAAATTTTACTCCTTTACTACAAGGCTTGAGAGGAGGACAGAAGAATCCATCTAAAACTTCCTATTAATTAATATTAATCACTCTTCCTTTGTCTACCACATTTTGGCATGCCAGTAAATTTCTTTTTTGCATTTAAACTATATTAACTTGCTTCTTATAACTTCTCAAATTTTATAAAGATTAAAAACTTTTATATTTTCTGTAGGATTTTTATAGTGACTTTTCATGCTATTTATATGCATTTAACATGGGGGGTAATTTTTCAATAAGTACACACGAACAAGTTGAAGTTCATGTCCAGTGTCTAATGGATGACATAGCATTTTTACATGACCAGTCCCAACGGTTTTTTACTTCAGAAAGTGAAATTCAGAAGATGATTAATATTTCAAAATAGTGCTTGTTCCATTTTCACAGCAGTGCCTTATAAAATGCCTGGTGCTGCCTCAGTAAATAGAATGCTTTTAGTAAATACTTATAAAATGAATGGAGACTTTTCAAAGGCAAAACTTCATACAACTTTTAAGTTTGTGTTTTTAAAATCATGTCAGACATATCTGGTTTCAGGAAGAAACCAATACTCCACAAAATCCACTGCACTACATAGAACATTTTATAATTTTTTCGGCAAAGCATTCTCTACTTCAACAGACTCCTGGGGTTCTGTGGGCTGTGCTGCTGATTTTCCGACCCCTTTAAAGGATTATGATACTTGGAGTTCCCTCCGTGGCTCAGTGGTTAACGAATCCGACTAGGAAACATGAGGTTGCAGGTTTGATCCCTGGCCTAGCTCAGTGGGTTAAGGATCCGGCGTTGCCGTGAGCTGTGGTGTAGGTTGCAGACGCGGCTCGGATCCCGCGTTGCTGTGGTTGTGGCGAAGGCCGGCAGCTACAGCTCCTGTTAGACCCCTAGCCTGGGAAACTCCATATGCCGTGGGTGCGGCTCCACATAAAAAAAAAGCAAAAAGACAAAAAATAAAAAAAAAAATTAAAGGATTATGATACTTAATATGTGCTGGCTTCAAAATTTGCATTATGCCATTCTAGCCCTCTATGACTAAGTAATTTCAGGTCCTATTATTGATGCATATTTTACAATTACTTTTAATACACTGTGAATCCAGTTAAACTATACTTTGCAAATATCTAACTTAGGTAGTTTCTGGGAAGGAAAGTGATTTCTTTTCTTCCTTTACAACTAAAGTGACAGTGACATGAACTGAAAGTAACTCTGAAGCACAAACCAACTGTTTCTGCAAGTGAAGGGAGTTTCTGCAAGTGTTTCTTTCCTGAGATGATCAGATTAAATATAAATATACATATATCAGATTAAATCAATCCTCAAAAGATGTTCCAAAAGAATGTTCTACTATTCTAAAAGTTATGCATGATTTTTTTAAACACATGTTGTCCCTAATTTAAAAAGAATACTTTTTCTTTGACCATTCTTCAATCCTTTAAAATAAGAAACTGAGAGAAAACTAAATTTAAATTCAATTTGGGCTTCTGTTTCATGAGAGATGGAAACATTTTTCTGAAACTTTTGATACTTACATGTGATTTTAATTTATTCCTACATTCTTTTCAGGTGCTCTTAAATAAAATTTACTTAACATTTCTTATTTCCTTTACTCACCAATTAAAATTTTATACTCAAAGAAAGAAAAGGAGAGACAGACTGCTTGCAGAGACAGAGATAGAGAGTGGAGTCTTTCCTATAAAACAGTAAATCCATAGCCATAAGTCCCACCATCTTTTAGACAATTTAATAGTAGGTTACTTGAATATGTATTCTTTATATTGATAGTTTTATAAACTTTATTAAATTTCTAATTTTCACTGTAATATATTTTTAATTTCCAATAATAAGTAAATAAACACACACACACACACACACATGCACACACACGTTTGTGTATGTGTAGTATTGGCTCTTTGCATATTATCATCAATGCACAAGGTCACTCATTTTCTCCCAAAAATTAGTGCATTCTAGGTATTATGCACTTGTGAAACATAGCATCATTTCTCCCAAATGCCTTTCTCCTTCTCAAGTTTATTGAACTCTACTACCCTATGCCCCATCCATTCTTTTCTTTAACTTAATCTAAGCTAAAACATAAAAGAATGTTTCACTTTGGTTTCTTCTTTTTTTTACCAGCTACTCTATGCTTTTTGTCAAAGGAACTGATAGATTTTTCCTAAACTTATTCTTTGCTAGTGTGTGGGTCATTCTACTATTTTAACTGTTAGTAGTCATCATTTCCACCTTTATAACAACTTCAATTTCTGCTCCATGTTGTACTTCACATCCTTGTGGGTGAGAATTAATCATAAGATCAGGCTCAGTGTAAATATACATTTTCTTTACAGAACTGGCATCTGTTCATTTCAACACTATATCTCATTTGCTTGATAATTTTGATGTTGATTTATTCCTTCATTAAATAATATTACTCAAGCCAAAGATCTTTTTACACACTGATACTTCCTTCAACGATACTTGCTAGACTGAATTACAGCAACAGTGGGTGAAGAGTGGGAAATAAATCCTAAAAATATTTGAGAAAGAATCCTCAATATAGTGAGTAACTGAAATAGTGGATAATTGAATACGAATAAAAAGAAAGAAAGAATCCTCAATATAGTGAGTAACTGAAATAGTGGATAATTTAATATGAATAAAAAGAATAAATCAGGATTGATTCAAAGGTCTCCACATTAGGTGACTAAGTAGATAGTTACTGCATTATCTAAGAGAAAGTATATAGAAGAAAGAGGAGATTTTTTTAAAGTTTGAGGTATTTAATAATTTCATTCAGTGAGAAGGATGTAAATTACTGAACATAATAAATGCAGACAAATTTATAAAGAAGTAATAAGATGAAATCTTCCAAATGTCTACATTGTGGAGATCATTCAACATTATCTTAAAAAAATTTGATAAGAATCAATTTATTGCAAATAATGCTGCAATGAACATTACGGTATAATGTATTTTCAGATTAGTGTTTTAATCTTGTTCATATAAATACCCAGAAGTGTAATGGCTAAATTGTATGATAGTTCTATTTTTAATTTCTTGAGGAGTCTCTATACTGTTTTCCACAGTGGCTGTGCTAATTTGCATTCCTACCAACAACACACAAAGGTTCCCTTTTTACAACATCCTTGCCAATACTTATTTTTTGTTGTCTTTTTGTTAAGAGTTATCTGACAGGTGGGAGGTGGTATCTCATTTTGGTTTTAATTTGCATTTCCTAGATGATTAGTGATGTTGAACATCTTTTCATGTACCTCTTGGCCATCTGTATGTCTTCTTTAGGAAAATGTCTATTCAAGTCCTCTGCCCATTTTTTTAATCATGCTGTTTTCCTTTTTTGATACAGAATTGATTAGTTCTTTGTATGGTTTAGATATTAACCACTTATCAGATTTGCAAATATCTTCTCCCATTCAGGAGGTTGACTTTTTATTTTATCAATGGTTTTCTTCACTGTGTAGAAGCTTTATAGTTTAATGTAGCATTACGTACAATAGCCAAGATATGGAGGTGTCCCTTGGTAGATGAATGGATGAAGACATGGTGTATGTACACAATGGAATATTACTCAGCATAAAAAATAAGGTAAAATCTTGCTATTTGTGACAACATGAATGGACCTAGAGGGGATTATGCTAAGTGAAATTAGTTGGATAGTGAAAGACAAATACCATCAAATTTCACCTAAATGTAGAATCTAAAAAAAAAAAAAAACAAAGGGGAGGAAGACAGGGGATAGAAAAATAGGTAAAGGGGATTAAGAGGTAGACACCTCTCGTTACAAAGTAAATAAGTTACAAGGATGTAATGTATAGCATGGTGAATACAGTCAGTAGTATTATAATAACTTTGTATGGTAACTAAACTTATTGTCGTGATTATTTCATAACATATACAAATATCAAATCACTATGTTATTCACCTGAAACTAATATATTATAAATCAATTATACTTTAATAAAAAAACTGTTTAGCTCACAGAGTTTACCAACATAAAAATCACTGAATTCACATAAAACAATAATTTTATTAAGAATGTTTACTGAATAGAAATTGATGGGGAAAAAACCATACTAAAGACAATGTGGTACCCCAGATCAGATACTGGAAGAGAAAAATAACATTAATGGAAAAACTGGTGAAATCTGAATAAAGTCTGTAGTATAGTTAATAGTAATGCATCGATGTGAATTTCTTGTTTTTTAGAAACATTATCATGCTTATATAAGATCTAAACATTAGGGGACACCTGTGCATATGGTAGTATACATGGGATCTAACTGTACTATCTTTACCACTTTTTTGTAAATCTAAAATTATTCCAAAATAAGCCAAATTTAAAAACCAACATCATATAGGATTATGAAATAACCAACAGCTAGAATAAAATGTCCAAACACTATAGGCCATACACCTTTTTAGCTTTGAGAGCTGGATATACAAGAATGAGACAAAACGTACTAGCATACTAGAAACTCCTTGTGGGCAAGGATTATTTCTCACTCTTTTGACTCTAAAATATCTAGTAGAGGATGTGCTTATATATGTTCAATGCCTGATTCTCAATTACCTAGAATCACATGAAACAAAAATCTTCTGAAGACATTTATTACAGTTTGTCTTGTATTAATTAAAATGACAACTTTTTCTCTAAAAAGTCATTGCTCATAAAGAAGTCATATTACATATTCCAGAAGAAAGACATGCTTTACTAGACAAACAAACAAACAAAAAATCTGGTCTCATTAGAAACAAAATTTTTTGGAGTTCCCACTGTAGTGCAAGAGGATGGTTGATGTCTCTGCAGCATCAGGATGCAGGTTTGATCCCCCAGCCCAGCACAGAGGGCCTAGCGTTGCCACAAGTGTGGTGTAGGTAGGTCATAGCTAAAGCTCAGATCTGATTCCTGGCCTGGGAACTCCATACGCTACTGAGCAGCCAAAAAATAAGAAATAAAAACCATATTTTTTTCACCCGAACTATGTAGATCCCTTTGTAAGCCAAGCTTTTCATTTTTCAGATTCATTATATTTTAAAAAGTACCCTGTAAATAACACTTACAAATTCTTCCATGCAGACATTTACTAATTAGCTAAAAAGGTCAAAACCGATTTTCCCATCCTATTGGTAAACATGTTACAGTTAGTCAACTGTTCAGTCTTTTTAAGTTTTTAAATATAATCTTTAGTTGGTACTGCGCTAGGTTGATTTTTTTTGAAGAAGAACAATCATAAAATAAACCTCTGCTGGATGAGGTTATTAAAAGATTTGATGGATCAGTGGTCTAAATCAGTATTCTAAATCCCAATTGATTATATGAATAAAAATAAGTTATATAAAATTTGAAGAAACAGTTGTCCTCTACATAAAAAAGAAATCCTTCTTTGGTGTACATCAGCCATGGTATTTCATGAAAGATATATACCATAATCTTTCAAGATGTCAATTCAGAACTATGTCTGTTTTCTAAGGATATACACTAAGGAGCATATAAATTTAAGTAACATCTCATTCCAATCTTTTGTTTATAAGTGCCTTGAGATGCTTCATCCTCTATTTGTTTATATTCATTTCTTAGGGAGCATTCTCTGCCCCTATAACAGGTCAAGCAATGGTTCATCTCCTGCTTAAACACTGTTGCAAATACCTAACTATGTCTCTGTCAAGAACCATAGTTTTTACAATGTATAATCTAATCATATCAGTATTTTTCAAAGGAAAATTGAATACTGAGAAAAAGCTATGTGGTGAACATTTCCTAAACTTATCACTGTTTAAATTTATTTGAAACTCTCTTTTATTTTCTCTTTCCTCTTTGTCTACTACATATCATCAGTGCATTCTATAATACTCATTCAGAAATTACTGTTTTACATTGTAAATGCCATAATATAAAAAATTAATATTGAAATAAAATTTCAACTACTACAACGGCACACAAGATACTAATAGCTATCTTATGTGTTACAGATACAGATCTCTGTGTATGTATACATGTATATATACATATATAGTATGTATAAGCCATTAGCAATGCAATGCATATCTATAGGGATTTTGTCCTAAAGTTGATTCTGGAGCACTCTAAAATTCAAGAAACTTTAGAGAAAATAAGACAAACATCAGTCATCATAAATCGCACATATGATAGAAATTATCCTAAACTTCTCCATATGCTATATATACAGTTGAGGTCAGTTTTTAACAGTACATCATAAATGACCAGTATCCTTCAGCAAAGTAGCAGGATACAAGATTAACATTCAGAAATCAGTTTTATTTCTGTATCCTAACAATAAAATATTAGAAAAGGAATATAAAAATACAATATCTTTTAAAATTGTACCACAAAAAATTAAATACCTAAGAACAAATCTGGCCAAGGAAATGAAAGACTTATATGCTGAGAACTATAAAACATTATTCAAAAACATTAAAGAGGTTTGTGTTTGTTTGTTTGTTGGTTTGTTTGTTTTGCTTTTTAGGGCTGTACTTGCACCATATGGAAGCTCCCAGGCTAGGAGTCAAATCGGAGCTACAGCTACCAGCCTACACCACAGGCACAGCAACACAGGATCCAAGCCGCATGTTTCCCACACCACAACTCACAGCAAGGCCAGATCCTTAACCCAGTGAGCAAGGCCAGGGGTCAAAACCACAAGCTCATGGATACTAGCAGGATTGTTACCACTGAGCCATGAAGGGAACTCCTTAAGAGGAGTTAAAAAGAAAGATATTCCATGCTCCTGAATTGGAAGAATTAATATTGCTAAAATGGTCATACTACCCAAAGCAATCTAAAGATTTAATGCAATCCCTATCAAATTACCCATGACATTTTTCACAGAACTAGATCAAATTATCCAAAAATTTATATGGAGCCATAAAAGACCCAGAATTGCCAAAGCAATCCTGAAAAATAAAACAAGCAAACAAACAAAAACATTAAGAAGGCATAACTCTTCCAGAGTTCAGATAGTACTACAAAGCTAGAGTAATCAAAACAGTGTGGTACTGGTACAAAAACAGATATAAGGGCCACTGGAACAGAATACAGAACCCAGAAATAAACCCAGACACATATGATCAATTAATCTTCAACAAAGGAGGCAAGAATATAAAATGGGAAAAAGACAGTGTCTTCAGCAAGTGTTGCTGGGAAAACTGGACAGCTGCATGTAAATCAAAGAAACTAGAACACCCCCTCACACCATGCACAAAAGTAAACTCAAAATGGCTTAAAGACTTAAACATAAAACACCATAAAAACTCTTAGAAGGGTATCTAGGCAAAACAATCTCTGACAACAACTGTACAAATGTTTTTTAAGGTGAGTCTCCCAAGGCAACAGAAACAAAAACAAAAATAAACCAAGGAGACCTGATCAAACTTACAAGGTTTTGCACAGGAAGGAAGGAAGGAAGGAA
>PVHT021183696.1:13279125-13385832 GCA_004024745.2 Catagonus wagneri
AAAAAAAAAAATTTAAAAATGGGCAGAAGGGAGTTCCCATAGTGGTGCAGAGGAAACAAATCTGACTAGAAACCATAAGGCTGTGGGTCTGATCCCTGGCCTTACTCAGTGGGTTAAGGATCTGGTGATGCCGTGATCTGTGGTGTAGGTTGCAGACACGGCTTGCATCCTGCTTTGCTGTGGCTGTGGCATAGGCCAGCAGCTGTAGCTCCAATTAGACCCCTTGCTTGGGAACCTCCATATACCGCAGGTGCAGCTCTGAAAGGACATAAGACAAAAAAAAATAAATGGGCAGAAGACTTGAATAGATATTACTTCAAAGAAGACATATGGATGGCCAGCAGGCACATGAAAAAATGTTCAACATCACTAATTATTAGAGAAATGCAAATCAAAACTACAATGAGGTACCACCCCACACTATTTAGAATGGCTATCATTAATAAGTCTACAAATAACAAATGCTGGTGAGAGAGTGTGGAGAAAAAAAGAACCCTCTTATACTACTGGTGGGAATGTAAATTGGCACAACCTCTACAGAAAACAGTATGGAGGTTCCTCAGAAAACTAAATATAGTACTACCATATGATCTAGCAATCCCACTCCTAGGCATATACCCATACAAAATCTTCATTGAAAAATATATATATGCACCTGCATGTTCATTGCAGCACTATTCACAATAGCCAAGACATGGAAACAACCTAAATATCTATCGACAGATGAATGGATTAAGAAAATGTGATACATATACATAATTAAATATTACTCAGCCATAAAAAGGGACATAATAATGTCATTTGCAGCAACGTGGATGGAGCTAAACACTCTTACACTAAGTGAAGTAAGTCAGAAAGAGAAAGACAGATATCATATATCACTTATACCCGGAATCTAATATAGCACACAAATAAACATATCCACATAAAAGGAACACACTCATGGACATGCAGAACAGACTTGTGGTTGCCAAGGGGGAAGAGGGGAGAGAGGTATGGACTGGGAGTTTGCGGTTGGTAGATGCAAACTTTGGAGTAGATAAGCAATGAAGTCCTGCTGTATAGCACAGGAAACTATATCCAGTCACTTTTGTTGGAACGTGATGGAGGATAAGGTGAGAAGAATAATGTGCATACGCATGTGTGTGTGTGTGTGTGTGTAACTGGGTCACTTTGCTATACAGCAGAAATTGACAGAATATTATAAATCAACAAAAATAAATATTTTTTAAAATTATCAGTATCAATCATCTCCCTTCTATGCCCTGCCAGATATCTTTCTTGGATGACCCTAATAAACCAACTGTTCTTTGCCCCTCCATTCTAAGTCCATAGAATAGGAATGAACTTCCTGATTCCCAGACTGCTGAACAATTTACCATTAAAAGAATCCAAATCCTTTGGCATTTTGTATGAGGCCCTTCATAATCCAGTCTATAATTCTAACTCTCTTAACGTCACAATTCCATCTCCTAATCTCCTCTACCCTATTTTCAAATGATAAGGGCTATCTTTTTCTCTCAACGTTCAATGCTGTTTTATAGTCTGTGCTTTGTGCATGTAATACCCAGTCACATATATGTGGTACATTCCTACTTGTTGTTAAAGCTTCACAACTTTTTGATATAATTTTCCCTGACTCACATCAAGCAAAATGATGACACACTGTATATAATATTATTGTATCTACTATGTGTGTTAATTGATGACCGTCACTATATTCTAGTTCAGTTATACTGGTTCATGGATTAGTCTTTTCCACCAGATTAAGCTTCTCAGGAAGTATATTTCTTACCTCTTTTATAAGAGACAGTATAAAGTAGTGGTTATATATATATAATGTAAAATGTCAGACTTCCTGGTTTCCATCCCTGACTCTCTCACTTACTAAGTATATGATCTTGTTTGAGTTATATAAATTGGGATGTGAGGCTCCCTTTCTTCCTCTGCAAAGTAAGAGTACAATATAGAACTATTGTCAGAATTAAATGTTAACATATGGAAAGCACTAGAAATAGAACATAGCACACTGTAGAAATATTAACTATTAGTATTATTTGCATCTTCACTCCTTAGATGGAGCCTAGCACACAGAATGAGCTCAAGAAGTTACTGAGCAACAGGAAGAATAATCCCAATACACTAAATATTTTACAAGCCCCCTTTACCTTGAGTAAGCTATTTAGAATTCAGTAGATTCTAGAAACTAATATGACTTCATATATTTTCCTCTCTAAAATAATGCCATCACCCTTAGTCCTCCCCAAAATATTTACCGCTCCTAAGACTTTCTCTGAATTAGGATCACTTATTTCAGAAATAAAAAAGTATTTATTTCAGAGGAGATGATTACCATGACAAATTTCGGCACAAAATATTTATTGGGTTATAAAACTCCTGAACTGGAGTTCCCGTCCGTTGCTCAGGGGTTAATGAATCCGACTAGGAACCATGAGGTTGCGGGTTCAATCCCTGGCATCGCTCAATGGGTTAAGGATCCGGCGTTGCCCTGAGCTGTGGTATAGGTCGCAGACGCTGCTCGGATCCCAGGATCCTGCGTTGCTGTGGCTGTGGCACTGGCCAGCGGCTACAGCATCGATTAGACCCCTAGCCTGGGAACCACCATATACCACGGGTGTGGCCCTGAAAAGACCAAAAAATAATAATAATAAAAAAAAATAAAACTCCTGAATTGATTTTTATATTGTAGTTTCCAAAATTTGTTGAAGAACTTGTTATCCTAGAAAGCTATACGTAAGATCACCATATATTTCTATAAAAAGTATCCAATGAAAAATTACTATTTCAGCAATTCAGAAGGCAAAAATATTTCTAACAATTTTGAAACATTTTAAATCTTGGAGAGGATTTATTGGCTGGAATGGAGCACATATAACCTTTCTGTGTGAAGACCAGTCACATTAAAATGTTATCCCAATTTTTTAAAAGATCTCGAAACATCCATTGGCTCTTATGAAAATTTAGAGTAGATGACATTTGTTTTGGTTATGAGCCAGTGTTAAAAAATAACCCTTTGAATGCAAGAAATTTTAGATTTAGATTTGAATCTAAACTAAAATCAATTTCTAGTTGTCAGAAAATGACTTAAGAATATTCTTTCAGAAAGTGACACCTTGGTTTCTGGGTCATAAATCAAGCTGTGATGCGGGGATACACACACATGAGAGAATGGAGTGCTAATAATAATTCTCTACAACCCGATTTTCCTCTTGGCCTTATGAAAGACCAGCAATTTTCAACTGCTGAGAAAAGTAGTTCTACATTGACTGATGTGTTCCAAGATTTGGTTATTATTTAGGGTGCTGTAAGGCAAGACACTCAGACGAGTTCTGAAACCCTATGAAGTTGTTAAGTATTAAATCACGTAATCTGGAATCCTTCTTTGGTACTCTCCACAGACAAAGACAGATAGGATTAATGAAAAGATCACTAAACTCAGACCCAGAAAGTAATGATATGACCTTCAACAAGTCACTAAGAATCTCTGGGCTTCAGCTGTTTGTCTACATAATTAAGGACTTGAACTAGATGATTTCTAAAGTTTCTGCTGGCTCTAAAATTGATTGCTCAAATATATTCTACCGCTGCAAATAAGATAAAATTTTGCCCTCTTTATGAAAAACTAAACAGCTTCATCAATAAACATTTTCACAAAATTCTGCACAATTATTCTTGGTTTATAACTACATTGTTATTTGTTGTTTTCTCAACACTCGAGAATGGGTAAATTTAAACCAAAATTATCACTAATTCTACTTTAAAAATGACTACCCAGCACATCCATCCAACATTCAGGCTATAGATGACAAACTATTCTAGGGCACAGTTTACAAAATTTATTCATATCATCTTTAAACCCCACTGAAGACTTGAGTAAAAACATAAACTGTGTAGTTCCCAGCTTTCTTGACGTCCATGACATGGAATAAGTAGTCAAGTGTAGACTGAGAGTTAAGTTCTTTGACACCATCACATTGCATTTATCCTCTCTTCCTGCACTGACTGAATCTCCCTGGTTACTAGATTCATGGTCTTGTCACTTCACCTTGAAAAGGCGATCACCCTTTACAGTTGTCTAAAATCTAGTTTATTCATAATGCCACACCCAAGACAATGTTATCTGGTATTGTCATATGGAAGGGAAATTTGATTACTTTTACTGTTAGAGCATCTTATGTCCTCTTTTTTTTTTTTCTTTTGCTTTTCCCTCATTCGTTTACTAGATAATTTTCATTTCTACTGAGCCCCTCAAAGGTCTTACACCTTACTCAACTTGTCAAATTTGGCTTCTATTTATTTTATGACTTGATTATAAAATGATCTGTTAATAAAAATTTTTTTTTGATTTTTTAAAGAATATCCCTTCTTAGAGTGTTAGCAAAATAATGAAAATTCTACCTATACCAAATGACTAAGATCTATAACCAGAGGAATAGAGGGCTGATCCTAGGTTCCTATAATCTATCATGAGAGCATCACAGTGATTTCCAACTGCTTTTTCTAACTCTGCTCTTCGATTACAATATCTTCCATAATCACCTCATTAAAATACTGTTTCAATAATCTCCAGTATCTTTAGTTGAGCACATAAAAATCCATCATAAGCTTATCTCAGTAACTTTCTAGGAACTTTTCATAGTCATTTCCCAGACAGACAACTTCATATTCTAATAACTCCTTGATGGGGGAAATTTCCTATCCCTTATTCCAATTTCACTATCACTCAATTTATGGCTCTTCTAGTCTTCTGGTTTTAATGTTATGTCTTCTATCATGAACAATGGATGCAGACATATAAATATCCTCAATATTTGCAAATATGGGAAATACTACTTGCAGTTCAAACTGAGCTCCAAGATTACGAGGGAAACTTGATGGTTCTAAAATGGAATCCCCACTACAAAATTGCGAAGAATAGACTCCTTGAGTTGTTGGTAAAATACCTATTTTATCTTGCTGTGCATTATTGTAAAATTCTAAATTTAAAAACATCTAGAGCTATATTAATCATGAATTATGGACAGTACCGCCTTAGTTCAGGGTTTGGAATGAACTACAGCACTTTATCAAGCAGCAGCTGAGGGAGTTCCTGTCATGGCTCAGCAGAAACAAATCCGACTAGTATCCAAGAGGATGCGGGTTCAATCCCTGGCCTCGCTCAGTGGGTTAAGGATCCAGCGTTTCCATGAGCTGGGGAATAGGTTGCAGATGAGGCTCGGATCCCACGTTGCTGTGGCTGTGGCATCGGCCGGCAGCTGTAGCTCTGATTTGACCCCTAGCCTGGGAACTTCCATATGCCCTGAGTGCAGCACTAAAAAAAATAAATAAAAGCAGCAGTTGAATACCTTTGTAAATGATAGCCATCTCATTACAACAGTGATTTTCTAGGACAGTGATTCCCAAACAACAGAATCAGAATTACATGGAGGGGCTGTGACAAACTGGTTGCTGAACCCTGATTCCAAGTCTTGTAATGCAGAAGGAAGTGGCTAGAAGCTCAGGATTTTGCATTTTTAAGAACAACTGTTTACAAATTAAAAAGATTGCAATATATTGTTTATATATGTAACTATACATGAGTCTATTGTTTAATACACAGTTTTATATATACTTTACATACATATACTCACACATATATGCATATATAAATATATGTGTTAAACTGCAGTCTTAACAGAATGAATAAAAATAACTTGTAAATTTAAGCAACCCAGAAAATTGAGTACACTACCCCCTTGAAGTTTTCTTTCTTATGTTCCATGAATAGAGGATAAAAGATTTTAGCAACTCCCTAGAAATCTGAGATATTAAATTAACAGTTTTTCTTCATATGACACTTTATGACTAAAGTAATCATCATTAGCAGGAAAAAAAACAGCTGATGGTAATCAATGAGCTATTAAGTTTGCAGAAATACTTCAGGTAGTTTGTACTGTAAATATCATAAACATTTAACATTCTCAGGTCCAACGGTTATCACTTGGGACATGTGACATTTAAAAAGTGTTTCACACTGTATTTTTTATAGGCCAAATTTAATATCTTATTTTAATATTTCTAAAGAAATTAATCACCAGAGAATAATAAGCCTAAAGGTCAAAATCACTAATTCATGAAATTAAAAAAAATAATAATAAAGGAGAAAAGTAAATAAGCAAAACTTTTAGGAAAATTATTATTTTTCTAAATTCCCATCAAAATTCTTGACCTACACTTAATGAGTGACAGAACGGAAACCTGTCTCCATTGAAGTACATAAGTTACATTTATATATTAATATTCAAATGAAACCTCAGAAACTTAAAAACATAGTGTTTATTCTAAAGTGTGCTCTTTAAAATATTAAGGGATTTTTTTTAACAATATAGTTACTGGTATTCAGTCTGCCATATATTATTTTGCACATGTATCAACAAATTTAATATAAAATGATTATGAAAGCCATTCTTTTTTAAGTTTAGTATCTATATTTTTGATGGCTTTTATTTTCCTTTTTTATTAGAAAGTACATTCAGCTGAAGTTGCACAAAGTAAAACGGGTGTCAAAAAGTTATTTTTTTAAATAGAAGAAAACCCCTTTGATTTGAATTTTTTAAAAAGCTAGTTTAAAAAACAAATATGATCATAATGAATTTATGAATTTTTTAAACATTCCAATTAGAAATGAAAAAATTTTAAATATATCTTAGCTTTTCATTTAACTTTATAGTTACTGCATGTTAAATAAGAATCATACAGCACAAATTTAAGAATAGAGCTGAAATAAATAAAACATCCAAATATGCTTCAAGTCTCCTCTACTTTAAATTTCACGAAGCTATACATCAAAGTATATTACGTCTTACTTGCAAATTTCTAATCCAACCCCCAAAATATAAATAAACATGTTTTCATACAAAAATGAGGATTCACCTAAAAGCATGTAACAACAGAAATGGAGGAGTTCCCACCATGGCTCAGCAGAAACAAATCTGACTAGTATCCAGGAGGAAGCAGGTTTGAGCCCTGGCCTCGCTCAGTGGGTTAAAAATCCCATGTTGCCCTGAGCTGTGGTGTAGGTTTCATGTGCTGCTGAGATCTGGCAGATGTGGTATGGCTGTGGCTAGGTCAGCACCTACAGCTCCCTTTAGACTCCTAGCCTGGGAACCTCCATATGCTGCAAGTGCAGCCCTAAAAAGACAGACAGACAGACAGACAGAAAGGGAGAGAGAAGGAAGGAAGGGGAGGGAAGGGAAGGGGAGGGGAAGGGAAGGAAGGAAGAAAGATAGATTAAAAGGGAAAATATTTTCTATCTTTAAAACATTAATGAAAACTTAAAACAAATACAAGTTAACATTTTAATTTTTATAAATTAAATGTTGCTAGAATAAATTCTATCTTTGTTGATTTCTACCACTTATCCACATTGCCCCTTCTTTTATAGTGCATTTTGTTTAAAGGAAAGGTTAAAAAACCTATAAAATTTTGTCATGTTTTTCTAATTTGATCAGATATCCTTCCTTGAAAGGTCAGCACAATAGCAGAAAGTGACATATTTAAAATACGTAGCATTGTTCATTCTAACCAGAAAATTTCAAATGACCAAGAATCACATTTAACATATCTCAAAAATTTGATTTTCTTGGATCGACTATTCAGTATATGAAGCAGAATTTGGACTGTAATTCATAAAGTCAGAGTCCCAGGTGGTTGTTGTTGACACTCAGTTATCAAAATATTCTTTCTGTATTTCAGACACCATTCACAAAATGAAAGCCAGAAATCTAGCAGATAAAACTTTTAGAACCTAGATTTCACAAATAACAATAATTCCAATATTGAAAGCAAATTATACTATACTGGAGACTTGTTTTAGATAGTGTTATTATTTCCATTGCTCTCTATCATCCATTCAATTTTAAACATTTTCAGTTTTATTTAAATGGAATTTATTTGCAGAATTATGGCTTTTTACCCTTAGACAACAATCTTAGACAAATTAGACCCTTAGACAAATGAGCTGTCTTCAGCTCATTTTCTTTTTCAGTTAACTTCCAATTTATAGGCTTGTAGTATTTTCTAAAAACAGTTAACTAAATAGCTCCATTAGAACAAAAAGGAACATATGCAATGTAGATAGAGATATATTTATACATTTATACACTATATATGTATATGTACATTTATAATATATATACTATAGTATGTATTTATATTATAATTTTACTAAAGTTTATACCATTAAAAAGAGCAAAATCTTTAGCAGACACCATGTAAAATAACAGACTGGAAATCATCAAATTTTTCTGAACAGCAAAATCAGTCTTAATTTAGTTATCTTCCTTTGTTTTGGAAAGTTCTTATTATTCATTTATTCAGGCAATTTAAATTTACAGACAACTAATACAAGAACTGTAAATGAAGGGAATAAAAGGGAGAATTTCATGAAATGGGTATTGGTTTCAGAGCTTTCAGTTCCCTAGCTGAGATAAATATCGATGAAATAATTACAATAATGTATAATTACAAACTGTGGAGGTACAACAAAGAACGAGGCAGATGAGTTTAACAGGTGTTACGTTCAAGCTTTGGGGTGGGGGCACCCAGAGGGTGGCATAAGAGAGTTAGAAGTTTTCCCTGAAAAAGAAATTTAATATTCTGAGGAGATTCTAGTCACTTAAAAAGTTAAAATAAATAATATATTGAACATCCAACTACCTTATTTTGATTTTTTTCAATACAAAATGTAGTGTAAGATTACAAGCAAAATTTAGTTTATGCAGATTCAATGAAATAATAATAATAAAGTGCTGTGAAAGGCAATATTTTGGGTTCTTAATGGATAAGAGGTGATTGCTGGCCCCTTAGGCGATACCATCAATTTTCCTTCCCCAAAATTCAACTCTAAGATATCACATGTAGACTGAGATTTAAGGAGACATATCAATGAATTTAGAAATTTTAAATTAGAATGGGAAAAATTTCAAAACCTATCTAAGACAAGAAGGGTATTTATATAGTTTTTTCACATATATTAGTACATTAGTATATATATGTATATATACAAACATACTAATGGATAGATAGAAACATCTCATTTGCTCAACTGTCATTTATTGTAAAGTGATGTGACATAGAAATTACTGTTATCCCTTTTTTAGAAGTGAGGATAAATGTCAATAAAGGTTATTTGGCTTGAATTAATCATACAGTAATAAATGATAGAGCCAGAATTCAAATACAGATGTGCCAGTTCTACATTTGTGCTTATTCTATTTTACTCCTTTACCTGTTATCTATGACATCATACTAAAGCACAGAAAAGATAACCTGGGAAAACACAAATAACATCAGAGAACAGAATTATGCATTGCCATAGCCCTGATTTAGAAATTAGGATATCTGACCAGAAGATAAAACATTATATTCTATCAGGATGCTTTTAACTGGAAAGTATGAGAGGTACAAAAAAATGGCTTATATAAGGAAAAGGTATTCTTTCATGGGGTTCTGAGATTCCAAGCAGGTGTCTCTAAAGCTCATTGGGCTCTACCTTTCTGGCCATGAAGGGATGCAGCTGCTTCAGGCTGGACTCTAGCATCAAAGAGCAAACCCAGAGGCACAAAGCACTTGGCCCTTCCTCATCTCTTTTTATCAGAAGGAAATCTTTCCCAGAAGTCACAGGAATTTTGCTGCAATCTCATTGGCTTTATTGCTCATGCCTAAACCAGTCCTGGCAAAATCGCTACAGTTCTCATGATTAGTTCTTAGGCCATTTTCCAGGTACCACGGGAGGGTGAAAACCTGAGCAATTTCAGAATTCCATTGGCAAAGAAAAGCCAAGGAACACAGATTGGGTGGGCTTGGGGCCTCCATTTGCTAGAAGACTGTTTTTTTTTGCTTGTTTGTTTGTTTGTTTGTTTTTGTCTTATTGTCATTTTAGGGCCACACTTGCAGCATGTGGAGGTTCCCAGGACTGGGGTCTAACAGGAGCTACAGCTGCCGGCCTATGACAGAGCCACAGCAACGCAGGATCTGAGCCGTGTCTGCAACCTACACCACAGCTCATGGCAACACCGGATCCTTAACCCACTGAGCGAGGCCAGGGATCGAACCCGCAACTTCATGGTTCCTAGTCAGATTCGTTTCCGCTGATCCACGAGGGGAACTCCCAGAAGACTGTTTTTTAATTAAAGTACATTACCACTGCTAAGACATCAGTAAATAGCTAAGGAAATCTTCAGGGGAAAAAAATCTAAGAGTTGAAAAGAGGGCAATGGTAGGAAATTTTTTTTTAATTTACAGTTGCTGATTTTGAGGCTTCTCACTTCAGACTCTGCCTTCTCTATACCCCTGCCCCCATTCTTCATTCTCTTCTCCTTATTTGTTTCTTTGAGTCAAAGTTCTCGATTCCTTGTAGTACCTAACCAGCACACCAGTACTATCCTAAGTGAAAACCACATAGCTTACCTCCCTCTAATCCCTCCTTTGTAATGATACATAGACAAAGAAAGCTTATCTGATAAATTGACAGTGTCACCCAATCAATCAATCAAGTACAAGTCATGTATAAACCAAGAACTCTTTTTAGTTTGTAATCCAGGAGTTCCAGCTGTGGCACAGAGGAAACAAATCTGACTGGAAACCATGAGGTTTCTGGTTTGATCCCTGGCCTTGCTGAGCAGATTAAGGATCTGGCACTGCCGTGAGCTGTGGTGTAGGTCGCAGACATGGCTCAGATCCCGAGTTGCTATAGTTGTGGCGCAGGCCGGCAGCTTTAGCTCTGATTCGACCCCTAGCCTGGGAACCTCCATATGCTGGGGGTGTGGCCCTAAAAAAAAAAAAAAAAGACTGTAATCCAGCAATATACATGGGCTTTGAAATGTGTTGGCTGTCCTCTAATTCAAAGAATATTTAAACTATTGAATTATTTACTAAAATTTCTGAAGATAATTAAACCCAGAATTCAAATACTGTAATTCATAGTTTATAGGGCCAGAGAAGGTAATTGCTTGTGTGAACTAAGAATGCCACCTGCCATATCAGTAAACGAAGGATGTTGCATCCATCAAGCTAACACATTACTGCCACCCCAATGGCGAGCTCTGAGGGAACTCATGGTGGAAATAAAGAATGCTTGACATCTAGCAGTCAGCTGCTGTAGTCACCCTGATGGTGCAAACTGAGGAGATCCAAGATGAGAAATCACAGGATAGCTGAGGCGCATATCAAAGGAATGATTTCAGAGATCCTAGACTTTGCATTTTTACTGCAGATATCTGGTTTTCTTTCATTAACAATACTCTTTTGATGTTTTGACTACCTGCCCTTTGTTGCAAAATTTCATGTATACCCTGATTCTCTCCACCACCCTGCCTCTTTAGAACAGTTTTTCAGCATTATCTGAGAGGCTGTGCGCCAGGCTTGAAGTACTCAGAATGTTCGCCAAATAAAAAACTCTCAACTTTCAGGTTGTGCATTTTTTTCAGTCAATATTTGTCTACTTTTCTAAAGTGAACAAACTTAGTACCAGAAAATTTAGGCAGAATTCTTATCCATGAACTGCTGGTAGTTTCAGTTTACATGTTGCGTATTATTTTCATGAACTTCATTTAGAGAAAAATCAAAGTTCCATTAAATTCCTTCCCAGATACTTATCTGGGGACTCTGTCCCACGCCTAAGAGTATAGTATTATACTTTTCTAGATTGGGATATTTCAGTGACTCAGTATGGTGTGACATCATTATAATGATTGTTATAACATTACAATTTTTTCCTCTGCAGTTTATATTTATATTTTAGTTAACCTACAAACAGAGGAACTTTTAATTATTGGGATTAATTAATCAAAACAATAACCAGTTCAAAGTTGCTCGCAGCTATCATATCATTTTTTACAGAAAACTTGAGGCATAGATAGCACAATTGATTTAACTATTCATTCCCTTTAAAACCAAAACAAAAACAAAATTCCTCTATCCTTGTCAAATTGAAAATGTCAATAATTAGGCAATAATAATAATTCAGTGAATCTAAAGGCACAAACAGTTGTGCAGGCAAAGGCGTTACATCCCAAATTTAAATAAATATCATCAGTTTCTCAAAAAAATAAATATTAATCTAATATTTTCTAAGTTAGTGCTACTTATTTCCTCAGGGATGTTAAGAACAATGTAATAAAGGGGGAGGATTCAAAGGAAAAATGCCCTACAAATCACCCCAGGACATTAATACACTTAATTGATTTTCCTTTTTTTAATCTTTGGGGGCTAATAGTATTATAAATATCATGATCTGCTGTGTTAATTTTTTTTTTCTCCCTGCTAGTTTTAATGATAAGTTTGAAGAGCTTGGCCAGCTGTTTTAGGGCATTTAATGTATCTGAAACAGTTAAGTCACAGTTGCAAGATCAACCAGGATAGCAATGAAGAAGAGGCCAGAGAGCCTGAGGTTGGCTCTCTGAGGCCAAAGGAGAAACTGAAAACTGTTCATGAAGAAACCATAAGTGATTTCTAGGAAAAAGGAGGTAGGAAATTGGGTGAGATATGGAAATACTCAAGAATGAAGTTATCCTGAGGACTGTTTCCTAAATTTAATGTGCTTAGGAATCACCTGCGGACCATGTTAAGGTGCAGACTCTGATTCAGAAAGTCTGGGGTGAGGCCCAAGACTCTGCATATCTAAGAATCTCCCAGGTGTTGACGCTGCTGGTTGGTGCCTGTGCATACTTTGTGCAGCCAAGTTCTAGAAGGTCCCTCCGACTCTCCCCCACAAACACACAACCACACACACATATACAACAGTTCTCTGGAAGTAAACATGTTAATTGGGTTCATTATAAAATCTATGAGGTTAATAAGGCAAATGAATTCATTTCCCCAAATTCTTGATTTGCAGAAATGTTTTTTCTTTACACTTTCTCTAACGGCAAACACGAGGTAAACTGCTACTTGGCCATATAAGTTAATTTACTGTTTAAAAAATATATATGAGTAAAATGTCAGTATGGTTTTTGCTTTTCATATTTCCTTAGGCAGCTAGTTCCTAAAACATGTTATCTGATGGAGTAAGGAAAAACTCAAATTTCTAAAATCAAAATTAAAATGAGGTTTGAGTTTTGGCTAATGAGTTTTCCAGCACAATCCAGGGTTTCAATTCATTCGTTATAACTTCCCAGAATGTGCTCTAATCCTAACCATTTGATTCCTTCTACACTTATAGGAAAACCAAATCCTGGCTTACTTCATACTCTCCCTTCTAAGCAACTAACCAAGGCCTGATTATACATTTTGGCATTGTGTCAATGTCAAGGTGTACCAGGAAGAGAAGCAGATGCAAAGATGACAGATAGATGAACTATCCTTGATGAAAAACATCCGTTTGTGAAGGATAAGCTAGGAGTACCATAGAAAATATGTTTCAGCACAAAAATCTAAAGGCTGAAGACCAATACAAAGTTTAAGTAATTATAACCTCTTTGAAAAGAGGATGGCACAGAAGAAAAGGAATATACACATTTATCAGTTATCATAAATACTTCTAAATAACATTTTGCATTTGCTACAGGCTATCCTTAGACACACAAAAAGATAGGCTTAGGCATTTTTTAAATACAATTTTGTAGAAATAAAAATTTTCCAAAAGTATGACCCTCTTTTTTTCTGAAAAAAGAAGAGGAAAAATTTCTCACACAAAGGTCATCATAAACACTCAGGTCCAAAATGTCATACACCATAGTAACCTGTGTCTGGCTTGATAAAGTATTAAAGGTACAAAAAAAGCTTAAATTTAAAGGCAGACGTACTTTTCCTAAATAAAATATCCAGTTTTAAACTGACCTGGACAAGCTGCAGACATTTTAAGTAAAGGAATTAAGGCAACAAAGGTTTATACCGTTGACAAATATATAGTACCCTACTTGAAACCAACACCAAGGTTGATATTAAGGCTCCAATTCTGGAGGCAAACATCTCCAAATGCACACTTTTTTTTTTTTTTGTCTTTTTGCCTTTATCTAGAGCCGCACCCGCGGCATATGGAGGTTCCCAGGCTAGGGGTCTAACAGGAGCTGTAGCTGCCGGCCTTCGCCACAGCCACAGCAACGCGGGATCCGAGCCGCGTCTGCAACCTACACCTCAGCCCATGGCAACGCCGGATCCTTAACCCACTGAGCAAGGCCAGGGATCGAACCTCAAGATTCGTTAACCACTGAGCCACGAAGGGAACTCCCAAATACACACTTTCTATATTCTCAAAATTTAGAGTGTGTTCTCAATTCACCTAATCTGACCACATCACCAAAAACTGTTAGATGATCACACAGATCGTATGCATGATGGTAGTAAAAAGAAAAAACTGTTTAATTAGTTCGTTCAAGCAATTGATACATTCAGAAAGGAAAAGAAAAGAACTTCAGGACACAAATATTAAGCTGTGTTAGTCCATGTACTGTATGTACCAATGATCACAATTTGTCATCAGAAGTACAGGAGCTTCTGCCCAGTAATTCCTCCTGCTCTCTAAAAGAGGCAATAGACAAAAATCATATTCTTTTCAATAGTTTACCACACTCACCCCATGTGATGGGTAGGAGATCCAGCCCAGCTCCCCTTGAATTGCTTTTGAATCCAGTAGATTGACTAAAAGAAAATACAGATACACAAACACAGTTAAAAGGAATGGTTTTTATTTACCTTTGTCAAGTAAAAGTTGTCTGTGGTTCTTCATATAATAGTATCAACTTGTTCAAAAAACATGACTCTGCTTGTTCTCATTACATATGTATGATGAGTATAAAAAGGGAATTACAAAGAAAAAAATATACAGGGAAAGTTAAGGAATGAAAAGATTCTGTGGCTTTTTAAACTATTTCTATCTTTTTATAAATATAATTGTATATTCCATATATTGACAGAATAACTACAGGTTTAAAAAGGAGACAATAAAAACATAAAATAGGAAACACTAATGCTAAGATGAAATAAAAATAACACCAAAAAGTTAAATTTGATAAGCTGACATATGACTTGACTATAAATTAGTTAAATATGCTTCCATAATGAATCATATTTATTTCTGTACATATTTGATTTGGTGTCTTCATATTGTCCCTGGCCAATACCATATTATTCCATAACGTGTATTTTTTAATACTGGATAAATCGTGTACTTATGTGTAATGAACAAAACGCTTATCTACCAATTTGTGGAGAAATCAAATAAAAAAATACGTAATATAATATAACTTTGCAAAGATTTACATATTTTCTAAGGTTTTATTTTTTGGGCTGCACCACAGCATGTGAAAATTCCCAGGCCAAGGATCAAACCCGTGCCACGGCTGTAACCAGAGCCGAGGGGTGACAATGCCAGGTTCTTAACCTACTGAGCCATGAGGGAACTCTCAGCTTTATATATTTAAAAAAGGTATTGTTACCCAAAGGCTTTAATGATTTTACTCAGAGTTTTGTGCTACTTTAAGTTTAGGTAATAACAGAGGACTCAATTGATTGTCAATCTGTTAAATAATGGAAACTATGGTTTTACCACATCCTTCTTCTAATTAGAAAACAGTCCCCAGATTGATTAATGGAAGATGTAAAGGAAGTTTACATAAAATATGCAGGTATTATTAACATGACCCAGACCAGGTGAATCAAATATAACAGTGAGTCATTTTGAAGGGTACCATATAACCACAAATCAAAACATAATGTTAACACATGCAAAGTATAACATGTCCACGTGTTGTCAATAAAGTGTTTCCTGGTGCATGAAAAGTACCACCCTTCTTTAATCATCCCAATTTTTTTCTTGCAAAGGAAACATTATTCTTATAAAATGTTAAGAAAAATTATATTTTATATTAGAATTCTAAATTTTCAGGCACTGCATTTTAAAGGAAGATAGTTGGTAAGCTGGTTATATGATAAATAAACTAAGAGAGTATGAGAAAAGTTCCTAATCATTAAGTTAAAAATGGATAAAATTCTCAAAATTTCTCTAAGTTTTGCTAGTTAAAAACCACACACAAACATAACCTAGCACACTGGAATTCCTTACTGATTAAACTTTTTTTCCCCTCACAATAAACTAATCCCAATGAGAAGTAATTATATTTAGATAAAAGAAGATAGCTGCTGCATGGATCACATATTGTAATTTCCATAATGGAATTATTTCCCAGGATATCAATTTGAAAATTAACAGGATGCTTAATTATGTTGAAAATATCTCTGAAAAAACTATTTTTAAAAAACTCCTACCAATTAATTTACAGATAATATTTCAGATTAGAGTTAAATCTTTGAAAATATGAGAATACATCCTCACCTTTAAAGTATGTTACCAACATTCATTCTTATAAAGACATACCTAGTTCAATTATTGGTTCTATCTTGGTCATGAGTTGATTTCTCTGTGTTTTACAGGGAATTTGCATCATAGAATTTACAGGGCCAGTATTTCTAAATCATTAGATCATACTTGTAATGCCTTTAAGAGTTTAAATGATTTAATGTTTTGTGAGTATGTAATAACTGAATATGGATTAAATGATGAATATATGTCCCTCCATATACTAAGGTGAATGGCTGAATTAATTTCAGTATTAATAACCAGAGAGAAAAAGTGTTTGAGGCAGGAAGAGATGAATATTGTCTCCACCTAGTAAATGATTCATTGAATGTAGGTTGTTAACTAAAGAACTGTGTCCTTAAGTTTTCTCTGATGATAATGATGAAAGGGACAGAACTGGATTAATGACATCAGCATTTGGTTTCTACTCAATTGCGAAAAGCTAAACCAAAAAGACCTGTATTGTACTGTCAATTAAAATAAGTGTAGTAAATTAATTAAATTTATTGCATTTACTCAGAGATTGAATTTTTAGTGCACTCCACTTAGCATGAATGAGGGAAACACAATTAGCAGCATTACTCATGATTCTGATTCTGTTGTCTATCAAACATAATTATGCCTGCTCTGGTTATCTCACAATGTTGCTGCGATGGTCAAATAATATAAATGTATTTAAAGTCATCTGAGTTTGTAACATGCTATACAGATTCAATGTTCTTGTAAACTTAGAATATTAACTAACACCAGTTCCGTTTTGACTTCTGAATGGTATTTAAAACCAACAATCAATATATGGCTTACTGGAGAAGAAAGGTGGCATCAAAACACGTTTTAAAAGCACTTACTTGGGGTTTATAAAGTGTCTTTTGTTTATAACCAAATAAGAACAACACAATCTAAGAATTCTAGTCACTTTAAAGTCCACGATTGCTGGGCTGGAACTTGCCAGAATATAAACCTCAAGTCTCCTGTGATCCGTTGTATAGCAATCTGAGTGTAGCATAATTGAGATAAGAAGAGAAAGTTAATGGAATTTGAAAGTCAGCTTACTGTGAGTGATTCTCTGGATACACTGACTAAATCTGACCTTGCAACACGATGTCTTAAACGCCCACTGATACAGGCAAGAACTTAATTTACTAAATCTTTCCTCTCCCCCAAAAAACATGTAGACCTATCATAGCCTTTCAAGTGGTACCACTATTCAAATACCAGGGAAGATCAAATTGTGAGGCACAAATACGATATTATAGTCTGAGTTTTAATGACAATGTGTAACATGGAAAATTTGTTTTAATTGCTGAAATTTTTGAGTCTACAATAACGAATTTTAACAAAAGAGTTGGGAAATTATTCTTAAGGGTAGGTGGGAATATACAGATGGCTTAATTCTTTAATAACAGACTCATGCCATGTTATTTGCCACACAAATAAATCATCTCTTACCAGATTTCATATTCTAATGGTGTGATTTCCAGATATCTTTGGGTTATAACAAAAAATATGTCATTTCATCAACTTCAGAATATTTTCTACTCCAAGAGCAATGTAGCATATACTAACTAACTTCTTAAAAATGACTTATATTGGACACATTTTTAAGTATTAGAACTCCACTTAGGTTGAAATATAAATAGCTTTTTGGCAAAAAAAAAAATCACTGTGGGAAGTCTGGATGGATACAGTTCTGGATGTCTTCCACACGTTTTACTCTGTCTAGTCTCATTGCTTTTAAATAGGAGGAAAAAAGTATAAATGGGTGAAGGGGCTTACATTCATGAAAACAATAAGGGAATTCTTCCTCAGCCTCCTTGAATTGGCTTTCAGGTAGACACTAAGGCAAGATTTGCTGGTCAAAATGACAGACATATGGCATCTGATGGGAATTAGAATGTGTAGGTTGAAGCAAAGGAATAAGAACAGACTATAGGGTAAACTGGCTTAAGTTGGTTGTATCTGCTTCTGAAAATAAGGAAATCTCCCTGTCATTCCTGCCACTAATCTTTACTTTCCCCACTTGGATGAATTATGGATTTAAGATGCCCAGGAGTCTTGCTCTGTCTTTCCTTCCTATCCTCTATCATAATGAAGAGACGGAATCACGTCTGCTCCTTTACTCACTGGCATTGATGTCACGGAGAAATGTCTGTGCCAAGAGTTTACACCACTTTCCCTTACTAATAAAGTATTAAAAATTTTCAAAGTACTGTCATTAAAATAAGATTTTTTAAAAAATGTTCCCATTTAAAAGACAGATTAAAAACTTTAGGTATAAATTTCTGGAATTTTACTTTTAAGGAATCATTAACCCACCAAGTTTGTTTCAAGAGCATTTCAAAATTCTGATTCATAGTGGCTATCTATCCACTTTGGAAGACTGAGTTAAACGAATATTCACATCTTACATATTAAGTACTGCAAATAAACAGACAATGCTAAAATGATTTTTTAAATTAAATGCCACAATTTCTTACTGAAGCGGATGATGATTTCAATTATTTAATAACCTATCTATGCTCTGTGGTAATTCTGTAGTTGCATTTTATGAAAACATTGGGTAATTTCAAGATGAACAGTAGGGCTTAATGGCTAGAGAATTTCAGACCTGTAATAATAGACATGTTTTCTTGTGAAACCTTCATTTATAAGGTGCTTTTATAGCCAATTGCAAATAACTATGAAACCACTACAGTAGAAAACAAACCCATCCTTTGATCATGTCTTGTTTTTACAAAAAAATAATGACATTTCCTTTCCTGGCAATACATCACTGTAATTTTCCCAGCCACATTTCTTATACACTGTTTATCTTTATCATTTTCAGCACTTTTTGTTATGATGAAAAGAGTAGCTTTGCTCTAGGTTACAGATAGCAGAGGTGTCCTTTAATTTGCTCTTAATTTATACTCAAATGTCACAAATAGAAGAAAATGATGCAGGAAGTAATAAATTCTATTCTCGGTGTTGTAATTCTCTGTGCAGTACTCTGGTAAACCATAACATGGAATCAAGAAATCAAGATGTATTTTCTGATAGGAGTCCAGAAGTCCACCAAAGCTCAGCTTTTCATTTTTACTGTACACACTTAGGTATGTGATTGAGAAGTCAGTTTTATTAATGTACTTACCTATTTCAACTAACTTTTATTTACTAAGATTACATATTCTTAGTTAACAGCTCCTATGGGCTTCCTATTTATATTTATTTCTAACTAAACATAATTAAAACAGCCTTGTACTAGCTCGTTGATATTGTATTTCACAGACTGAAAATTATTAAAATGCTTTTAGACTAATGAAGTCAACTATAATTAACTGTAGATAAAACATCCTATAAAATATGTTAAATTCTACAGACATTTTGTGTCACAGAAGTATTGATTTATGATCATTTCTCTATCAACCAAAATAGACATGTAATTTTTTTTTAATTCTGTAGTGCTAGACATTTCTGTAAAGAACTTCTTTTTTACGTGGTATCTAATGGTTTATTTATGGAATATAAGCAGATTTCTGGACAAAGTGGTATACGATCCACTTATTTTCTTAGGTTTTCCTCCTGGGCAATAATTTTGGATGAACAGGTCCTAATTAAAGAAGAAACTGTAATTAGCTACCTCATCTCAATCTTTGCCAACAGCAGGAAGAATTCGTTGGAATCAAAATACACAGTGCAGAGTTCCCGTCGTGGCTCAGTGGTTAACGAATCCGACTAGGAATCATGAGGTTGCGGGTTCGATCCGTGGCCTTGTGCTTAGTGGGTTAAGGATCTGGCGTTGCCGTGAACTGTGGTGTAGGTTGCAGACGCGACTCGGATCCCGCGTTGCTGTGGCTGTGGCGAAGGCCGGCGGCAACAGCTCCTGTTAGACCCCTAGCCTGGGAACCTCCACGTGCCACGGGTGCAGCCCTAGATAAGGCAAAAAAAAAAATTAAAATTAAAATTAAAAAAAAGATACACAGTCTCACAGTAAGATGTCTGTGTTCTCATGACTAGAACAGCTCAAGAAGTAACAGAAACAAAGACCCAAATTCCACCTGAAACTTGGACACTTTAGAAATATTAACTCTGTGTTGTTTCTAAAGTGTTAAAATTTTCTTTTTTTTCTTTTTAATCTAAGAAATCTGAAGATAACTCTTATATTAATACTATTATGGAGAAAATAGCTATTCAAATGTCCCTAGGGAAGATGTTCTTGTAACAAAACAATTCCTTTACATAAATGAGTGGGAATGTTCTAATGTCAATGAAGTTTTACTACATTAACAACCTCAGCTTTGATAACAGTCCCGGGAATAGCAGGTATCTTTGTTTCTGTGCATTGTCAACTTCTATTATGAATCATTTAGACAAGTGAAAGGTGTTTCCCAAAATGTAAGGTACTAAAAGTAGAACACTAATGATTATGTAAACATTGTGCCTTTTCAACACATTTTAGCTTTTAAAGTGTTTTGGAACTAACAGGAAAACTTGCTTATTTCTAATTTGAAAGGACTTTTCTGACAGATTAAAAAGTGAAAAATGAAAATATATCATTCAATTTGAAATGATATAAATAATCATTAAGTCAAATAGGTACTCAATCTTTAGTGAATACATTTTGCCTTCATACCATAAATTAAAGCTATCTTGATATATATTTTATCATATCACTAACTCTTGATTATCAACCTTTGACTGCTAAATGCAGGCTTTCTGTTTAGTCAGGGTTTGACCAATGGCTATGAAAATGGAACAGAATAAGCATGTGTTCTATAAAACAATTCTAATGTAGTATTTCTTTTCAAAAGCCCCTTGGATATAAGATTCGAATTTTAACACTGAGAACAAATTGTGCAGTGATAAATTAAATTTCCAATTTAAAAATATTATTTGGACAATTTTATATTACAGAACTTGTTTTACTTTTAAAAGAAGCCCAATACAGAATAAATTGGTTTAAATTTCTGGAAAATTAAAATCAGGATACAGTTTTGATTTCATCATGTTTTAGAAGATAACTACATCTGGACTTTATGTCGTAATCACGGATTTTGTCTACAGACAGACACGTACTCACACACACACACACACACACACAGACACACACACACAAGAAAACTTGTATGGGTCTTTAAAAGGCCCACAAAAGATACAGTGAACTACCATGTGCCTATAAGTTTAATTCAAAACTAGCCCTTTGCTTTCTGTCTTAGAAGCATAGTGTTAATGGAAAGTATCAAACTATTAGTGCTGGTGGTGGTCAGGAAACTACATTTATCACTGCAAGAGAATGTAGAATTCAAACAAACTTTCTTGTCTTTGTAGTCACGTGAATATCACCTATAAAAGTTTATATTTGGGGATGGTATTTTTTGATGGTCAATCATGTGACGCTCCCAAACGCACAGAATTTACTTTGAACTTAGATATGTGTTTTTTTTTTTTTTTTTTGCCTTTTGTCATTTTATGGCCGCACCCGCGGCATGTGGAGGTTCCCAGGCTAGGGGCCTAATCGGAGCTGTGACCACTGGCCTGCGCCGCAGCCACAGCAACGCGGGATCCGAGCCGTGTCTGCAACCTACACTACAGCCCATGGCAACGCCGGATCCTTAACCCACTGAGCAAGGGCAGGGATCGAATCCGCAACCTCATGGTTCCTAGTCGGATTCGTTAAACACTGCGCCATGACGGGAACTCCGATATGTGCTTATTAAAATGGCTATTTCTGAGTGTTCGGTTCTTTCACAAGTGCTTTCTACTTGTATATCTATTTTTACACATCCTTTCACAGTATTTTTAAAGTTTTCTAGATATATTCGGTAAAGAAATATCTGGGTTATAATCATCTCTACCACACGAAATAGGCAAAACATTTAATCTTTGTTTTTTCTAACTTATTAACTTTATCTCTAAAAAACAATTTTTTTTATGTTCCAGAAACTCTGTCTTAGGAAGCTAATCTTCTTCAGAGATTCATATCACGTGTTTTTTTTTTTTTTGCTTTTTGGCTTTTTTTAGGGCCGTGGGTACAATTATGGAAGTTCCCTGGCTAGGAGTGGAATCAGAGCCACAGCCACATGGCATCCCAGCCACGTTTGCAAGTCTGTGACCTACACCATAGCTCATGGCACCGCCCAGATCCTTAACCCATTGAGTGAGGCCAGGGATCAAACCCACATCTTCATGGATACTAGTTGGGTTCGTTACTGCTAAGCCGCAATGCGAACTCCCAAAGATTCATATCGCATTTTTATAACTTTCATATCTATGTTAGAAGTTTTTTATATAAGTATTCATTTTGTAGTCCTCTATCCCAAGTCATTATCTTCAAGGGCATTCAATATGCCATTCCTTATAACCTTCTTTTCCAAAATCTAGTAACCAATTTATTGGGTAAAATAAGTGCAAAAAACAAATTATCATATGGAAGACGAGTTTTTTCTTAATTAATTTTAATGGTTCTTAAATTTATGCCTTTTTAATTGAAATGTAGGGTAAAAACCTGGCCAAACACAGAATAAAATATTCTTAATTTCCCAAAGATTACCTTTGGAAAGGAAAAGTTAAAGGGATTATATATTTTTAGATTTTTTTTTCTTCTCTAATTCTATACAGATTTTCACAGATCTTAAAACATTTAGAATGATTTTGGACACCTCTCATAAGCAAAAGTAAGAAAAACTGTCCTTATTCAATGTGCCAATGTTTAAGAAAAAAAATCAGTTGTACCTCAAAATATAGAGAAACCATCACTGAAAGCATACCTGAATCTAACTTGTTCAGTAGGATGAAGTATGTATAATTATGACTGGAAATATTTTTCCAGAAAGAAGGAAAATCAAAGGATTATAATTTCAGATCAGAAATGTCATTGTCATAATAAAATCTGAGTTTATCTTTTTGAGCTATTTAATGTAAACGAATATCGAATTATCTGGTTAAACCAGATAAAAGTAAACTAAGAGAAAAATACTATTCCCTTTTATTCTGCCTCTTTAAAAGCACATTCAAGATTTGGCAATGGCTATATTTGATGGAGTTTATATTCCTAATAAAAGAGTAACAACCCAATTTAATTTCTATTTACAATCTCTGTGATGATGACAGTTCTTTTCATTCTGTTAAAATACAAAATATACCATATAGCATTGGCATAGTGAAGGGAAAAAAATCACAATTTGGATATAACTCTAGCTTTATGACATCTTTGAATATTATCAGTGACCAGGGGTCCAGATGGGGAAAATTAACAAGACCAGACAATGACGAATAACAAATAAATGATTGTTTCTATTTTTTCCCATCACCAATTTGGTTTTTTTGTTTGTTTGTTTGTTTTGTCATTTTAGGGCCACAACTGTGGCATATGGAAGTCCCCAGGCTAGGAGAGGAATCAGAGCTGCAGCGGCCAGCCTACACCACAGCCACAGCAACACAGGATCCTTAACCCACTGAGCAAGGCCAGGAATGAAACCATTGTCCCTATGGATGCTAGTCTGATTCATTTCTGCTGAGCCATGAACTCCTACCCATCACCAATTTGTAATTCAGAAAACAGAATTTTACTCTATTTTCATTTCAAAACGTAAGTATTCATCTGTAAGATTTTGCCCAAGGTGTGGAAATGGTTCAGTTTTGTTACGGGACAATATAATATACACACAGAACGCTTCACATAGACTTTTCCTCACAGTGTTGTTCTGCTTACCCAGAGGATTATCTAGACCATCTACAAGGAAGATATTGCAAATCAGTTAGGCTGAGAAGTGTGAAGTCTCTATCACAAGCAATAAAAAATATTTCTTCTAAGATCTACAGAATTTTATTAACTGCTAAATTGGTGCTGAAAATCAGGAAATAAAGTGTATGTTAACTACTAACAAGCTGTCCTGTTTCCCTTACTCGTCCTGAGGTAGGTAGGGAACATGTAAATTTCATATCGATTGGAAACCAATCAACTTATCACTGGCAAACGGTAAATTTTAAAGCCTCATCTTTTTATCAAGGGGGTTGTGGAGGCGAGGGGGGACAGGTGTCATATTTTTACAGGGTCTGCAGAGTTTATTCATATATTATCTGAAAGATGATAAATTAACCTCCTTTAATGAATATACATAACAAATTCAGGATGAAACCATTTTGATTTTGATTAAATAGATTTATCAGCAATAAAATTAACCCAGATTTCTGCCTCTGCTCCAACTCCCACCATGTAGTCTGTCAAGAATTTTTGTCTTAAAACAAGATGCAACTCAGTTTGGAGGTTTTAAAGTCAAACTTACATTTTCTTGATTTGAGAGAGCTCTGCAAAATCACTTATGAATTAAAAATTAAATAGTAGGGAAAACAGTTGTTGACTAATTCTCCTTAAGTGAGAAAACAAAAGTTTGTTGCTAAACCTTAACTTTTGTTCAAGGAAAATGTACCAATAGCTTAGTGGTTCGATAACTCATTGGGAACTTCCAGGATAACACATTTCAAAACTTTTTTTGTCTACGTTAGAGTGATGAAAGCAAGATACTGAAAACAGCTTTCTGATTTGAAAGCCTGATGTCATCGATATGCTATTTTTGTTCTTTGCCAGGTTAACTGAATTTATTGCAGCAATTAATGCAAAACATATGTGCTGAAATGCCCACGTGAAAAATATAATTGCCCCCAACAATCTGCCACCTTTCAAAACCCTGTTTTAGCTAACTTTTCTCAATACCTCCACTTGGAGTACAAGTGTTTTTATGAAAGAGAGGTTAAATCTTTATAATTTACTTTCTCATCTTAAATAATTTATAAATTATCTTTTAAATAGGGAAAAGTTTCCATAGAAATTAAAGTCTACATGTTAGGCCAAGTTCTATTTCCACCCATTACTAACCTCTATGATAATCCCAAAAGTTAAATCACACTTCATGTTTATTGTATAAAATTGAAAAATCACACATGGGTTATACTGAAAATTGCCTCACCATCTCTGTGTATGGAATTCTTGACAAAAATCTTTGCAAGGTGAGGAAAGGAGTGTTTGCGTGCCAGGAAAGGAAGACAGAAGTAAGAATGTGTGAAGAAAACATATCACAGATCACATCTCCTTTTCCTCTGTCCACATCAAATTTTCTTTAAATTATTTTCTTAGTTCTCCAACTCACACAGATAATCATAATTTATGAGGGTACACTGCAGATTCCAAGTACTCAAAGTACTTTGAAGTCTGATTTTTCACTCCAATACTCTGAGCATTTCTAAGTTTTTCTTGCGAGTCACAAGACAAATCAGTATACTCACTAGGATGAAAATTAAAAAGCCAGTGCTTTTCCTGAATAGAAAGTTATCTCCTTAATTTACAGGCATTTGTGTACAGGAAAAAGCACATTAAAAATCAAAAGGCAGACAGGCAGGGCCTGGCTCTGTTACTACTATATTAAGATGAGTTTACTATTTTCCTCAGTTGTAAAATGGGAGATGTCATAATACCTATTTTAGGGCTGCTTTAAGATTAAATGAGGTTCAATAATTACTGAATGAAAATACAAAGAAAAAAATCTTTCCAACCAATGCAACTCTGAGCCATTGTTATCTCAATATCGGGCAGGACACTGAGGCTGTATTTAGTTTTGGAATCCCCTGGATTCAACAATTCTTTTATGACAAACACTAAAGTTCTGACAACCACAGAAACTTCGGCA
Source organism: Catagonus wagneri (assembly GCA_004024745.2). Taxonomy (NCBI): domain Eukaryota; kingdom Metazoa; phylum Chordata; class Mammalia; order Artiodactyla; family Tayassuidae; genus Catagonus; species Catagonus wagneri. The sequence continues at coordinate 13,305,145 of PVHT021183696.1, forward strand.
CCATCCAGCTACTAATCTACCTCAGTAACACCACTTCCAGAAACACTTTCTGGACCATTTCAGATTTCCTCTCCAAATCAGAAGAGAGAAAAATCCTGTTTTAATAAAAATGGCGCCAATAAATATAGTGCTGTGGGGGAAAACAGACAACTTTGAATTATGCACGGGTTGGGGCGGGCGTCTGTGGATCATGACCCTTAGCTTTCACAGGTGGCCTAACAGGTGGCATCAGTAGGTGCTCTTAAAGAGAAGTGAAATTTTTCTTCATTTTCATCTAGGGACTAAAGGAGAAATCTTTTGAAAATTCAAGAAATAGCAAAGGAGTCGGAAAGGACAGCAGCAAGCAGCACAATAGATGTCTCAGGCTCTCCTTAGTATCCCAATAGAGCAGGCCAGGTACAAGGCGCTTCCCCAGCTCCTCAGGGATTTCGCTGAACCCTGTTGAACCAATATCCTCCTCCTGCACCTGTTACCTGGCTGGTCCGGAACACAGAAGTAAAGGGGGCCGCGCCAACTTCGGACGCCAAGCTGGAAGGGCTGCTAGAGACGGGGGAAGGGGGACTTTGAGGAGGAGGGGTAGTGACACAGACCTCGGGTCAACGACTGTCGTGAAAGTCAGGACTTGCCTGGCCCGTCCAAGCCGCTCGCGCTCTCCCGGTAGGACCAAGCCACAGGTAAGGAGAGTCCAGGTGGTAAAGCGGACTCCGCCTCTCAGAGCGTCGGCACGTCCCCGGCCGCAGACAGAGGGCGCACGTTCGCCTCTCGCCCGCCCCGCCTTCGCCCAGCGCTCGTTTCGGCGGAACTTGGGGCCCTTGTGCTCCGCTGGCTTCAGCCTCCGCCCTGGCCGAGTGCGCTCGGCGCCGGCCGAGAGCGAGACTGTGGCAGCCACCGGGGCTCCGCGCGCCCGCCGCCCCCCGGAGGCCGCGCTGGCTCGTAGCGCTCCGGCGGCGCGCTGTGGTCGCTGGGGGCGGAGTCGGTCGCGCACAAAGAGCCCACTGAATCCCCAGGACTGAGGGGAACTTGGACCCGGAGTTGGGGTTCTTCGATCCGAACTTCAATCCGCTGCGGCGTGAGGAGTAGTGAATTGTTGGAAGACCCCGCTTTCCCGCCGAACCAATGAACCAAGTCCTGGTGGTAGAGGAGAGTTTGAGGTTAAGACGCCCTGAGTGGTGGGTGTGGTGGCTCTGAGGGCGCCTGCTCGTTTCTCTGTTGCTACATCCCTGACACTCCCCGTAAAGCCCTGTTTTCTGCTAAAATTTCTCAGGGCATACTTTTGAAATTTAATCAATATTGCATTATCAAGTGCGGGAGCTATGACGCGAAGGAAAAGAAGTGCCGTCATCTCTCCCCGGTGGCCACCCCAGTTCATGGTTGAGATTATTCACAACAGTTTTGTTTGTACAGTGCTGCCTCTTGTTTTCCCCCTCTTTCTTCGCGTATTATTCTGACTTCACCATGTTGGTTTGGATTATGTGGATTTTCACCCTCTGCTTTGACTGGAACAGCAGGACATGGTTTAGAAATTGAAGGGAGGGAGGGGGTTCGACACTCAGGGCTTCCAGTTCAATAACATCACTTCAAGTTGGAGGCTTTATTTGCTGAACTGGTTTTGATTCCATCCACCCTCCACATGCATGCATTCGCCCAGGCTTCCAAAGAGGGAAGCATTCTTTGGCTTACACTCTCAAAACTTTCCTAGATTTTCTTCAGGGGAAAAATCAGAAGCGTGTAAACCTGAGAGGAGAAACAAACATACGCTCCCCCGCCCCCGCGCAACATACTCCTTTTTTTCCTTTAAGTATGCAGTTTTTAGAGATTTAACATAAATTGATTAACCAGATGTTTGAAGTGATTCATATTTTTCTTTTAAGCAAAAGACATATATTATCATTGAATTCAGAAGCTCTGTATTTTTCTACCTCCCCATCTTTCTAATCCACTTTTTTAATTCTCTTGCAAACACTTTTTTTTTTCTTTGTAATCCACCCCCCCCCCTTTTATTTCAAAGAAAGTTGGTGGGAGGCAAACTAAAACTTGCTGACTTTCAGACTTCTCCAAGAGAAAAAGCTTCGGCCGGATTCCAAGAACTACCTGATCCTAGGAAGCTGGTAACAGATCCAGAGAGTGAAATCAAGGGGTCCACGTGTGCTCACACCCTGATTCCCAGGAGCAGTGTAGGCCTAGATTGATTTGTACACCTAGATTCCTTTGCATTTTATATATGTTGAACAGAACAGTGCTTTTATTTCTAAAGTTATTACAGAAGACTTATTTAAGGTTTTAAATTTTTTAGAAATAAATTTTGAATCCTGGTTTTTGGCATACCTGGATAAATAGTATAATGAATGTTTTACATCACCAGTCATCCCTTTATTTGAAAAATCTGTGGAAAGCTACTTGTGCACTTGGTAAAAGCCCTGCTCTGACCCTCCTTGGTGATAAAATCCAGATCTCTGAAAACAGAACCAAAAAAGTACACCTGCATCTGTTTTTCTAGATCTTTTATCAAATAAGAATTAAAAGAACAAAGTTTATTAAAAGTTTTAAAGACAAATGTGTGTATTAAAAATAAACAAAGTTGAGAACCTTGACAGAAAATGATTTGCAAAACTTGTGTTCTTCCAAGAAATACCTATTTCTCCTACCATCTAGTATTTATGCCAAACAAAATCATTGGAAAATGACTAAAATCAAAGGTAACCCACATCACAGATTTCTTAGTAAGTAAATGTCTGTAAGAACTTTTTGAGTTTCGATGATTTGTGGAACATTTTATTAATATTTTCTTGAAGATTTTATGACTTGGAAAATGTAACTCTCAAGAAGAGTTCTTGCTGTTTCCATTTGCATTGAAGTTAGTAAATCAAATATACTGTGGAAATATATTTTGCCTTTAAAAATCCTTTGCATATGTAACTGATTATTTGATATTTAAAAATTGCATATATTTTATTTCAGAAAAATTCCATGTTTCAGAAACAATTTTAACATTTAGGGATCTTCAAAAGAGAGTTATTTTGAGAAACTATTAAAAATGAAGGACTCTTAAAGAACACACCAAAATTTGAATATTAAAATGTGGATAATACATAGACAAGATAATCTTATTAGATCTTTTCTTTAAGGATAATAAGTTTCTTACAGTTCAAAGTGAAACTACTAAATTGTTTACATGAGCAAAAAGCAAACCATAATTATATTCAGGTAATAAAAATCTTCACATGAAAGTTCCTAAACCCACTATACAATGTGAAAAAAAAAAAACTTTAAATTCTGATTGTGCACATTCTGTTAAAAACGTTTATATTAATTTTAAGGGGTTTTCATTGTAGCTCTCAATTACTTGTGTTTTATGGAAAAGACAGCTTCATATAAAATGCAACCATAATATTACATGGGATAATGGTGTTTTATTATGTGTAGTTTCCCTTTTATAGTTCCAGTTGCAACTAACTTTATATCTGTAAATGGGCAGAAAAATGAAATCAACTACAGCACCGACAATAAAAAAAAGTATAAAATTGAAAATGTTGATAGTTAAAATGAACCTGGTTTATATTTATAAATCTGTTATTATTACCAGAATATTTACTATTTAAGAGTTTTTAATTGCTCATTTATGACAGGATATGAATGGTGTGATTTATAAAACAGAAGAGTGAGGAGAATGGGCTTTCAAAGTGGACATTTGCCACTTTATTATTACGAATATTAGTCTTTAAGAAGATACAGAGTCAGAATGAATTAATTTTGTGATAGATTTTGAGAGGTTACAAGAAGTTTCTTTCTGGCACAATCAAAATATTATCGTAGCAATTCAGGTTGTCAGTAAAAGCTTAAACAAATTTGCTGATAATCCTGTTAATGACCTAGGTCAAGTGTTAACTGTTGTGGGTTATAAAATAGTGAAATTAGGGTTTCTCCTACCTCCAGGCAAATAGCACAGTTATAACTGTTGGGGGGAAGTAGGGGCAAGCTATTAAGAGAGCTATTAAATTACAAAAATGTATAATGCATTCAGTTATTTAGTCTAGAATGATAAAATCCTATTAAAAGCAAATGTAAAACCTCCTTTTTTAAAAAAAAATCGTCTATAAAGATATGACAGCTTAATTCTCTATTAATGTTTCATCACAATGTATTATTTGAGTATCAGTGTTTATATATGAAAATGATGCCAATTCATAGTGATTTTTTAAAAGGGAAAAATCTGATATTTAAATGTTTAGTGTCCCCATCATTTACCTAATATTCTAAGGGAAGCATATAGTGTTCAAGTTTACTTTTAATCTTTAAACAATCACATAGTCTCCTCTAGAACTTATGCAATTTATGAAATACATTTCAGACAAAAGGTATCCCAACCACTCCAATAAAAGTCTTCCCAAATAAGCAATATATAAATATGTAGATCTAATTTTATTCACTTTTACGTTGAAAACTGATTTCCAATGTAAAGAACTCTATATGTATTTGTTAAGTTAACTTACAAACACTTTTGGATAGAAAAATGATGTACTGGATTATGTACTGATGAATAAGAAGTGTATTCTGCCTTGGAATGCTTCAAATGCAGAAAAGTATTTAAAGAGATTACTTTATCCAATGCTCAAAGAGATTGAACTAGTAATAGCTGATTATTTATATCAACTTTTAACCTCTTTGTAAAATTATTTTTATTTATCATTATCATCATCCATCTGGGATGGGAACGTGTGCAAAGATAAACTTTTCTAATTATACATAGCGTAACGATCTAATTTTGTCATGAAAAGTAGCTGATTTCCATTGGAAGTCTCTCTTGTAAACAGAGAGTCTATCATGTAAACAGAACTGATAAAATTTTAATAAAGTTTTGTAAAATTTTAATAAAGTTCCATACAGCTTTTGTAAGGCTGTTTAATCATATAGGCCAATTTTTGATTTGTGATCATCAAAATTATAAATTATTATCATCAAGGAGGTTAGTAATAGAAAGTATCACTTGGAATCATTTTATTGAAAGCAATTAGAAAGTTATTTGTAACTGGATTAATAAAATAAACTTTCATATTAAACTTTTTCCTGTTTTTTCTCTTATCATAGACCCACAGTATCTCAATAGTGATATTTGATTATAAAATCCCAATTTTAAAAAGTCACATAATGGCAAGTTTCCTAGCAATTAACTCAATGGCTTGGTTTTTGTTCTCTTTTAGTTCTATCATGACTAATTTAATAATAGACTGCAGAAGAAATCCTAATAAATTTTACTAGTAAATTTCTAGTAACTTTGACTAGTAAATTTCTAGTAAATTTTCTATAGTGTTGAAATATAATTTTAGTATTCTAAATGCAACTGAGCATTTTGTATTTCAGTTCTGAAAAGTTCTATCAGAAAGCTATATTAATGAGATTCATTTTATCATTATTCCTTCCACCCAATGTATGAATTTTCAGGAGCATTGCTTTTTATTCAAATGACATTGTTAGAAGAATTGCATGGAAATCTTGGCGCATACTTAGATTTTAAACTTTTCATGTTGTTCAACTGTACTACTAAGACCCAAGCTATTGTTTTAATATTTGAAATCTTACTCAAATATTATTCAAATTAAATCATTCATTTTAAATTTTATTTCAAAGCTTCCCTTCATGACCTCAGAAGGGAAAGGAGACACCACCTATAAATACATGATCTGGAAAAAATCCCATAAACAATGGATAAACTTTTGCCCAAGCAAAAGAAATGTAATTACATCAGTTTTCTGAATATATTCACCTTTTATTCACATATTGTTAATGTGTAACTGCCTTGTAATTATATGCATTGTATACACAGATACACATAAGGTATGCCTTAAAAGCAATTTGCATTCTATTATTTCTCTTTCATTAAATTAACATTCATTACTTTTATATGTGTCAACAAGTTTAAAGGACTTTTTTTCCTCTTGCAGTTTACTGAAAGGTTATGTTTTACACAAAAATACTCTTAGCTATATCCCTGTGCATAATATATTCACTAAGATTCATTATCTAAATAGATTATAAATATTCCATCTGAAAAGATTATTTGTCATAGCAATATGGGAATAACATTACTATTTTTCATACTACTGTCATTACTTTAATATCTTCAAAAATGCAAAAAGAATAAACACTAATTTTAACTTATATGTTACTCATTATAGAAATAACTACTCTTGCTTTTCATTCATAAAGAATGAATGACCATTACTTTCAAATAAACACTTTAATTTGTCTTATAAAAAATAGCACTTGAATGTAAGATAATTTTGTGGTCCTTTCCCAATTAAAAAAGACACAAAATATTTAATGAAATCTGCCAAGTTGATAAAAGCAGTCACTAAGTGAAGAATGAAATTAAACTGCTCTATTAGCAGTGAAAGTAGGTCACCAAATACGAGAGGCAGTTTTTATATCTAATTAAAAAGCTTCTAAATATTCTTGAGTTTTCATCTGTGTTTTTTTAAAATAACATAGACAATGGTACTGGCTTACTAATATAGCTTTCAGTAAGTCACATAATATATAATGTAGTTTTGCACATCAATTGCTCAGCATTGCTAATTCCAAAATAAATTGCCAGAGGTTGTTATACCTTCAAAATGATTAAGAGGAAATAAAAGTTGTAAGTGTTGCTTTACAGCAATCAATTATTCAGAGAAGTTTGACTTGAGTTAGTAATTGTATTCACAAATCATTAGGAATGGATCACAAAAGGTATACAGGAAAAAGGCAATGTATCTACTAAGCACACAATCTTATAGGAAATATTAGGTTTGCACTTTAATCCATTGAAAAGGGATGGGTGCCCATTATGAGGAAAATAAGTAACCCAAGATAAAGGAAATACCATTTGCTGCATATGAATATTCTTTCTTAATTTCGTATTTAGTTATTTACTACACCTACTCAGGAGACTTTCAGTATTCATTAAATACACTCTTCTATTGGTATATAAGCCCTTAAACAAAGAAAATCCAACCTAAGCTTATTGTAATTCCTGCAAATATTACTTATGTTAATGTGGCATATGCTGCTCATTAGAACCTGTACCATAGAACAAACCACCGCCTGGCGGGATACACATCACTTCAATCCAGCAGTTGCAACATAAATACACACACACACACACACACACACACACACGCATACACACACACACACACAGTCTCCGCTTCAACAAACTCTGATTTCCATTTAGTCCATTCATAAATGCCATGATCCTAGGTAGGAACAACCTGTCATTACCTTGAAACATACTAAAGAATCTAGAGAGGAAGGTGGAATTTTCTTTTAAACTTCTCAGAGTACTACATGGTCATAATTAGAAAATAGAATACTGCCATGGCTATTTGGCAATTAACATACTGTGTTGTAAAACTGGAGGATTTTGCTTTCTTTCTGCTTAAAATTGGCAAACAAGGTAATTGCTTGAATCAGTATCAGATTAAAAACACATTTTAGGTTTAGGCAATCCAAAATTATCTCTTAAAGTGTTTTAGAGGACAGCCGAAAATAAAAGCACCTCTTTAGTTTACTCTGAGAGCAAACTGCTTTATTCGGAGGCACCTCGACGACCTGAAAAAGCTTGTGTGAGAACGTGCTTGAAAGAGTGTTAGCCCCGCGGGGCAGGGCTGTGTGCGTCCGCTATACCTGGCTTACCTTCATTGGAAGGTTGGAGAATCAGTTCCCCGAAGCAGTTGAGAGCAGAGCAGCTGAGAAGGAGGAGGATGGAGAGGTGACAATCCATGTTGCTGGTGCAGAGGGCAGTGAGAGGAGCATATCTCCATGAAGCATGCCACTGATGTGAAGGGGAGCGCTCTGATTGCTGGAGAAGTTACCATGCTCCGCTCGCAGGCTGATGTCAAGTTTGACACTGGAGATAAGGAGGAGTCTGGCTGCCTTTCCACGAACCTCGCTCAGGGACTTCCCTGGGTCCTAGTGCCGTCGGAAGCGAGCGTTGAAGAAGAACAGGATAGCACGCGGGTCTCTCAGCGCTGCAGCAAAGGGCTGGGGAGGGAGGGGCGGGGTCGAGGGCGTCACCCAAGGGGCAGGAAATCCAGAAGTTATGGGGGAGTGGAGGTGGAGAGTGAATGGTGGGGAGAGTAAAACACCCCCTCTTCATTTTCAGTGAAAAGCAGCTATTTTATTGTTTGCAGTACATGCTCTTGTAGGTTAGTTCTCTGAGGAAACCAGAAACCATGATAGGAGTGTCACATGGCAGAGGGAGTGGAAAAGAAACTGAAATGCCAGAGAAATGTTTGTTATTAAAAGAACAAGAGCCTTTCATTTAAAAAAATAAATCAACCAATGTTGATTGTATTCATAGGAAAATTAGGACGATTCCTTCACTATGTGATCATAACTCTTTGCAGGCCCTTTGTTGTGCAGAAAAACACTAATACACACCTCAGATCAGAAAGTGTCTTCACTTCTACACCAAGTGGTATCAGGGCTTTTAAAAGAGATTTGTCATAGGGGTTCAGTGACATACAATGCACTTTGCTTTTCCAAACTGGGAGGTAATCTTCAGCATCCTAAAGAAGTGAGCAAACCAAGCCCTTGGAATAGCTGCAGGTCAGCACCCATCCCTTGTTCTATGCTTTGGGTAGAAATAAATACAATAGAAATCAAGCCTAAAAGTTCTTTTTTGTTTGTTTTAGCTTTTTTTTAGGGCCGTGCCTGTGGCATATGGAGGTTCCCAGGCTAAGGGTCAAATCGGAGCTGTTGCTGCTGGCCTATGCCAGAGCCACAGCAACACCAGATTCCAGCCACGTCTGCGACCTGCAGCACAACTCACGGCAAAGCCAGATCCTTAAGCTATTAAGAGAGGCCAGGGATCAAACCCGCAACCTCATGGTTCCTAGTCAGATTCATTAACCTCTGTGCCACGAGGGGAACTCCAAGCCTAAAAGTTCTTGATAGCACATCACTACCCTCCCTCCTTCACCATCTAGCATTAGGATCTCTGGATTCTGTTTGATAAATAACACATAATTCACTGCTCCCCATTTAGTTTTCAGCCACTTCCAATCTGATAATAGTTGGATGCTGTTCTACTTTAGCATTTCCAAATCCAAAGTCTAAAAAATAGTGTCCTTGCACCTTCTCACTTTCTTTATACCAGGGCTATAAACGGTTTCTAATTTCTAGTTCCCTTGCTGGAAAGAGAATTACAATCTATCTCAGACAAATAATGTTGTCATTTATATTTTGAGAATTATTCTTGTTTATCTTTAAAACACCCCCCAGAAAATATTTACTCAAATATCCTTCTGCTTATCTGTCTTTTCCTATTTTAAACGGAAAACAAGATTCTTATATTCCTTGCACAACTCTAGAAAGTAAAGGTAAGCTGACAGCTGGAAGATCAGTGATCAATTTTAGAACTTTCAGTTGTGGAATCTAAATAAGGGTTTGAAAGGCCTTGCTAATAAGACATTCTTTTCGCCAACACCATGTTTTTCATGAGAGAGCATGATTTTCACACGAATTTAAATAAATGGTTTCTGATAATGTTTGTTGGCTGGGATTGGGGGTTTGGGGGTGGGTAGCTAGAGGAAGCCAGGGGAAAACAGTGACTTCGCTCACTTTTCTAAGTGTGCCTTGTTACTTTATATCTCTAACTTCTTCCCACATTATGTCACCAGAGGCTGGAGAACCCTCTTCAAGTGCCAAGTCTGTCAGAATTGAAAATAATCACAGATGCTTGGCAGAGGATTCAGATAGTGGTGACTCTGGCATTTTTAAAAGTTCCAGCAGAACTTTAGTCTTTCCATAAGAAGCAGTTCTATTGTTATAGGGTTAGATAAAACGTTTCTGAAACATGAAGGAAAATCAAGTCTTACTTGGAAGTGACAATTTAAAAACATTTGGAAAAACATGCCAGTGTGCTGATATCCACGAACATGGGCTTCCCCTCACACGACTTCTCTTTTCACACTTAAACTGCTTATCATTGTGGAAAGAGGCATTCATTTTCGAAGGAAACTCCAATAGTGTGAAAACAAGTAAAAAGGCATTCCTGGCCTGGGAATAGAGTGGAAATCATATAAGATTTCTTGATTATAGACTCTCTAGGTCAAGAGACATCAGACAATAAGAGTTTCCATATCTGAATGCCATTCTGAATAGACCTGAAAGGAGTGACACCTACAAACAAAAGGGTGCAAGGAATTTGGCCAAAATAGAAGTTGGAAGGACAGAGGTGTGGGCAGCTGATTCAGGGAAATCCTCATCAAAAAAGAAATAACTGGGTTGTAGTTTGAAGGACAAGCAGGAGTTTGCTATTTTTTTTCTTTTTCTTTCTTTTCTTTTTTTTTTTTTTTTTTTGCTTTTTAGGGCCATACCCGCGGCATGTGGAGGTTCCCAGGCTAGGATGGGAGATGTAGCCGCCAGCTTACGCCACAGCCACAGCAGCACAGGATCCCAGTTGCATCTGCGACCTTCACCACAGCTCATGTCAATGCTGGGTCCTTAACCCACTGAGCAAGGCCAGGGATCGAACCCACAACCTCATGGTTCCTAGTCGGATTCGTTAACTGCTGTGCCATGAAAGGAACTCCCAGGAGTTCACTAATTGAAGGATGGTTTAGAAAGTACTGCAGGCAGGCAGATGGAACATTTAAAAAAAAAAAAAAATGAGAGCCTCCAAGTGAAGGCAAAAGAAAGCATATGGCATGTATAGAGTAAAGAGTGTGTGTGATGCAAAAAGGGCCAGGATACATGGAAGAGAAGGGAAGGCAGGGACAGAATGCTAGGAGATCTTCCAAAGGTAGATTGGACACTTCAGAAATTCATATGCCACGTGTCAGTGATTTTACAATATACTCGATGAAAGAGAGACTTAAAAAGTCTTTCAGCAAGTAAGAATGTGATCATATCTGAGTTTTTGGAAAACATTTTACGGTAGCATTGAGAAGAAGGTCTCCACCTGTGGTGTCTGAACCACCTGCTAGTGAAGTACCTGGGATACTTACTAAAAGTGCATATGCCATCTGCCTACCACAGACTCACAGAATCTGAATCTCTGAGGTTAGGATCCATGAACTTACAACTTCACAACCTCCTCAGTGATCCTTTTGATCCCTGACGTTTGAGAACCACTGCTGAATGTGAAGGAGGCAAAATCAGGCAGAAGAGTGAGATTTGAAGACATTTTTAATTAACTAAGGTAAAAGGACCTGAACTAGAATCTGTCTAATAGAAAGAAGAAGCATAAAGATGAAACTAAAATACATATTTAAGATGAAACAAGCACTATTCTCAAAGGAAAAAAATGGATTTTTGGCTGAAGAAGAGCACTGAAGAAGTGGGAGGTGACAGACATCTGCAATATTTAGTTTTTCTAATATTTAGCTCAACAGAAGGTGAGTGCCTAACATGTGCCTGATTATGTGCAAACACTGAGGGCAAAATACACAAATCAAATAATTTAGAATCACATCAAGACATTATGCCAATGATAGATAGAGGTACACATAGAATATAGTACAAGGTGGAGGCATGGGGGTAATTTGAATTAGAAATCAAAGGGAACTCTTTGAAATTCACTTTGTGGCTCAGTGGTAACAAACCTGACTATTATCCATGAGGATGCGTGTTCAGTCCCTGGCCTGGCTCAGTGTGTTAAGGATCTGGGCATTGCCATAGGTCGCAAATGCTGCTCAGATCTGGAGTTGCTGTGGCTGTGGTGTAGGCCATCAGCTGTAGCCTGGGAACTTCCATATGCCCTGGGTGCAGCCCTAAAAAAAGAGAGGGGGTGGGTACTTCCCTCGAGTAGAAAGCAATTGAGCAAGCCCTGGAAATATGTGTCTTAAAGAAAAGAGTTCTGAGAAGGGATATTAAACATGGAAAGCATGCTTTCTGGAGGAAATAGCACATATTTCTATTACCAGAGCATAGTTTGGAGGCACTATCCAGGGTATAGGAAAGACGGGGCTGGAGAATTAGGAAGGAGCAAGGTTATGATGAATTCTGTGAGCTGTTCTAAGGAGCATGGACTTCAGGGTGATGTGGGGCAGAAGAGAGTCATATTCAATGAGCACTTAAAAATACGATTTTGGCACAGTTAAGTGGGGAGGGTAAAAAGGAAGCAAAAAACACCAATTAGGAACCTTTTGCAATAGGATAGGTAATATCATGCAGAGGTAGAAGGGGAGGCTCTTGAATCAGACTGATGCCCTGGCTCTGTTACTCTTAGTAAAATTGTAATAATAACAGATCCTATCTCACCGGGATGTTGTAAGGATTATATGAGATTTGGGATGGTATAGATAATGTGTAAGCCAAGTGCCTGACACATTAAAATCATTCAATACATTTTTTTTGGTCTTGATCTAGAGGGTATGGTACTAAGCAGTGACCTAGAACTACAAATCACACAAATGTAAATGGGTGAAGTTGGCAAAAAAAGTCATTGATTGATTATGAGAAATGAAGTATATATACATGTATGACTGGGTCAGTTTGCTGTACAGTAGAAATTGGTAGAACATTGTAAATAAACTAAATGGAAAAAAATAAAATCATTAAAAAAAAAGAAATGAGGCAGATGGAAATGCCTAGGAGGTCTTTCAGTCTGCAGCTTGAGTGAGGAGACTGGAATGCAACAAGAGGTTTGAGAAGAGAGAATGCACATGACACATAAAATATCTGTTTTAGGTTTAACACAGGTGAAGTGACCTGAGGGAAAGCCACAGGTAGATAAACTGTTAGGCGACAAAGACTTTGACTGGAATGTTCCTTTGGAAATAATTTCCTCTGCAAAGACATTTGGTCCTCTAGATCCTCAGATGCTGAAACTGGAGATAAGGAGATGTGACTCTACTGACTGTATTCATTGTGATTCTAATTTTATGTAAGAGACTTGAGCATCCATATATTTTGGTATTCAAGTGAGTTCTGGAAAAAAATTCCTGAAGGATGATGAGAGAAGGATGACTGCAATTAGTATAAAAAAAAAATGGGTTCATTCAGATCATAAGCTGTGTGTTGGCAGAAAGATCAGCTGGCCGAGGATGAAACGCTAGCATATATTGATACAGGCATACCTTGTAGATACTGCATGTTGGTTCCAGACCACAATAAAGCGGCTATGGCAATAAATCAAGTCATGCAATTATTTTTTTGGTTTCACAGTGCATATAAAATTTATATTTACACTATAATGTAGTCTATTAAGTGTGTGATAGCATTGTCTAAAATAAAAACACAGTGTACCTTAATTAGAGAATACTTTATTAATAAAAAAATGCTAAAACAATTACAATAGTAGCATCAAAGATCACTCTGATCACAGATCTCCATAACAAATAATAATGAAAATGTTTGAAATATTGTGAGAATTACCAAAATACGATGCAGTGACACGAGGTGAGCAGATACTACTGGAAAATGCCACTGACTGACTTGCTTGACACAGGGTGACCATAAACCTTTATTTTATTAAATAGGTAATATCTGTGAAGCCCAATAAAGCAAAGGAGAATAAAATGATGTAAGCCTGTATTTAAAAGATGGGCAAAAACAGAACAACAAAGAACTCTAAGGGATTTGCATATTGGAACCCAAATATTTCAGGGTTTCACAAATAGTTCACAGTTAAGAATGCATTCAACAAAAACATCCAATAAGATATTGACTGAAAAGTAACAGTTGGAATTGACAACTGAATGTTTTAATTACTTTGGTGGTAGCAGTTTTGGTGGAGTAACTGGCCTGCAAGCAAGATTAAAATAAAGGAGTAAAGAGAAAGTGAGGGAATAAAAGCAGCAAATGTATTACTCTTTCAAAAAAGTAAGCTTAGAGAAGTCAAGCCTAGGAAAAGGAGAAAGTGAGGTGTAACAAGAGTATTACAAAATAGAAGAGGTTTACAGGATTTCTCTTCCATGTGTTTAGCTGATTAGTGATACAATTAATTGACAAGGAATACAAGGGATCAAATTTGGGAGATGAAGAAAAGGTAGGGAAACAGCAAATTTTTGTTTAGGATATGGAGAGATGCAAGTGTACATATTCAAGTCAGAAGCTGGATGTGAAAGCCCATAAAGGAAGACAGGTTAGAGACTGCAGGTTGATTAGTGGATTGGTAGTAGCTTAATCCACTGCAGTAGACAAAGTTGTCCAGACAGATCACAGACAGGGGAAAATCACTTTTGTTAAATAAAATGTTCAAAAGACAGCCGGGGGTGTATAATTATCAGAATTCACTGAGTCAGAGTAGATATTATAAAAGAAATGTAAAGAGAGAGTGATCTGGAGACGACAAGAAAGAGGAGAAATTTTAGAAAGGAGACAACCACGCAAAAGAAAAAAAAAAGGTAGAGTTCAGTGAAAATTGAAAATAAAATGATTCTTCTAGTTAATGGAAAGACAACAAGACTGGGAATCCCCTCTCAAAACATAATATTTAGAGATACAAAATGCTTTGGAGCCTATCGTTTTACAGTTAGAGAAAGTCTAAAACATTAGTGACTTCATTAAGTTCACACAGACAAAGGTAACAATAGGGAAAGTATCTGAAAGATCTTGCCATTATACAAAGAAAATATGAGAACAAAATACTTAGAAAAAGTATTCAGGAAATCTTATTACTGAAATGTTTGAGGGTGATTAGAAGAATAGAATAATCCAAGAAAACATCTTGAAGGGCTGTGATTTTTTGGGGACAATTATTGAGTTTTGGATTTGAAAATAGTCACAGTAGGCTGCACAAATTAATTTGCTGTACTTTAACTGATATCCACTGAATTAATATATCTCGGATTTGAATGTGCGAGTTTATGCAATCAATATAAAAATTAGCATGCTTGAGTTAATTGAAAAATGCTAATTGTAAATTAGAAAGATTTCATCCAATTGTTATAAAGTCTTCAAAAGAAAAGCAAAAAAAATAGGTCAAAATGTGATTTGCTTTTTAGGATTAACCAATGATATTTAAAACATACTCTTACACTGATTTTCGTTATTACCTCTGGAATATTTTTCCATTTTTAAAAACAAACTTTACTACTACCCTTACTTCCTAGTCTTCCATTCTTCTTGCCAAAAGACAGTCAAAACAAGCCAGGAGTTCATCTTTAAATCTAAGGAAAACATCCCAAATCTCTGAGCAAATTCTGAACAAGAGCATATGGGGCTGGAGGTGGGTGGGGGAGTGAAGGGAATGTTTTGGCTGAAACAGAACCTGTATCACAGTGCTTTTAAGTCAATGTCTGAGAAATAATCACATATCTACACACATATACTTTCATATACTTAAGTGTACTCGCATTCACACACACACAAACATACAACAAATACTGTGTCAATACACTAGCTAATAGTGTTTTCTAGAGCAGAAACCTCAATCTTTATATGCAGACACTGAGGAGCTTGTCCAAGTGCAGACTCTAATTTAGTAAACCTAGGACAGGGTCTGAGATTCTGCAATTCTGACAAGTTTCTAGCCAAGGTCTCTGCTTATCTGACAGTACTTTGTATGGCAAAGTTCCAGAATACATAAATTTTATTTGGAAAATTAATATAAATATGTAGATATACATTTCAATATAAGCATTAAAATATTAAAAAGTCAGACGGTAAAAATATGGGAATTATAACTTAATAAATCCAAACTCATCTTCTAGTAAACTTCAAAATAAACCTAACGTTACCACAAACTAGTTAGATAACATTTTATTACCCTACATCCCTCTCTTCTTGAAGGTACATTAGACAGGATGAATTCACCATTGCTGTGAACTCATTTCACTTCTATCTAAATCTCTTTGTGAGCATTCTATAATTTACTGACTGGTCTGCATCGTTAATTGTTTCAAGGGTATGAATTGTCTGCCCAATATTTCAAGTTCTTTCCTGACCAAGTAAATACCAAACATTACCTAGAAGAGAGAAGACACTGTTCAGTACAGCCATGCATAATAATCTTTATCATTTTATTTCATATATGTTGACATCTGATAATATGTGATAATTACAGTTTGATCATAATTTCTCAAGATATGTATTGAGGCCAAATTTCAACGAGCCAAGGAGATTTGAAAAGCTTAACAAGCGTTAAGAAAAACATTATGAAAACAAACCTATGACTTAATACAAAATGACTTCATGTTTAAACACAGGATGAAAAAATAATTTTAATTTCTAACAAATTAATTTTAAATACAAAATAGCATTTTACGGGTTTTTTCATATATCGATATATGGTTTGGTAAAACAAATAATAGCAATGGCTAATTGATTAAAGGATATTTGTTTTAATAATGCCATAACTGAAACTATATTTGTGGCTTAGGTAAAAATTTAGATGTATCCAGAGAAGTTTTTACAAAAACAAAAACGTGGTAAAAGATTATTAAACGTTCTATGGAAGTATATTTTAAGAACACATGGCTTCAATTTTGTTTCTCAAGTATCTTGTAAGCCTGAACATAAAATAGCATTACTCAATACAGAAAAATTAACTGATTATGTGCTTGTCTAACCATAGTCGTCAATTCAGCCGGGATCCGGAAAAATAATCCATATTAAGTCATAGGGATCTTATATTCAACAGTGTCAAACATTTGTGATTTTTCACGGATGCTCTGGTTTCCATGAGTGCCCAAATAGCCTCACCTGCTTTTCTAATTTGTCTCCTAGCCTGTGTTATGGGTCAGCGATCCCTATAATGACATGTCAATACAGTGGTTAAATAATGATAAATAATTTAAAATGTGACAGGTAATCCACATCTTAATGTCAATCATCTTTACCTGTGAAGTATTTCCCAAGGTAAAATGGAAGCTACTTCTGTCTCGAACTCTAGGTTTTTATATACCCAAATATATTTCCTTAAATAAAAATACACATTTTACAGAGGTGATTGAAGCTCAAAAGATAACTACACTGAAAAGATTAATCCAGGTAAAAGAGAGTGCACCGAAAATACTTTAAAAGGATTACAAATATTCTGAGGATATACATTTTTTTCTAGAAAAAAGTTATACCCTCCTTTGGTTCTTAATTATGGCATTGAAAAGGTTCAAAACATGCATGTTATATTCTTATTATTTCATATGTGTTCACTTTGCAATTTCTCTTATAGTTCAAGTATGCAATAATTATTTTTGTGAAACACTTGGGAAGTCAAAGCCCAAGTGAAAACTCAGACCTTTTTTGAATTCTCTTTGGAGTAAAAAGCTGCAATAAATTTACAGGCCAAGTTCTCATATAAGGAATCTGTTGAAAGTACCAACACGGCTAAACACGTGAAGGAGTGACGGCATCTACCAGTGCACACTTCACTTGATTGCGTTGAAGATTTTTTGTCAAGCCACTGGCTTAGGAAACTGCTATAGACCATGCTCTCCACTAGAGGGCTCTGCAGAAGCAGCAGCCGCTGCAGTTGAAGATTCAGATGTTTAGAAAAGCTCATTGACACTAAGCCCGGGGGTCTTCACAAGAATTAGCACAACTTTATTTTTAGGTTTAGTTAATTAGTTTCCTGATTGGTACTAATTAACATGGGTTATGAATGTCTATGTGTGAACTTTTATCTGATCACATAACATTCTTTTACTTACCTAATCCGGACCCTGTGATGAGTTCATCATAGTCCTGAAGAATCAAGAAAGGAAAGTGTCTCATTTGATTACTGTCACATTTGATTACTGGCTCAGAGAAATCTACCCATTTCCACCCTAAAAAGTGTTGAGATGAGTGAAACACTTTCTTTATAATTCTTCTCTTTATGTGGTGTTTCCTCATTAAATTTCCCAATTAAAATATATGAGGAGAAAAACATGAAAGTAAGATTTACTGTGTTATAGATTTTTCTGCAAAATATGTGCTTTAGTAAAATTTACTGAAAAGTTAAGGAAGTATGATAAAACTGACAATAAAATAAACGAAATCTCCAAAATGGATAGTCATTGCCCTTTCTGTAGGGTAGGGGAAAGACGGAGGCTTGCCTGTATCATTTATGTTAAATGTATTGAAGAGCGCAAACACAGCAAAAACTAAATAATTTGGCCTTAACACTTTAAATTTAAAGATGTAATACTTCAATAAGGGATTAAAATAAAAATGGATAGACCAAATTTCCTAAACTGTTTTGGGCCCCAATATACTAGATGTTCCTGATGATGTGTCTTGCTTCCATTAGTAAAAGTGATTCAAACTGCCATGATTTTCAAGAGAAACATGATACACTCTTTGAATAAGTACAGAAGAATCTCATAGTGATGTTAATTTTTCTCTGGAGCAGACCATACCTAGCTTAGAAAAGCTAATCTCTTTTCTATCTATTCTGTAAAACCTTGAATTGTCTATTTTTAAGATTCTTTAATATTGTCCAGATTGGAAGTTTGATCAATGTTCTTAACAATTTTCTAACTCTGAACTAAATTGATAGGTTGCTGGAGGCCCTTCATTGATGGAGTACTATGCCAAACCTAAGAAATTCACACTCTGTTGTGACAAGCCTGATGATGTTTGGAATACTGCATTGTTAGAAATGTAAGGATGCCTATGGATGCTAAGTAACCCATAGACCATCATGAACAATGTCGGGTGATTTCAAAAGATTACATCATCCGAAACACTATGTAATTAAGCAAATACGATGTAAATTCCAGGAGAGCAGAGGTTTTGATCTGTTTTGTTCACTGCTGTCTTCCAGTATCTACAATAATTCTCAACACATACTAGGTCTACAATCAATATCTGTTAAATGAATGAAAATATAATTCACATTCATGATAATATAAAATTTTAATTTTTTTTCTTGTTTTGTCCCTTTTTTTGGATTAATTTTTATGAGAGATTTCAACAATCTACCTTAGCTTGCTTCTTGCATTTTTCTTTTCAAACAGTTTAATACATCCCAGAAATGTAGGTAGAAGAAGTTACTAACATTACACTGAGTTAGTAAGACTTATTTCCTCGTGTTTGAATGAATTGATAATTCACTGCATTTTTATACTAATCTTTCCCTTTAAAAATATAGACAACTTCCAAAAAAGCTAAAATAAAAAAAAACAGAGTTTCCCATCCTGGCTCAGCAGTTAGCAAACCCGACTAGCATCCATGAGTATGCTAATTAGATCCCTGACTTTGCTCAGTGGCTTAAGGATTTGGCGTTGCCATTAGCTGTGGTGTGGGTCACAGACATGGACTGGATCCCACGTTGCTGTGGCGTAGGCCATAGGCTACAGCTCCAATTGGACCCCTAGCCAGGGAACCTCCACATGCCATGGGTGCAGCCCGGAAAAAAAAAAAGACAAGAAGACCAATAAATAAATAAATAAATAAAAACATAGACAACCTAGGTTGATTAGACAATTTTAAGCATTATGTGAATGGACTATTGATGCTAGGGGAGATAGCCAGAAATTATTCTTAAGTCAAGAAATAAATAAAGAGAAAAATTTTCTGTATATCCACTAAATTTATTTATCAATCTTTTATTTATCATCATTCATAATAAATCAATTTTGGCAGGGTTTAGGGCTGCATCCTTGGCACAGATGTCCCCAGGCTAGGGGTCAAATTGGAGTTACAGCTGCCAGCCTACACCACAGCTCATGGCAACACTGGATCCTTAACCCACTGAGTGAAGCCAGGGATCAAACCCACATCTTTATGGATACTAGTTGGGTTCATAACCCACTGAACCACAAGAGGAACTTCCTAAGTTGATCTTATACAAAGATATTTGAAGAATGGTAGAAGCAAAACAAAACTACAATTTAACAAAACCATGCAAATACTTTGTCTGTAAACAAGTTCTCTACTTCTAGTTTTTGAAATTTAGAATCCTTGAAATACAACATTTTGTTTTGTGCCTTTTCCCCCAAATAGAAAGAAAGGCATTCATGTCCTTTAAACCGAACAAACCAAACCACACAGAGCTCTCTAGGTCTCTAGGTCTCATGCTTGCATAAATAATAAGAATATAACTGTTATGTGTGACTATTTTTAGTGACTGTAGAAATCAAATATTATTCTTAATCAAATTTCAGCTTTTAGATTTCCTACTAAAAAAGCTATTTAATGTCTAAAAAGTTTAATTTATATCTTTAATTGCACACATGTCTTACATCTTCATTTTAGAGGCATTGATATTTAGCAAAGAAGCAATGCTCATCCTTATTTGCAAAATAACTCATCATGGAATTGAATGAATATAACATCTAATTTATAGAGAAAGCCTGGTTGGCAGCTGTGAGATTTAAATCCTTATTTGTCCTCAGGACAAGCATATTATAACAAAAGATACTGACACTCAGGTCCTTCTATTTCGCTTTACAAAATGTGTGAGCCTCATGTGATGACTCATATCTAGTAGATACTCTTTTATGTGTTATTTTCTCAATCAATGTATAATCACCTGCATATCATTTTGTAGCCACTTGCATTTTTTTATTAATCTTTAGATTATAAAGAAAAGCCTAGAAAAAATTGAAGCATTGTTTCTGAGATTTAGGAGAAAAACCTTGCCCCTTCATCTTTATATATCTAGTTATCCAAGAATTTAAGAATAAACAGGATTATCTTTAGCTAAGAAAACTTACAGGTAGGACTAAAAACAGAAGTCAGCCTGTTTAACAAAGCTTCTGAATCTTACAGAGAAGTTTTTCAACTTGGAAAAATGAGCTTTTATTCCTCCCCCCTTTTTTTCTTCTTTATGGAGCACTACAGTCCTAGAATTAAAGCAGTGAATGACATTTTGGTAAAATCTATTACACTAAGGAATTCTTCAAAGAAATGTTAGGGTATGATATCTTGAAATATACGTCAGCAGATGATATTGCAATAGAATAAAGAGAAAAATTTAAAAGGTAAAAGAAAAAGGCAGACGTTAAATTATTGTTATAGAAAAGTCACTATATACCCCAAACAATCCTAATATCCAAACTAAGTTCTAGTCAGTATTTTGCTCAATGACAAACTCTCTAGAAAGCAGTAAAGCTCTTAGAGAAAGAGTAAATGTAATTCTGAGTGACAGAAATAATGATTCAATCTATTTGATCGAAAGACCTCTTTCCATCCCCTTTATGTATTAGCATTTAATAAATAGTTAGAAATTTCTGCATGATCTCATTATTAGTACCTTCTCAAAGGTTTTCCCAAGAATAAATTTTTTATCTGTACTTCTAGACTTAGTTGGCAAATCAGTTAATGTATTTGAGGAAGAAGTTTAATAACATTGCCAAAGTCTGTCTTACTGCTTCCTCATGAATGACTTCCAGAGGAAGCTGGACTGGGTTATTAAAAATGATAGGCAGCAACTAGAACAAATGTTAGCATGAGAGGAAATGTTCAAGCTTGAAACCTACAGAAGGCATGAACTCTGTAAGCAAATTCAATATCAGGCCACAGTTAGAAATCAATAGATACATTTTATTTGTGATTTATACAGAGTAATTTTTTTTCTAATGCCTAGATCCTCTATTTTTTTCCAAAGATGGCAAATGAGAGTAAAGTGGAAGTTAAAAAGCTATGTCATGTTATAAAGTTTAATGAATCTAAATAACCACCCTTTGATAGTCACAGCCTATCTTAGTGAATTTAATTTACTTCCTTAAAAACAGTAATTTGATTATGAAAAACTATCATTTTTCAGAACTAGATTTTCCTTCATGGATTTTAAAATTCAGTGTTTTGAAATTTAAGTTAAAAATAAAAACTAACTGGGAGTTCCCGTCGTGGCTCAGTGGTTAACGAATCCGACTAAGAACCATGAGGTTGCGGGTTCAATCCCTGGCCTTGCTCAGTGGGTTAAGGATCCGGCGTTGCCATGAGCTGTGGTGAAGGTTGCAGATGCGGCTCGGACCCCGCGTTGCTGTGGCTGTGGCGAAGGCCAGCAGCTACAGCTCCTGTTAGACCCCTAGCCTGGGAACCTCCATATGCCGCGGGTGCGGCTCTAGATTAAAGGCAAAAAGACAAAAAAAATAAAAATAAAAACTAACTGAAAGTACATATTAACAGAATATGTTGATTAGTTAAATATGTTTATTTGCAATTGGAAATTATATTATTGGTTTATATTTCTCATTGAGCTTTTTAAAACAGCTAAACTGGAACAAACTTGTAATATGAAATACATCAATTTAGAAATTTGAAAGAGTGTGTATCTATATTTTTGGGGAGAGAGCCAGCAAGTCAGATACCTTCTCCAAAGATATTTCTACCAGAAAATGGATTGTCAGGATTTTCTTAGGCAAAAATGTCTGCAAGAAACTGTAATTTTAAATGTTCCACTTAGCAATTTTCTTAGATAGGCCCACAAATGGTGATTTCAGTATTTGAGCTGAAGTTTTACTTCAAATAGAGGGAAAAATCATAGCAAGTCTGTTAAACGTGTATCATGAAATTAAATATTCAGGACCACTTAAGTAATATATATATATGTGTGCATGCACACACACACATATGTATATACTTATATATATTCTATAACCTCTAGCTAAAATTGTCTGTCTCTTAACAACAGCATTTTAACTTCAGACTCAGTCACGATCAAAAA
Source organism: Catagonus wagneri (assembly GCA_004024745.2). Lineage (NCBI taxonomy): Eukaryota > Metazoa > Chordata > Mammalia > Artiodactyla > Tayassuidae > Catagonus > Catagonus wagneri. Next base: position 13,327,667 of record PVHT021183696.1, read on the forward strand.
TCAACTGTAATGTCATGAATAGAGTTTGTCAGCTATAACCCTTCTGCAGAGTCCCACTATTTGCAAAAGATACCTAAAGTATTATGAAAGCATTGACATTTTCTTTTCTTTTTTTTATGTCTTTTTGTCTTTTAGGGCCACTCCTAGGGCATATGGAGGCTCCCAAGGCCAGAGTCCAACTGGAGCTATAGCCAGAGCCACAGCAACACGGGATCTGCACCGTGTCTGTGAGCTATGCCACAGCTCAAGGCAACGCCAGATCCTTAACACACTGAGCGAGGCCAAGGATCAAACCTGAATCCTCATGGATGCTAGTTGGGTTCGTTAACCACTGAGCCAGGATGGGAACTCTTACATTTTCTTTAACAGGTGAAAAAGAAAACTCTTCTTATTGATCTGAACCCACAAGTTCACTGTAGCCAGGGTAAACAAGTTAATTCTGTACAGTGACATGAATTCCAAGGGCATTTAAGCTCAAAAAGTTGGCTTAAGGGAATGATGACAACCACTTGAATGTAGATACTAGAATGTTGACACCAAGACTGTTTTAATTAAAGCTCAGGTGAACATAGACAAAAACTCCTAAAACTATTTTATCAGTAGTGGCTATCAAAAAGAAATAATTATGTTGATCATGTTATGACCATTATACCACTAGAAAGAAAAGATTGAGACATTTAGAGGCAAAAATTTAAAAAAAGGATTCTTTCCCTATATTAAGTTTTATAAACCTAGTTTAAGTATATTATTTTGGATGTGGAGTCAGATTATATAGTTTAAATATGATTTTACAATAATACATTTATTTCATATAAATGGGAACTTGAAAAAGAGGGTTTCCTTTTATGTGTAAATATAAATCACAGGAAAATATAAAAATTTGATTAGTTATTTGTAATCCAGGAATTAATGACAAGTGAGTAATAGATCAAAAAATGTATACTCTCCCAGATTTTTTGAGTGAAAAAACCCACAAACATTTAAAGTTACAGTAAGTTTTCAGAGGTGAACAAAAATTGAAGCCTTCATAAAAAAAGTCTAGTTGTTAGAAGCATTTGTCTAATTTCTCCCCAAATTTAGTGTATAATCCTAAATAGGGGTCTCTGTTGTTTTACTGTCTTAATTGGCAACATGTTTTTTGGCCTGTGATTTATAAGGCCTTCTATAATTCTAACACTTTTATTTACAAAACAAACTGAAGTACCATTACCTTGCAATATACTATATCAGTTTATTTATTTCAACTGTAAATTATACTATTCATTATACCAGTTGAAGCAAATAATCTCAATAGTAATATACTTGCCTGTCTTGTCAATGTATATTGCCATTAATGTATACGTGGTCATTTTTTTTTTTAGCTACAGCTTCAATTACTATCAGACTAGCAGGTAATGCCTAACATACTGGTTGTCTTCCACCCATCTGACTCCCAAGAAGCAATGCAGACAACTCTTGAAATGAGTCTTTTCAGAAGGAGCATGCTAAAGCTAAATAATACTGAAAAGGGCCGTAGAAATCCCCTGGCTCCCTGTTCATCCTACCAGTTCTACCAACATGACTTAAAAGTAGTTTTAGAACAAAAGGAATCTCATTTATAGAATGTCTGCAATTTACAGATGTGTAGGGGAGAAAACCCTGAAAGATATCTTAATACATATTCTTCCAGTTTCATTTGTTCTTTTGCATGTATACATCTGCATAGTTCTGATCTTCCTAAATAAACGAATCCATCAGGCTATTCATTTTATAGCATTTTAAAAGGTGTCATTACCGACGTTAAAAATCATTTTCATATTTCTATTAACATTTAGTCCTGAGGACATACCGCACTGTATTTGATGGTTTATATGTTTCCATTTAAAAAATTGCTTTTATTTATTTATAATTTTCATACCACTGCATCTATTTCAAGTGTACATGTATTTGAATTTCAATGGATATATACATTTGTGAAATCCTTCCTACGAACAAGATGTTGACTATTTCCGTTTCCCCCTCAAAGTGTTCTCATGCCTATTTGTAGTCCATCCCCCCTTTGTTGCTCCACTTTTAGTAACAATCCATCAGTTTGCATTTTCTAGAATTTTAACTGAATGTAGTCTTACAGTATGTACTATTTTGTGTCTGACTTTTTTTGCTCAGGGAAATGAGTTTTAGGTTATCCCTGTTATTGTATGTGTCAGTAGTTTGTTTCTTGTTTTTGCTGAGAATTATTCTATTACAGGGATGTAACATATTTTTATCCCATTCACCCCTGGGTAGACATTTGGCTTTTTCCCAGCCTTTAGTGTAGTGAATAAAGTTGCTACAGAAATTCATGTATAGGCAGCATTTTCACTTCTAGTGGGTAAATACCTGGAAATGAAATGGCTGGGTCATAAGGTATACGTATTATAAACACGTAAGATAACTTCTTGATTTCTCAAAAACGATGTACATGAGATTCAGTTGTTCCAAACACTTCTCCATAACTGATACTTTTTAAACTTTTTTTTTTTTAAAGGCCGTACCCGCAGCATATGGAAGTTCCCAGGCTAGGGGACTGAATCAGAGCTGCAGCTGCCAGCCTATATACCACAGCCACAGCAATACAAGGGGTCTGAGCTAGCTGTGTCTGCGACCTGCACTGTAGCTCGTGGCAACGCCAAATTCTTAACCCACTGAGCAAGGCCAAGGATCAAATGCACAACCTCATGGATACTAGTTGGGTTCCTTATGGCTGAGCCACAGTGGGAATTCCCCATAACTGACATTTTAATTTTAATAATTCTAATCATGAGGAGTGGTTTCTCACTGCATTTTTAATTTGCATTTTTTCTTGATGATTAATGCATCTTTTTGATTTTAGACATCTCTTCATATGCTGATTGGCCATTTGCATGTCTTCTTTTGTGTATCCATTCAAATATTTCACCTATTTTTAATTAGTTGTTTGTATATTACTGAGTTGTAAAAATAAGTTATATTTTCTGAATAGAAATCCTTTGTAAGATAAATGCATTGTGAATATTTTTTCTCATTCTTAGGTTTATCTTTTTGTCTTTATTTTGAAATATACAAGTTTTTAATTTTGATAAAGTCCAATTTATATTTTTTCTTTTATATATTGCACTTTTGTGTCATCTTTGTCTATTGCAAAAGGCCAAACTTTTATTTCTATGTTTTTTTCTAGATGCTTTGCTATTTTAGCTTTTCTAGTTAAGTATTTGATTGACTTAGAGCTATTTTTATGGTGTATATAAGTTTAAATGTTCACTTTTTTTCTGTATGAATATCCAGTGTTTCTAGCACTGAGTGTTCAAAAAGTTTCTCTACTCATTGAAAATTTTTGATATATTCATCAAAATAATATAGCATATATGTGCAAGTATATTTCTGTTTTATTGATCTATATGTCTATCATTTTATCAATACCACACAGTCTTGATTACAAAATATTTAGAAGAAGTGTTAATATTAGTTTGTCCTACTAGTTAGCTCTTCCTTCTAAACCTTACTTCGGCTATTCTAGGTTATTTGCATTTCTGTATACAATTTTGCATCAAGTTGACAATTTCTGTGAAAAACGTTCTAGGAGTATAATTGAGATTGCAATCAGGGATGAGTTACTATTTTAATAATGTTGAATCTTCTAATATGTAAACGTGAATATTTTCATTTATTGATATCTCCTGTAATTTCACAGTAACGTTTTATAATTTTCTGTGTAAATGCCTTGCCCATGTTTTATTAAATTTATTCTTGTGTTTTATGTGTTCTGATGCTATTGCAGAATTATTTTCTAACTGTTTGCTCTTAGAATGTAAATGTATATTTGCTCAATTGTATCAACTTTGTCTTGCAATCTTGATCAGTTCACTCACTGGTACTAGTATTGTTATGTATTCATTAAGATTTTCTTTGAAAACAATCTTGCCATCTCTGAACAGAAACAGTTTTCTTCTTCCTTTTGAAGCATTATGCCTTTCTTTATTTTTCTTTTGCTATTGTGATGATTGGGATCTTCAGCACAATGTTGAAAAATACTGGTGAGAATATCCATTCTTCTCTTCCTGATCTTGCAAGGGAAGTATTTAATAAATCACTGTATCAGTCAGAGGTCTCCAGAAAAACAGAGCCTGTGTGTGTGTGTGTGTGTGTGTGTGTGTGTGTGTGTGTGATGTAAAAACGAGATTTACTGCACAAAATTGACTTAAATTATTATAAACATTGGCAAGTACAAATTACTTAGTGTGGGTTAGCAGGCTGTAGACCCAAGAGAGCCATCGTTCTAGTTTGAGTCTAAAGGAATTGCTATGGAACCAAAAGAGCCAACATTGTGGATGAAGTCTGAAAAGCAGTCTGCTGGAGAATTCTCTTGCTCAGAGGAGGCTAGTTTGTTTTTTCTTTGTTTGTTCGTTTGTTTAAGCCTTCAACTAATTGGATGAGGCCCACCACATAGTGGGGAGCAATCTACTTTATACTTAAAATCTGCCAATTTAAATGTTAATCTCATCCAAAATCACCCAGAATAATATTGGACCAAATACCTGGACACTGAGTGACCCAGCCAAGTTGACCTGTACAATTAGCCATCACAGTCACCATAAATTATGGTATTAGCTGAGGACATTTTGGCAAAAGATTTCATCATGAATGAATGTTGAACACTGTCAACACCCCTAACCTCCCCCACCCTGCTTCTTTTGAAAGGATCATATGGTTGTTATTCTTCATTATGATATGGTGAATTACAATCATTGATTTTGAATGTTAAAACATATTTGTAATCCTAAAATAAATCCTACGTGGTAGAAAAATTTTTTAACAAAAATTACCCCAATACCTTCTTGGATCCAACTCCTAATGAAAATAAAAACAAAAATAAACCAATGTGAACTAAACTTAAAAGGTTTTGCAGAGCAAAGGAAACCATAAACAAAATGAAAAGACAAAACATAGAAAGGGAGAAAAATCTTGGCAAACAAAGTGTCCAACAAGGGATTAATCTCCAAAATATACAAACATCTCATGCAGCTCTGTATCAAAAAAACAAACAACTCAGTCAAATAACAGGCAGAGGATCTAAACAGACATTTCTCCAAAGGAGATAGCTAAATGGTCAAAAAGCACATGAAAAGATGCTCAATGTTGCTAATTATTAAAGAAATGCAACTGAAAACTACAGTGAGGTACCACTTCACACCAGTCAGAATAGCCATCATCAAAAAACCTTAAACAATAAATGCTGGGAGGGTATGGAGCAAAAGGAACGCCCCTATACTGTTAGTGGGAATGTAAATTGGTATAACCACTATGGAGGACGGTATGGCAGTTTCTTAAAAAAGTAAATAGAGGAGGTCCTGTTGAGGCAAGAGGTAAAGAACCCGAGTAGTATCTATGAGGATGTGGGTTCATCCCAGGCCTCGCTTAGTGGGTTAAGGAATCTGCATTACCATGAGCTGTGGTATAGGTCGCAGACGTGGCCGGGTCCTGAGTTGCTGTGGTTGTGGCATAGGCCAGTAGCTGCAGCTCCAATTCCACCCCTAGCCTGGGAACTTCCATATTCCACGGTCATAGCTCTAAAAAGAAAAATAACTAAATAAAACAATATAGTAAAATGCCTTTAAAAAAATTAAATACAGAACTACCATATGATACAGCAACTACACTCCTGTGCATATATCTGCAGGAAATCATAATTCTAAAAAATACACGCACTCCAATGTTCATTGCAGCACTATTTAGCCAAGAATGGAAGCAACTCTGATGCCCATTGACAGAGGAATAGATAAAGAAGTTGTGGTACCTATATACAATGTTATGTTAGCCATAAAAAAAAGAATGAAATAATGCTATTAGCAGCAACCTAGCTATTATTATACTAAGTTAAATATGTCAGACAGTGAAAGACAAATATCATATGAGATCACTTTGTGGAAACTACTAAAAATGATCAAAAGAACTTATTTACAAAACAGAAACAGACTCACAGATTATTTTATTTTTTATCTTTTTTTTTGTCTTGTTGCCTTTTCTAGGGCCGCACTCACGGCATATGGAGGTTCCCAGGCTAGGTGTCAAATAGGAGCTGTAGCTGCCAGCCTACGCCACAGCCACAGCAACGCAGGATCCTTAACCCACTGAGCAAGGCCAGGGATCGAACCCACAACCTCATGGTTCCTGGTCGGATTCGTTAACCACTGAGTCACGACGGGAACTCCCAGACTCACAGTTTATGAAAACAAACTTATGGTTACCCAAGGGGAAACATGGAGGGAAGAGGGATAAATTAGGAGTTTGGGATTAACACATACACATTATGATACATAAAATAGATAACCACAGGACCTATTGGCATAGCAGAAGGAACTCTACTCAAAGTTCTGTAGTAACCTATATGGGAAAAGAATTTGAAAAAGAATGAATATATGCATGTGTATAACTTAATTACTTTGCCATACACCTGAAACTAATACAACACTGTAAAGCACCTATATTCCAATAAAGTAAATTTAAAAAAAAAAAGGATGAATGGGGGAAAAGTCCTGCATATTAATAGTCTACCATCTTTTAAAATGTTTTTTGTACCCAATTTGCTAATATTTTGCTAATGATTTCTACATATATATTCATGAAAGATAACTCATTAATTTCCTTTTTTTGTAATATTTTTCAGGTTTTGTCTTTAGGGATAAGATGGCCTTGTAAAATGAGTTAGAAAGTGTTTCCTCCTCTTTTCTGACAATGCTTATATACAATCCCTTGAATATTTAATAGAAATAATTGATACTGTCCTTTCTTTGGATATGGAGATATCTTCACAGGAAAGCATTAAAAAATGATTTCAGTTTCTCTAATTTATTTAGGTCTTATTCAACTCATTTTAGCAATGTTTTAAACTTTTCACTATAGTTGTTTTACATATATTTTAACTATTTTATTGTCAATTCCGATTTTATGTTTTATTTTGTGCTAATTTTGTTATATTTCTTCAAAGAATTTGTCCACTTCATCTAAGTTCTTAATTTTCTTTTATGTACTTTAAAAATAAATATATAATATAAATTATTCTGCACATTATTATCCTCTAAAACTGTACAATTTTTCCTGAGTTCTTTCTTGGTAACCTTGGAAGAATTGTCACCATTTTATTCATATGCTTCTCTGAGAAATGTATAATGACTTTTACTGGATTTAGAAATCCCAGCAAGCTTTTTTTTTCCTAGAGATATTTTAACAATGCTTTACACATTTTGAAGAGAAATGTTCTCAGCACTGTTTTATACCCATTTCTAAAATTCTATAACTATTTGGAATCATTGAATAACAGAATTTTTAATAGAGAAAGGAGATTTATGGATAACAATGTAAACTTGCCAATTTGTTTTTCTAACTAAAATAAAATTCTATTCTTGCCAAAGACTTTGTTATGCCTGATTAATATGCCCCACTTAATAGGCTTAAAACTACGTTTGCCCATAATTTGCTCAAAAAAAAAAAAATCATAGAGTTAGGGGTAGGCAGGAGGACATTGCAATTCATAGCAAAATTATATTTCAATTACCTTTAATATAAATGATAAACTAAACATGTGCAGCCAGAAAATACAGGAAGTTCTTTGCATTTGTCTGTTTCTGGTCTTTGGTGAGGTAAAATGCACGAGACTGACATTAATTATAATCGTATTTAGACTGCCACTGATTCACCAGTTTGAGAGGAGTTTTACCATTCTGCCTCAAATTTTCCCAACAGAAAACACTGTATTCATTTCTCATATTTTCATTTTTAAAAGGATAAAGCAAATGTTTTTGAGATAATATACCTGTACACATACATACAAATACATATGTAAAGATACACATCTAGATTAAGCAAAGATTTCACGTAAAGCTCTCACAAACATTCCCCTTACACTAAACTTTGAAAAATAGATATTGTGATGATTTATGTACAGCTATAACTGAAATAAAATCCATTAAGAATTAAAAAAAAAGAAAAATAGCTAAATTCTTCAGGTGAGACTCCTGCCATCTACAGAGTCACATAAATACTGATGCTAGTATAACAATATGAAAGTAAGATATACTTTATTTTTCCTTTTCCTTGTCAAAACAAGAAAACAGACACGAAATCACAAATAATTGCTTCCCACTGCTCAAAGAAGTATGAGTGCAAGATGCACTGGAATCACTGACAATTCTCTACTGTCCCAAGAAAAATGTCTGTATTAAAGGTGTTGACTTCTGATAACCTCAAATAACTTACTATTTGTATATAACAAGATTTTGTAACAAGGTTTTGTATTTGCAGTTTATCACTGGCATTTGCTTATGGTCAAGGGAACAAAGTGGGAATGTAACCCCACCTGTGACTTGTTCCTTCCCTAGGGATTCAGAGTAGATTGCTTTGTGTCTAGAATCTAGAAATGTCTTAAAAGTGTTGCATCTGTTTCTGCCCTGTCCCTCAATCAGGATTTTTTTTTTACCAATTTTCTTTTAAAAGCTTTATTTTGAGATTCTGGCATTCATTTTTTTAAACACTTTTATCAAGGCATATAATTCCTATATTACGATTCACCAAAATGTGCAATTTAATGATTTTTAGTATATGCACAGAATTATGCAAGAATTACCACAATCTAAATTTAGGACATATTAATTATCCCACAAGAAACCCATACCTGTTAACGATCACTCCCCAATTAATACCAGTTGCTCCAGCACCCAGCTGTAGGCAGCTACTAATCTACTATCTGTCTCTTTAGATCTGCCTGTTCCGGATATCGCATAAAATAAAATCACACAAGAGATGGTCTGTGGTGCTTGGGTTCTTTCACCTGGTATAATATTTTCTGTATTCTGTTATATTGTAGCATACATTAATACTTCATTCAAATTCTTTTAATTCAAAAGTGATGTTCCTTTGTATGGATTTATCACAGTTTATTATACATTTATCTGTTGTTAAACATAGGGGTTATTTCCAATTTGGGGATATTATGAATAATGATGCTAAAAACATGCATGAATTTTAGAGTAGATATTTGTTTTTATTCCTTCTAAAATACCTAGGAGGAAAATTGCTGAGTCACATGGTAACTCTATGCCTAATTTTTTGAGGAACTGAAAACAATTTTTCCAGAGAGGTTACGTGATTTTATAGTCTTACCAGCAGTCAATGAGAAATCCAATTTTTTCCTCATCCTTTCCAGGACTTGTTATTATCTGTCTTTTAATAATAGCTATCTTAGTGGGTTTGCACATTGTGGTTTTTATTTACATTTTCCTAATATTTAATGGTGTTGACATCTTTGTGAGTCATCATCCTTGTGTGTATCTTCTTTGAAGAAACATCTTTTCAAATCGTTTGCTAGATTCTTAATTGTTTTTCTTTTATTCTTTATAAATTTGGGATAATTGGAATATCTTTATCAAATATTTTAATACTTTCTTCTAGTCTATAGACTGTCTTTTTACTTTCTTGATGTTATCATTTCTAACTCTAAGGTAATTTTATTTTTGTTGAATGTTAATTTAGCTGTTTTTGAAATTTTGCATTTGTGTATTTGATATGACTCCACATATAAACCATAAGCTACTGCCTAATCCAAGGATGTGAAGATTTCTACTTGTCTTTTATTTTAACTCTCTTACAGTTTTAGCTCTTACATTTAGATCTATGATCATTTTTTAATTAATAATTTTGTATATGGTGTAAGAAGGGAATTCAACTTAAAGCTTTTGCTTACAGACGTCCAGTGGTCCTAACATCATTTGTTGAAAAGCCTATTATTTCCCCATTGTATTGTCCTAGAATTTTTTCAAAAACAACTTTTTTTAATCATTCAATACTAATCAGTAAAAGGATTGACAACCTGATGCCCCCTCTATTAACTTTCTTTTCCGTTTCAACACAAAACCAAAAATAATTTCCTTCCAAAAGGAAGTCTCTTAGGTCATAGGAAATACAGCCTCTGACATTTCTAAATATCTCCTGTAAATAAAAAATGATTTCCTTAGAAGAGATAAGGCAAACAAATAAATATCCTGTAAGATCAAATCAAGTCTCCCCCTTTTTTAAAAAACAAATCTGAGAACGGTTTAAAATTTTGAAATTTTATTTTTAAGCTGCACTTAAGTATATATCAAGGTTTAAATATTTTAGGTTACATTCCTCTTGAAAACTACTCAAGCTACTTTGCTACCTTTTACTTCCTCTCACCTTCTCTACCCTCAAGATCTCTGCAAAAACCAAAATGGTTATCCAAAGACCATGAGCTTAGGTCTGTGACAACAGCAATGGAAATTCTGAATGCCCTTTCTAGGGGTTACCAACTTGTTCCTTCTTATGCTGTAAAATTTGTGCCTATGGGAGGTTTGGGCTGGACAGCGAAATAGTATCTCCGGAAGAAATTATAGGATTTAGAAAACTTTGTAAATTATACGTGCTTTCAGCTACAGGTTAAACGATCCAGGAGAAAGTATTGTATATTTTTAATGCTTTCTTTCCTTCACACTAAGACACTTAAGAAGAGCATTTTAAGTTCTAATAAGAAACACACACACAAATAAATGAAACTAAACGCTGTGGCCGCAGAAGTGATAAAAATGGTGGTCAATCTTCTTTTCATTTCTTGCAATTATATCAAAAACAAAGTCCATTTTCTTTTAAATAGATCGTAATCATTGAAATACAGTTGCCATGTTAGTTGAAATGGTCTGGTCTCTAAAAGCCTGCCATTTATCACCTAAGGGATGTTAGAAGATTTACAGTAAAATCAGCCTTTAAAGTATGAAATATGTGCAATATTGATTGTGGTGGAAACAGCAAAAAGTCTGCATTTTAAGCAACTTTGTCCTCCTTGAATATCTGCAGAGGCCACTGATGAATTCCAAAGAGAAACATGTGAGATTTATCCTCCTTTATTCTCTTCTCTCAAGCAACATTATCCATTCACTCAGGAGCACTAATGTTCCTGGAATAAGAACAACAGAAAGAAATAGCTCTTCAAATGCAACAAGGCACGATATTTCTACCCAGGGAAAAAGCAATCTTTCACATGAATATATTTCAGTTATAAGGTATATTCTGAAAGATTTCTAATAATATCTGGTTTAATAATATCAGGAAATATTTTGAGGCAAAAAAACAATTTAAGTTCAAATAAATTTTCAAAGCAACTCCCAGTATCTAAATACTGATCTTTATGACAATATCACCCATTATTTGCAACAAAATTTAGAGTAATATTGTTCCCTGCGATAATTATAAACATATCATCCAAATACAGAAATCAGTGCTATTCTAACTTAGTGCGTCCAAGCATATACATGACAAAATTTACTTCTTTTAGTTCTATGAAGTTTAACAAATGCATTAATACAAAACAAGACACACATTGATGAAAATTACAGACTATAAATATTTGAGCAAGATAATGTAATAACCCAAAATGCAACTTTTTAGACACTATCAGCATCTATATATAAATATGGATTTAAGTATAGGTATTCCATGTTCAATTTGATGTATTGGTTTAAAAACAAAAACACAGTTGTTATAATGATAAACTTTCATGGAAACAATGATAAAGCTTCAATTAATTTTAAAACTCATGCCCTTAAATAGATGAAGAATTTATGCAGAAAAGTTTCTGCAGTAGTATTTATAACAAAAAGAAAACTCAAAGAAATTACAAATAGAATAATGTTTAAATAAATGCCACAGGATAGAATATTACACAGCTATAAAAAATCCATAGTCTTTCCAAGAGCATTTAGTTAGTTACCTGGAGAAAAATGCTAATAATATAGAATGTAAAAAAAACAAACAAACAAACTCACAGTAGAACGGTGTATATTATTAGTTGGAACACTTAAATATTGACATATTCCCAGAAAAATAGGTTAGACAGGAAAATACCCATTTAAATTACAAAAACAATTATGGTGGTAATCGTAAAATGATGGATAATTTTTATGTTCTTTGTTGTATGTTCTTCCTTTTCTTTTTACATGGATGTAATTACCTTATAGACTGAGAAAAAAAAAGTTGTCATTTGCTTTTAATGACAGAACAGTTAAAAGAAATGACCACATTTAGTAAAACAGCTGGATTATCAGAGAGGGATAAATATTCTGTAGTCTGTCCCATGAAAGCTTAAACAAACAACAGCTATCGGTCTGAACCGATGATGATGATGGCTTCTGTCAGGAATTAAATAAAAAATTCAGCTTCAAGATAGAAAGATACTAGATTCTTGCAAGTCCACTAGGCAATTTGAAGACAGCTAAAGATCGACTAATTTTATCTACTATGTTAAAGTTATGTATATGTATGTATATACTTATAGATACATGTTTATTTCATAAATGCATATACATATACACATATTAACTCATATGCACATACACTATATGTACATATATGATATATATAAGACAAGATACATGTATGTACATCTCATATATAGATTAATTTCAATCAGTAAAATACATGGACATCCTATATTAGCCTATATCCAAAAAAAAAGACTACATCTGAAGAACTTGGTGGAATAAAATTTCATTTTAAATGGTGCACATGTCTCTGATCTGGAAAGATAATCATATTGGAAAAACTTTGCAAGGTAAATATAATGAAGAGGGAAAAATTCTGCCCTAACCTAACTTTCGATAAATCTACGTCTTTTTTCACTCCAAGCAGCATGTCCGAGGTTTCCCTCCTCTGGTTCTCCTCCAGCTTCTGCTATACCTTTCCTTCTAGCCTGTCTCGGAAGTCTTAAGTTCTTCATAGTTTAAGGAGCAATGCAAAGTTCCCGTCATTGACTCAGTGGTTAGTTAACCCGACTAGCATCCATGAGGGTGTGGGTTTGAGCCCTGGCCTTGCTCAGTGGGTTAAGGATCCAGCGTTGCCATGAGCTGTGGTGTAGGTTGCAGACGCGGCTTGTATCCAGCATTGCTATGGCTCTGGCATGGGCTACAGCTCCAACTGGACCCCTAGCCTGGGAACCTCCATATGCTGGGGTGTGGGGGTGCAGCCCTAAAAAGACAAAAAGACTAAAAAAAAAAAGAAAGGGAAGCGAAGCTTCCAATTTCCTTCCTCATATTTTATTTTGATTTCTATCCACACTTTTTCTTTTCCTTAAATTTTATTTTTATTTTTTCCATTATAGTTGATTTACAGTGTTCTGTCAGTTTCTACTGTGTATATATATTCTTTTTCTTGCATTATCCTCCATCATGTTCCATCACAAGTGACTGGATATAGTTCTCTGTGCTATACAGCAGGATCTCATAGCTATCCACTCCAAATGCAATAGTTTGCATCTATTAACTCCCAGTCCTTCCCCTTCTCTCTTGGCAACCACAAGTCTGTTCTCCAAGTCCATGAGTTTCTTTTCTGTGGAAAGTTTCATTTGTGCCATATATTAGATTCCAGATATAAATAATATCATATGGTATTTGTCTTTTTCTGACTTACTTTACTTAGTATGAGAGTCTCTAGTTCCATCTGTGTTGCTGAAAATGGCATTATTTTGTTCTTTTTATGACTGAGTAGTATTCCATTGTGTATATATACCACATCTTCTTAATCCATTTATCTGTTGATGGACATTTAGGTAGTCTCCATGTCTTAGCTACTGTGAATAGTGCTTAAATGAGTATATGGGTGCATGTATCTTTTTCAAAGAAAGTTTTGTCCAGATATATATGCCCAAGAGTGGGATTGCTGAGTCATATGTTAGTTGTATACATAGTTTTCTGAGGTACTTCTGTACTATTTACCATAGTGATTGTACATTTCCTTAAGTTTTAGATGGAGGAATTCTCCTATTCCTTTCTGAGATTTTCCCTGACCCTATGCTCAGATCCAATACTCTTGTACATAATCCCTCCAGAATATTGGTCCATTGCCTATTTATAGCTTGTCTTCTTTCAAGGTATCATCAATCTCTTCCTCATATTGATTCTTTCTTTCCAGATCCAATTAGTATCAAAACTGCCTACAACAGAAAAAAATCCTTTATTTACTTCAATTCCTCTTTCTAAGTAAAGCCCATACTTTCATTTATGCATTTGATCATTATTTGTTGAACACCTAGTATGTGCCACACTCTATTCGAGGTACTAGAAATATAGCACTGGACAAAATAGGAAATTCCTGCTCGACTGTAGTTTACGTTCTGGAAAGATAGGGAGAGAGTGGGAAGAGGATAAAGCCAAATAATTTTTGATAGTTTAAGTTGTAATAAAAGCTAAAAAGAAAAAACATGGGGCAGGAACATTTGGAAGGGAATAGGCTTTTTAAAATCAGGTGTCATGGAAAGTCTATTTGTTAAGGTGAAATGTATCAAAAAGAAAGTTGTACCTTGTGAATAACTGAGGAAATTAGAGGATTGCAAGTTCAAAGACTTGGGACAGGCAAAAGGGCTGTGCATTTTGTTATAGAAGTAGCCAGGACACACATATGCTACAGTAAAAGGACCATATGGAAAGTGGGGAGGATGAGTTTAAAAAATTATCAGAAGGCCAAACAATGTGGAGGCTTCTAGACTGTGATAAGAACTTCATATTTCATTTGAAGTGAGATTGAAAGCGACTGGGGGCTTAGAGCGCTGAAGAAATGAGATAACTTCTCTTCTTACTGCCAAACTCCTTGAATTTGTAATCCACTTTATCATCCCTAACTTCTTTCTTCACAGCAAGCAGCTTCTGTCCTGATTATTCAGCTAACACTAAACTAAAAAATGACCAATGATTTTCAAATTGCTATGTTGCCCAGCTTATCCACAAACTTATCTTGTATATGACTTGACTGCAACTTTTGACCTAATTTCTCATCCACTTCTACATACACACAATCTCTCTTTTCTTGATTTTTCTGTTCTTTTGATGCTTCTGTTTGACCACTAGCTAATAGCTGAACGACTGCATATGAAGTTCCTACAAACACGTCTAATTCATATGATGCAAGCCAACCCAATCCTTCATTACAATCCTGCTATGTTTTTGTGTCCTTCAAGTAATGTTACTTCCAGTTACGTCTGCTTGTGTATTAAGAATCCTACTGTCATACCCAATTTGCTCTTTTCTTCTCAGTGATTACACTCAAGTGGTCACCATTCTTTTGGACTTTACAGCTATCCTGTCTTTTAAATCTTTCTTTGACATTTCTTCCTTCCATTTGTGTCTTCTTACACTTTTGGAGGAAATTCATCTCTGAATTCCTGTATTCCTACATCTGGAAACTTCTAAATTTTCTCCAAAAAAAAAAAAAAAAACACGCAAAAGCACATATTCATCCCTCTAAAACATAAATCTGATCATTTATGTTCCTGGTCTAAAATTCAGTTGGTTCTCCAGTTTACAGGGAATAAAGCCTGACCTCTTTGGCATGGTATTCATAATCCTCAACGAGACCCAGATCCATTCTCAAAAGCTTCCACAGCGTGACCTGGGCTGAACTCTGGTCAACTATCACTTTTGCACTATGCTTTATTTTTCTTGTCTCCTTACCTGGCTGAGCTTTCCCTATCTTCTCCATCCTACTGTAATGGATAGGAATTTTCTAGTATAATTTATTGGAAGCGTCATTTGTGTAGGTCTTTCTTCAATTAGTATTTATTACTTTCTTTCTGTAATCCAAGATTATTTTAATTATAGCATTTTTCCATCAATATTAAATTTACACATTTCAGCTGCTATCATTCCAACATAAGCTTCCTGAGCATCAGAACTCTGTTTTTCATTTAGATAACCTTAATGCCTTGCAAATGAGAATGATTCAAAAACTATTTTCTACATTGAACTGGATAGAATATAATTCCCTCTCAATTAATTTACATAGGATCTTTTAAAATAATAGCCACATCAAAAATAAGAATAGTAATGAGTTCCGCTGTGACTCAGTGGGTTAAGAGCCCTGTTAGTATCCATGAGGACGTGGGATTGATTCTTGGCCTTGCTCCTTGGATTAGGGATCCAGCATTGCCACAAGCTGTAGTTTAGGTTGTAGATGTGGCTCGGATCCTGCGTTGTTGTGGCTGTGGTGTAGGTCAGCAGCTGTAGCTTCGACTTGACCCCTATTCCAGATCTTCCATATGCCACAGGTGTGGCCCTAAAAAGAAAAAAAAAAAATTAGAATAGTAAACATATGCTGACTAATCTGGTAAACATTAAAACAGTTCAGAAGTTCCCTTCGTGGCTCAGTGGTTAACGAATCCGACTAGGAACCATGAGGTTGCGGGTTCGATAACTGCCCTTGCTCAGTGGGTTAAGGATCTGGCGTTGTGTGACCTGTGGTGTAGGTTGCAGACACGGCTCGGATCCCGCGTTGCTGTGGCTGTGGTGTAGGCCGGCAGGTACAGCTCCTGTTAGACCCCTAGCCTGGGAACATCCATATACCACGGGTGCGGCTCTACATAAACGCAAAAAGACAAAAAAAAAAAGTTCACTAATATTTCTTTTTTCATCTTCTAAGAATATGGTAGAATCAAAACTTACCCAACCACTTTTTGCCTTTTTGCCTTTTTTTTAATCTAGAGCCGCACCCGCGGCATATGGAGGTTCTCAGGCTAGGGGTCTAACAGAAGCTGTAGCTGCCGGCCTTCGCCACAGCAACGCGCGATCCGAGCCGCGTCTGCAACCTACACCACAGCTCAGGGCAACGCCGGATCCTTAACCCACTGAGCAAGGCCAAGGATCGAACCCACAACCTCATGGTTCTTAGTTGGATTCGTTAACCACCGAGCCACGAAGGGAACTCCAGAACTTACCCAACCACTTTTAAAAAAATTTTTATTACAGTATAGTTGATTTGCAATGTTCCTTCAGTTGCTGCTGTATAGTAAAGTGACCCGGCCACCCACACACACCTGTTCTTGTTTTTTTTTTTTAATCAGGTTCTTACCCAAGAGATTTACCCAGCCTCTTGATGAGAAACAACATGTACTACTTTTTACACATTAGCAATAAAGGCAAAAGCCACAGACAATTTATTCAAATTCATAAAACTATTAAGTTGGAAAGTCAAAATCTATCTGTATTATATTCAAAGTTTTAACCACTTTGTACCATTTGGTCCTAAGGATTTATTAATTCATTGTATAATGTCAGCCACCTTTGAGTGCCATACAGCATAGTCTTTAGTTTTTAATGAGTCTGCAACCAGATTCTCTGGATTGAAATCTCAGCTGGCCTCTTGTGAATTATGTGGCATAAGGCAAATGATTTATTCTCTCTGGGTCCCTGTTTTCTATTAGCAATACAGGGACACAAATAGTACCTAATTCATAGGTAGGTATCATCACAAATTTATCTTCAAAACCTTTTGTTCTGAAGATAAAAAGCATTTAGTATGATACCTGATGACAATTAGCACTCAATAAGATATTGTTCTTATCATCTTTTTCATTCCAGAGATTGTGAATAAAATAACAATATGCAAAGCAGGTCATTGTCTCAGTCCCAATATCTCAAGAAGCAAACACGTGAATCAATAGCTGCAAACTAATACAGTGCTGTGTAAGGAACGTATAAGATTCTGTGAGATGATCAACAGTTTCCACATGCAGCAAATTGCCTTTCAGGCCTGGTCTAGGGAGCCAGTGCTGAGCTAATAATGCCTTTGATGCTGATGGGTGGCCTGAGGGCAGGAGGTAAATGGAGAAGGTGGTGTGACAAAATGACACCCGGTGTCCGTTGTAGGAGGGGGCTGAACTGGGTTGGTAAAGGAGTGGCATGAGGTTGTGCATCCAATTAACATATGAAATTTCACACACAAATGTAGAGCATGAAGTAGAAAATTATCCCCAGCAAATCAGAGAAGCAATTAGATTAAATCAGGCATAACAATGAAGAGACAAACCTAGAACCTCTTAATCTGTTAGGATATCTGTATAGCTCCTGAGGTTCCCACTCCCCCCAGCCTTTTATGTTGGAACAAGAAGGTATTTCAAAAGTGATCTAACAAAAGTTCAGTACTTTATACACTCAGATGAGTAACTCTATCTGTTTGAGAACAAAATCTAGGCAAGAAGTTATTTTCCCGATTGCCTGCTGTTTGCTCAATTTTCACCAGTTTATATCATAAAGAGTAAATATATACAGTATAAAAAACTTAAAAATAGTTTGTAAGGTATTTCTTTTGTTACTGTAGCAATGGGAAGATTTTGATACAAGCAAGTAAAAACTGGGTAAAGGATCCTTATGGCCAGCGCTAGTCTGGTCTAAAAGCAGCCTGAGCTTTCCCCAGGGTAGCAAGCAGGGAAAGGCGAGAATAAAGGTTACAAACAATGAGACATATAGCTGTTTTGAAAACCTCTCATTTGTTCCATGATGATAATTATAAGAAGATAATTAAATGTAAGAATTCCTCAGTGAACAAATATTTAGCAAGCATCTATTCTGTGCACACTTTCAAGTGTTACAAAGTGATGATGAAGAGATTAGATTTCAGCTTTCCTGGAGCCCAAATTCTAATAAAGCCATTAAAAATAAATAAATAAAACAAGCTCAAGGAGTTCCCTTCATGGCTCAGCAGAAATAAATCTGACTATCACCTATAAGGATGCAGGTTTGATCCCTGGCCTTGCTCAGTGGGTTAAGGATCTGGCCTTGCTGTGAGCTGTGGTGTAGGTCACAGAGGCGGCTCAGAATCCACATTGCTGTGGCTGTGGTGTAGGCTGGCAGCTACAGCTCTGACTTGATCCCTAGCCTGGGAACCTCCATATCCCGCTGGTGTGCCTCTAAAAAAACCCAACTCAATAATGTTGTATAGTGTTAGAAGTGCTTTGAAGACAAAACAATGCTGTGTTAGAGTGATTAGTGAACTTTTTTGGATTGTGTGAATCTGCCTTAAGAAGTTAATATTAAGCCAAGGACCCAAAGGGCCAGAAGGAGATAAACATGTGGAGCAGAACTGGGGAAGAGTTTTCCAGGTATAGATGCAGTTATGGCACAAATACCATAGGAAGAGAACAAATTCAGACTATGGAAGCAATGGATAAAATAGCACCGCTGAAACACAGTGGACTTTTGGAAGAACTGTAAGAATCAAGCTCAGCATGGTAAATCAGGTTGTGACCTCATAGAGATTTACTCTTAGGAATACAGCCTTAGAATAAACATTTGTTCTTTATTCTGGGAGGATGTGAAACCAAATAAATGTTTGAATAAAGGAGTGATATGCTGTAATTAGAGATTTTAAAAGCTTTACTGAAATATAATTTATATATCCTAGAGTTCCACCATTTCATTTTTACTTATTTTAGACATTTTCACCATCCCCAAATGAAACCATAAATTCAAACACATTTTCCCCCATTCTTATTTACCACCCACTCCTACCCCTCCACCAACACACACACTTCTGAACTTGCCTTTTTCAACCATTAATCTACATTCCGTCTCCACAGCTCTGCTTACTCTGGACATTCCAAAGAAATGAGGTTATATAATATACAGTTTTTTTGTGACTGGGTTCTTTCATTGCTTTCACATAGCATAATATTTTCTAGATTCATCCATGTTGTAGCATGTATCAGTACTACCTTCCTTTTTATGGCCAAATAATATTCCATTGCATATGTATGGATATACCACATTTTGTTTATCCATTCTTCATGAACATTTGGGTTGTTTCTACATTTTTTGCCTATTATGAATAATGCTACTATGAACATTCATGTACAAGTTTTTGTGCAGATACATATTTTCATTTCTCCTGAGTAGATATCTAGAAGTGGGGCTGCTGAGTTCTATGATAATTCTGTACTTAGCATTTTGAGAAAATCATTTATGTACCTGGGGATTTGGGGATGTACTTATAAGACAGCTTTTTCATTCATTTACCTGGCATTATAAGTTCTTCTTGGCCTCTATTTAAATGAAATCTCACCCTCCAGGATCTTGCCACATGGCTTGGGCATCTCATAGTATGGTAGTTTCTGGTAGTTCTATTTCTTACATGGCTCCTGGCTACAGGAGGCAGGAAACTGAAGACTTGGAGCTGAGTCAGTGTAGGTGGCTGAGATTCTATCCCTGGCCCAGGAACTTCCATATGTGCAGGTGCAGTTTAAAAAAAAAAAAAAAAAAGGGCACATTGGAAAGCAGAGTTAAAAACCAATTGAAAAGCAAAGAGTTAAAAATGGATTATTTTCTCATGAGAAGTGCCTGCAGAAGACTTTTTAAGTGTTTTAGGCTTTGAATAAAATAACTATTTCATTAACAAGTTTCTTTTGTTAGCAACTTTTACCTTAAAGGTTTTCTCTGAGTTGACATAAATTAGTGTATACATAGCATATATTAATTTAATACCCCTCTATAATTATTATGGCTAATCATTTGTTTCACAGATTTTTAGTCATCTTCTTCAGCTGTTCTCTTGAAACATTAATTTAAATGATATTTTCTAAATTGATATATAATTTTTTCTTTCCTTATGTATAGCAGCTCAGTAAAAGATAATCGTAACAAAAATGAAAGCCACATACTAAGTTCAAGCAACCCCATGTGCCCAGAACTTCTTACCCTAAATATGTGTTACACAGTATTGAGAACAGTTTGAGTATACAACTAAAAGTATTAATAAGACTCTTCGTGCCATTTAACCTTAAGATTAAAATCAATTCTAAGGGAAGGGTATTTGAATAAAAAGGAAATTTATCCAGAATATTCATTTGTATCACAATGTTCTGAGAGGTAATTATTCATGTTGAAAGGATTTGAGTCATATATGTAATCTCTTTTTTAAAATTCTGTTTAAAAATTGTTTTAAAAACTCTTAAAGGAAAAATAAGAGAAGGTAACAAATTATATGTACAATATAGGTAGCCTAAAAAGACAAATGTTTTGTAGATGAATTTAAGTCTCAAGTGTGACTATGTTCTCAACAACAGAAAAGGGTTAATTTCAATCCCTATCAATTTATATAAGAAAAAATATATCATTAATGTAATGCGTTTTGGTTAATCAGAGTGTGAGATTCCTTTCAGAGAAAGAACTTTATGAGAACAATATATTACTATTGGCAGGGAAAAGTTAATATTCTAACATAAGCCTTTTCTAAGTTTAAAAAAAAATTTTTATTATAATTGATTTACAGTGTTCTGCCAATTTCTGCTGTACAGCAAAATGACCCAGTTATGCATGTATATACATTCTTTTTCTCACGTTATTCTCCATCATGTTCCATCACAAGTGATTAGGTATAGTTCCCTGTGCTATAGAGCAGGATCTCTTTGCTTCTCCACTCCATATGTTATATAGTTTGAATAGACTAACCCAAACTCCTAAGTTTTTTAATCACATACTTTTCTTTTTGACGGTCTTTGTATTTATATTTTAAACACAGTTTTTCAGTACTACCTGAGGAACATAGGCTAGTAGTATAAACAAGTTTAGATTATTGAAAAGATGTATTTTTCCTAAAAGAAGAATTTGAGATGCAGAAAAATTGTGAGAATAATCTGGAAAGTATTTCTTGGATTAATTCCAAATGGTAGAATTTAGGATGGATTGATTCTTCATTCATTATAGAAAACATGAAACTTTTTTAGGCCTAATCTATAGATAACATAAAACTAAACTATCATATAGTATACTTAGATTTTTCCCAGAATGCTATTTTATTGTTTTATGCCTAGAGATTTAAAAAAAATTTCGGAAACAAACTGTTTCTTTTATTTTTCACAAACTTCTGCAACATCCATATCTTTGATTCCTCATTCACACATTTTCAGAACAGTTGACCCCTGAGTTTGGTAGATTAATGGCGGAGCACCAAGTGGATATCAAAGTGGCTCTTCTAAAGCTCCAGCACCAAACTGCAAATTGGAAATACACCCTTGGTTATACTACCAACAAAGGAGACCCTTGATGTGTGATTCCACTCATCATTGCTCTTAAACCATTATCAGACAGCTGAGATCAGACAACAATGAAAGAACACGTGCTTGATTGTTAGCATGTCAGACGTACATTATTAAAAACAGTAGGGACAAGGAGCAAGATATGAGGAAAGGCATAGACTTCTTTGTTCCATGTGTGAGGGTTTTTTTGAGAAGAAAAGAATTCTCAGAGGCACTGCCACAAAACTCCCTATCATGAAGGCCTAGCTTTCCCCTCTGTTCATTTGATAAAGAAGTTTATGTTCTTTCTTCCATAATGAAAATGATTAAGAGCTTGTTTTAACTGCTTACTCATTCCTATCAATTTCAACTGAAAGCTCATTTTCATCTCACTGAATTTCTGATTGTTCTTGAATGATCTGTTACCAGTGGCCTGGTTTGGTTTAAGTAAGACCTTCCCCAATCTACCTTTTCGTTAAGTATATGAAAGGGTGGATAGAATGTGAAAGAGTTAGGAGTTGTCTTTTTCAGTCAGATCTTAAAACCAAAAGTAAAAATTGTTAATAATTGAGTTTATTGCATAGCATATTATATATGGTTTAAATATAGTTAAACCATAACTATAAGTTAACTATTATAGTTAAACCATAACAATAAGGGCTTAAGTTCAGAAGAAGTGAATGAGAATCTGTCAATATCTTGAGTCCTACTTGAAACATTTCTCACAGAGAATGTAGAAATTTTGATCTGAAAAGATACCGTGTTAGTAATGAAGACAACCCAGTCAGTAGTCAAAAAATAGAGTTCAAAAAATAAATTTGTAAAACACAATCAAGTTTATAAAAAAGAGTTTTTTTTCACAGATGCAGGGAAAAAGTAGGTATATAGTAATTTATAAGTTCTTTTTTCTCCGTTTCCCCAAATTTACTAATTTGGGCAGTACTTTTCTTAAGTTTACTTAATCCTTTTTTAAAAACAATTTATCTTCACAAAGATAATGCATACTTATTCCACAATGTATATAGTTATTTCATTTAAAATTTATGTAAGTACTTATCTGTTGAAGAGACAAATTCAGTTTTATTTTATCTTTTATTGACTTACCACATTACCACTTACTTTAAAAACTGTTAAAAAACAAAGAAAATGGTCTGCGAAAACCAAAAAAACACTTATCTTTAACTCATTTCTTTTGTTCCACTTGCCCAAATAATTAATAGTTGAGGCTGAACTATTATAATATTTGTATTAAAATATGGTAAGTTGCTGTACTCAGTACTTATAACTTCATTAGAATTCAGTTTATTTGCATTATAAAAGTTTAAAATAAACATCAGTGTTACATTCAGATAAATTCACATAGTAACGAATAAAAATTATGAAAGTTTTGAATTCCTATCATTACTTCACTTAATTGAGAAGGAAAATATGACTTCTTTAAAGTATTTCCAGTCAAATTTTAAAAGTGATAAACAACTGAAAATTCTTTAACTCTTTTCGTTAACTGCAAACCAAAGCATTTATTCAGAAAGCCTAAATTCAAAATATATTGAATTAAAATTTTGGTAAGTCCCAAATACTAAAAATTTCCTTTCTAAGATCTAAAAATGAACCAATTCTGTTGTGTCTAAAATCACCTAACTAGCATAGTATCAGGTGTATTCCAGTGCATATTGGGAAGAAATATATATAAGTATGTGCAAATATTTATAGATGCATGTGAAAATATCTGCATTGGTTGTATATATGTGGGTGGGGGTGGGTAACAAATGCAGGTATTTCCACATTATTTCAGCATTTATTATAGGACACACTGAAATACTTTGAACATATTTACATTTTTTTTTTGCCTTTTTCTGGGGCCACACCCACGGCATATGGAGGTTCCCAGGCTAGGGGTCTAATCCGAGCTGTCGTTGCCGGCCTATGCCACAGCCACTGCAATGTAGGATCCGAACCGCATCTGCAACCTACACCACAGCTCACAGCAATGCCGGATCCTTAACCCACTGAGCAAGGTCAGGGATTGAACCCACAACCTTGTGGTCCCTAGTTGGATCGTTAACCACTGAACCATGACGGGAACTCCCTGAACATATTTACTTTTGAGTAAAAATTATTTTTATGTATTTTTGATAGGATATCTTTCTCTTTGGTGTGAGTGAAATTTATAGTTGTTGAGAAGGATATCAGTTATTTTAAATAACTCAGTAACAGTTTTATCAATCACAATAATTACAACTAATATTTTTCATCCAGAAATGTAATCTGTTGAAGGATATATTTTCAGGCATGTTTCACCTGTCCAGCTTTTGGTACATTTTTATATAATAAAGTAATTGCAACATATACAAATGTTGCAATTTGGAAAATAAACATCTTAGAAATATAAAATGTACTCAGTAAAATTAAAGAGGAATAGACTGTGGTCTCATTTTTAAAAATACTTTCTTGTAATCAAGAAATTATGAAATAATTTTTGAAAGGAAGAAAAATTGTATATTTTCCTGATTTAAGGTCATTCATAGGTTGACATGTGGATCACACATCCTCTTCTTGGCTGAAATATAAACTTGAAAAACTTTTTTGGGAATACACCACTAAGCAATGCATTCAGCACAAAAGCTAATAAACTTGTATGTAAAAATGGCTTAAATCCTAAGAACATTCATCATTTTCCTAAACAGGAACCTAGATATAAGAAGTTTATGGATTAGTTCAAAGCTCTACATCATTAGCAAAACTATTTCTTTATACTATACTTAATCGAGTTTTGTATTTATGCATTTTTTGCCTCATGGTTGAAAGATGGCCTCTTGAACTCTACGTCATGCCCATTGCCCATGTTTAAAGTACAAAGAACAAGAAATAGGCAGTGCTCATTTTTTGGAAACCCTCAGCATGTTTCTCTTGTGTCTTATTGGCCAAATATTTGTCACACAGCCACTCGTAGCTGCAAGGAAGCCTGAGAAAGCAAATATGGCAAAAAAGAAACACACAAGTTTGGGCATATTGTTTTTCCAAACAAAACCATGCATCAGTTTATAAAATAAGACAGGGTAAGTACAAGGAAAATACTCTTTAACAAAGCATTGTTTTAATTTAATTTTGATATGTCTATTTTTTACCCTGGAGAAGCTAGACTATAAAGTATACAGAATTTTTAAAGTTAGCCTTTTGTTCTATGAAGATTAATTATATTTTCTGCTTTTATTGACAGGAAAAAATGGACTATTGGAAAGTATTTGGGGTAAAATTAAATTTTAGAAATATAAGGTGGCTGTTCCTATTGTGGGTCAGTGGTAATGAATCTGACTGGTATCTATGAGGATGTGGGCTCCACGATCCCTGGGTTAAGTGGGTTAAGATCCTTAGTGGGTTCAGGATCTGGTGTTGCTCTCATTTGACCCCTAGCCTGGGAACTTTCTTATGCTGTAAGTGTGAACCTAAAAAGCTAAATAATTAAATAAGTAAATAAATGTGATATATTATATCAAAGGAAAGTTAATTATTATCCTTTGAATACAATATATATATTAAACCAGAAAAAAAGTTATTTCTATTACCTGCATCGTATCAAAACTGCCTTTCAGACATCATGAGTTTTTGATATCTTTTCCTTATACCTTACATTACATTGTACCACATTACACTGTACCTTTATAGAATACAGCAGTTGTTGAATACAGTTTGGCATTTCTTGAGTCAATCACATTCAGTTACTTTTTAAAATGAGAGCAGTTCATAATTCTCCAATATGATTAAAGTGGTATTTTAAATTTATTAAGCTATTTTTTATTATTTCTGTTGTTTGAAAACTAGTCTCAATAAGGTTTCTATTTAAGATCTAAGAAAAGTGTAACATAAACTTTTCCAAATGCTGCTTTTTAACTCATACAGGAAGGATTACATCTAAAATGTTTTTAGGGTGCCCCACCCTTTTTAACTTCAACTGTCATGAGAGAAAATAATTGGGGATGAATGAGATGAAGAGTAAAAGGAGAAGAGGATCATGGGAAAGAAATCTATGTTTAATTTAGGAAAAACTCCCCAAAGACATCTCTCCAGATAGTTGAAACTATCTGAGGAAAAGAAAATACTCACTTGGATATTTAATTTATGGAACGATAGGTATAAAATGCATTCCAGGAGCCCAAATTTTTTCCCTCATTCAGGAATATACCTAAACCAACTGAGACCAAGCAGTTCCAATTTTAAAATCTTATGGTAATACAGTTACAAGACTCCTTTAAATCATTTAAAATACACACACAACAATTACAATGGTTGTTGGTCTTCTGTCTCAGGAATTTGTTATTTTGAAGTAGGTAAGACAACTTCATCCATTTCCTCTCATTCTGGCCTCAGAGGAGATGAAGAGCACCTGGACAAGTGTTCTATGTAATTGCCCTTGATATTGCTGAAAGGGTTGTAGTACCTTTCATTCATGTCTTCAAAAGCAAAATTAACCTCTTTTTTTATTACCATTCTGCATATATATATTCTATTTCCTAAACCTTTACCCATGTTTGCTCTTTGTTTTCAACTTTGGAGTTGTCCCAAATCTATCTATTGTATAATGACTCTCAGAACTCAAGAGAATTGCCAAGAAAAATACCTAGAGGAAAATAAAACCCCATCAAATGTTTCTGAATATTTTAAAATTTAGGAAGAGAAAAGGAAGTCCTTGGCATATATAAGACAGTTGAAAACTATAATCAAAACCATTCTTTTACTCCCCCCTTTACATTTGTAATTTCAAAAAAATATATGTCCGTTCACATGCTTTCTTTCAGTTATCCATCCTCCAGAGTATTAGCAGCATGTTTAAAACAAAAGAAAAAAAGAAAACCCTCAGCAGATTGTTTTATTATCTAGTGGTATTAAATGTGTATGTTCTGCATGCCAGCATGCGCATGTATGCACACACGGACAAACACACACTCATCCCCACACACATTTCCCTCCTATCCCCTTCCTTCTCTTTTTCTCCCCTCTCCCCTTCCCTCTCACACAAAAGTTCTTAAATACAAAGGCCCCTTCTTGGGAATTCTGAAGTCAAGGGTAAAATCTTCCAGGATCCTGAGCTTGTTTTATTTGTTATATTTTCCTTTACTCCTTCTCATATCAGCATTTATCTTACTTTTCCTTCCTTTTTTTTTTTTCTAGTAGATGTCTATTCTGACAAGTTTTCTTTACATTGTTATAGGAAATATATTCTATTTTTTGGGTCAAAGCCAAAGAATTACGAATTTTTTTATTATTTATCTGATTTCTTAAGGGAGTGTGGAAAAATGTTTTAAGGGGAACAAAAGGAAAAAAATGGAGTAGAAAACCTGCGTATGTAAAGTGGTAGCTGAGTAGGATTTATAGGGGTCTCTGTGTGTTCATACTTCCTATCACAACTAGCTGTAATATATTTCACAAAAATAATTAGTCCATGATTTTACATAGGATATTATTTGCACATTTTAAAAATGGGATTTTTTTCCAGGGTTATCTATTATCCTCAGAGTAATTTTTTTTTTTCTCGGAATGTAAAGATCAACTGACTTATTAGATGGGTAAAACAGTATGTACTCTTTAATATGCAGATTTGGGACACATGCCAGATTTTCCGTGCTGGGGCCCAGGGATGCCAATGTTTTTCACAATCAACAGTTGACTGTAAAGCCACATTAACGTGAAAACCACCGATGTAGAAGCCATATAACCCAAGGAAAAATACTCTCTGTATTTCTCATTCTAATTCCAGACCCAATGCAAAAAATTTTAAAGCAGATTGTAGTCAGTTTAAAATAAACATCAAGGGCAAATTTAAATAAAAAATAAAAGCATACATTCTGAAGGGTGAGCCATATCCTTCAGCTTTTTGGGAAGTCACCAGTGATTTTTAGCACAAGTTGGAAGAGTGATATCCTCTCATCCTAATGACTTTTCAAAATCCGTATTTCATTACCTCTTGCCATGTAGCAAAATGGTCTCCTTAAATATTGGACTTCTGAGGAGAAGGCCCTAGTATATATATTACATTTTAGGGATGGATCTTATAGTGTCAGAACAGAGGATGTGCATGTCTTAAATTCTCACAGTCTGCATTCATTCAGCTCATATAAGTTATGTCAGTTTTGGAGTTCCATGTTGACTCAGCAGGTTAAGGACCCGATATAGTCTCTGGGAGGATGTGGGTTTGATCCCTGGCTTCCCTCATTGGATTACGGATCTTGCATTGCTGCAAGCTGCCATGTGGTTGCAGATGTGGCTTCGATTCAGTGTTGCTGTGGCTGTGGGTTAGGCCTGCAGCTGCAGCTCTGATTCAACCCCTGGCCTAGGAACTTACATATGCTGCAGATGTGGCCATTAAAAAAAAAAAGGTTGTGTCAGTCTGCTGGCCAATTTCTAGCACATGTGAAGACATAGGAATGCTCTATGGATTTTATTTGCAGTTTTCTTTCTTCCTGGCACAAAAGTTCCCTTGTAATGACATTGCCTTATGTTTTTATAGTGCTTGATAACAATTTTACCAAAATGCTATGATGTCCATTGATCATCTTTGAGATTAAAAGAAATATTGTGAGGAAGACTGGGTGTATAATCAGTCAGATTAATGATTACTTAGGGTGAAATGGAAGCTAAAAAAGATAAATAACCTATTTTGTATCTTGTGTGTTTCAGACTTCACATTAACTCTCAGAGCTTTTGATTCTAAAAGTGATGCTTTCTCCATCACTTGATGTAACATACTATTAAGTACTATAATATTTGCTTACAATTTATATGTTTTTAAACAAAATATACAT
This sequence comes from Catagonus wagneri, assembly GCA_004024745.2. Lineage (NCBI taxonomy): Eukaryota > Metazoa > Chordata > Mammalia > Artiodactyla > Tayassuidae > Catagonus > Catagonus wagneri. Next base: position 13,356,302 of record PVHT021183696.1, read on the forward strand.
ACTTCTATTCCTTTACCTCACTCCCTTCACTAAAGTATGAGCTTCAAGATAGCATGTTTTTTTTTCCTGCCTTTTTTATGTCTTTATGTTTAGTGACTAGACTAGTGAAAAGGCAAATAGTAGGTGTTCAATAAATGAAGTTTGAAAATAAGTGCCCTCCCCATAGTTTTCCTTATCTTTAATCTCTCTAACTCAAAGAAACACTGATAATATTTTCCTAAGAACAAACCTAAATTAATTTGAGAATAGCAAACTATCGTAAGGGAAGAAGTAAATTGTGTCATAAATTACTATTTACTTGTAAGTTTCTACTCAGTTGTCTTACTGCTGTTTCCTTCTCAGGTTCAACATCAGTCATCTGGAAAATGAATGGATGATCTTCTAGGTATGTTCCAAGCTTTAGTAACTCATGACTTAAGGAATAATTGGAGTCACAAAATTAAGATATAAATGTTTAATTATAATAATTACCAACAGTATTTCTGTACACTATAGTAGAAAAGCTAGAGAAATGTGAGTGTGAAACACTTAAAGGGATCTATAAAGTTGATATACAAGAGAAATGTTTTATTAGTTTATTGGAAGATATTTCATTTTTCTCATAAAAAGTAATACCTAGTGAAATCTAATGACTTTCCATGTTTTGTTGTTATTGTTGTTTTGACCTCTTGTGTTTCATAATATGTTTGCAAACGATTACATCCACCTAGGGGAAATTGTTTAGAGACCTAACAGCCTTCTGTGAGTCAAAATCATTTGTGCATAGAACAAGTAAAAATCAATTAACATATAGGAACATAGCATGTATAGCTGGTAAATCTAAAACTGCTAATGTAGATTGCCACTCCAATCAATATATATCAAACATTTGTATCAGATGTACCATCTATCATGTATGTGCATTGCTTTTGTAGTTTTTATTTCCTCTTTTATTGTAGAAAGTATATATTACTGTGACTAAAAACTACTCTTTGGGGAATACAGTGGTTTCCAGGTCAGTGGAAATGTGAATTTAAATATTAATCCACAATTAAAAGTGGAGTAGTTTTAACCGTAGTTTGACCTTTATCACCCCCCCAGATGAACTGGATATATTTGAAAGAATATATCTGAAAAACAAGAACAGAGTAGTGAAAAAATTACATCTGTGTAACACTGTGGTCAGTCCAATAACAGTATTTTTAATGAATCACTTTGAAACAGTATACATGTGTGTAGGTCCACTGTGTGTATTTGTGAATATGTTTATTTATGTAGTTATATATTTTTAATGCATTGTTTGTCCTTTGAACGTTTCAGTCTTTCAAGAAATCATTTGCTTTTTTCTACCAACATGTCAGTCTCCATTTATATTACACTAGCAAGTAAACTTCAAGCTTAAAGTAAGTTGAGAAACACTGCCATTAAAGCTGGAAAGAAGGTGTCTATAGACCAGCTTATAGGAGTTCCTGCTGTGGCTCAGCGGGTTAAGAACCCAACTAGTATCCATGAGGATATAGGTTCATTACCTGGCCTCGCTCAGTGGGTTAAGGATCTGGTGTTGCTATGAGCTCTGGTTTAGGCTGCAGACATGGCTCGGATCCCGTGTTGCTGTGGCTGTGGTATAGGGCCACAGCTGCAGCTCAGATTCCTACCCCTGGCCTGGGAACTTCCTTATGCCATGAATGTGGCCCTAAAAAAGCAAATAAAAAAAATAAAATAAAAATAAAGATCAACTTATAGGTTCCCATTTGCAAATTGTGATTGAACATCTTTCTTAATAGGATTTTAAGCAAGTTACAAAACGTTTAATCCTTTGCCAAGTATTTTCTGTGCTTTGTTGACTCCATGGTTCAGTAAGAGTTGCATGTGTGCATCTGAGCAAAGTCTTTGGCTTACCCCAAGTATGTGAAGACTTTCTGCTATGAAACAAGATTTTTCAACCACTGTACATTTCTTAGGGTAAAGGGTGGGGAGAGGGCCTGCACACCTACAAAAACCAGGCAGTTTTCATAAATTTGTGAGTTAAACAGGATAGGACAGCATGGTGATAGGGACTTTGTGCTCGGCTTTCTATATCTGTTATAACCATGTGCCTCTGTATCCAGATTTACATCTATGTTTATATTTTAATCTTAATCCACATCTACCTATACAATAATAATATCTACCTGTACAAATGTCCTTACCTCTACATAAATTTACCTGTTTCTGTCTATCCACCTATCTTTTTTCTTTCTATCTTTCTTTCTTTGTATCTATCTATCTATCTGTCTGTCTGTCTGTCTGTCTATCTATCTGTCTGTCTGTGACCAGCCTGTGGATCAGACCTGACCCACCCAGGCCTGGAGTAAAAAGCTATTTTGCTGCAGAGTTGGGTAAAGAATTGAGACCTCCTGCTTCTTGTGGAGTACTGAAAGTCAACCGAAAGATATAAATTAGGCCTTTGTAACACTTGAGGAAGGCTCAGTTCCTGTGTATATAAGAACAAACAAAACTTTTGCTGATATTACTATTGCTAGTTCAGTTACAAGATTAGTAAATAACTGTTGCACAATTTATTTGATATTAGTAGCAAGTGTGACAATCTACATTACACATTACTGTGAGTGAAATAATTATGCTGACAATGCAGAGAAAAAACATTAGTCTAAAATAGTACTTGACTGAAAAGCAACAAGATAATCAAGCATTTAAATTCATTTTCTAAATGTCTGGTTTTTCTGTTCAATAGAATAATTTTGTTAAATGAAGAATTAGGGTCGAGGTGGTATTGGGGAAATATGGCATCTTTCCTAAGGAGGAACCAGCTAATGTTCAGTTACTAGGCCCAGTTAGTGGTTTATGGAGGTAAAGAAGCACATATATTTTAAGTAATAACTTTTGACGTTTTAAAGAGGGAAAGATGCTTTTACAGAAATCCTTGAAATAACATGAAAGAAATAATGTTGAGAGACGAAGTGTTGATAGAGTATTTTAACTGAAGTTCTTTCAAAGTATAAGAGGAAGTTGGTATATTCTAGATAAAGAAGGGAGGATTAAAGTGTGTCTAACTATGTCAGAATAGTAAATTCAGATGGAAGGTCTTCATTGTTTAAAATGGATGTGTGCCACTGAAGTAGTTAATGGATTATGTTTTGATTTTCCTCAATAAGATCTTAAGCCAAGGTTTCCAAATGAACACTAGAAAATTGATCTGAAGAAAAACTGAGACACAGCATTAGTCTTCTTTTTCAAGTTTTCTTTCAAGTGTGAACTTTAAGTGATATTATTGTCCCACAGTGTTTGAAATGCTGTGACAGCTGTTTGGAAAAAAATCAATTATTTATCCCATGTTTTATTTATACAATTATTTAGACAACAAAATAATCAAAAATCAGTAAGTTCTCATAGTCTATTCAAACTAACTCAAAAGACAAATATAGACACTGAAAACTTGTAACAATGTTATACAGGCAGAAAATAATTCATTGTGAAATGGACTCCATCAAAGGGATTTAGTTCCTAAAAATGCCTAAAAACTTGTTTTTGGTATACCCAGAGAATGACATACCATGAAGCAGTGCCTTGGATATTTTCACTGTGTGTGAGTATTTAAAATACTTGGCCTTTTGGGGAGATAAAATTATGGAATTTGAGCATCTCAAGTATATAAACATTCCATTTTCCACCAATGACACTGGTGTTTTCACAATTTGTTTTTTCAGTAGTCTAATCCACACAGCTAGAAATGATCCATGGTTTATTAATTTATACAATAAATGTAGTATATTTACCCACCCAACATTACTCATCGCTATTAGTAGAATATGGGGTAATAGGTTTTAAACACCGTAAAGCTCTATATAAATAAAAATGTGGTGAAGTTCAGGGGAATCAGGTAGAGAGGACATAAATTCCATTGTGAATTCATAACGATGATATAAGACTTGAATTAATAACTTTTTATAAAGTAAATACATTTTAAAAACCCTGTGCATCTACATTCAGACAATATACTCTCTTTTATCAGTGAAAAGGGATTGTCCCTCAGGGGACAATAGAAATTTTATTCTCTGAAGAAAAACTACTAGGAATCGATGTGACACAGAGGGAAAGACCTGCCACACATGAAAATCTTCCAGAAATTAGCCTGGGATTTGAAGTGGTTGATAAATATTTCTGTAAAACCCCCATGCGAAATATTCTAGTCTAAGAGTAACTAAAGTGAGAACGTTTCATCATCTATAAAGTGAGGGGTTGGATTAGAGGATCATTCCTAGGAATTATATCTCATTTATAGCAAATGCAAAGAGAAAGGTATATGCAGGACAAGGGTTCAGAAATGAATTAGGGAGAGGCAGAGTCACATCAGAGGTGAATGCTTAAAGGAAATCTGTCACGATGCGCATAAGTTCAAGGCCAATTTGTGGTGAAGAGCCTGGGTACCAGGGCTCAAAGGAGCTGGATAAAGTGAACAGGCCAGCATGAAACGAGATAAATGAGCAGTGACTGAGTGAGCCCTAGAGAGGAAAGAGCAAGATTACTACAGCTACAAAGGCAGTTATGTAATTGTTGGCACAAGCGTTGTTTGTGACTTGTATCACAGTGTATGCAAGTGGGGAAGCCCTGAATTTATCCAATAGGGCATATTTTGTGGCTTCTGGGTTGGGGTTTGGCCAAGAGAAGTGTTACAGGCGCCTGTGGTACAGGGTTATATATGCTTACTCTTGTTTCATTTCCAATTATAACAGAGTAAACTGGTATAACATCAGGTATTTAACCATGTGTTCTATGTTTGATATTTCTTAGCTCTTAAATTATGTAACTATTTTTTAATTCAATTTAAACTTTTGTCTGCTATTTAGTGTTTTGCAACTGCATTAACTTTCTTTTTTCCTTTTTTTTAAAAAAATTATAGTTGATTTACAGTGTATCTTCAGGTTCTGTTGTACAGCAAGGTGACCCAATGACACACATTTCCCTGTGCTTTAACTCTTTTAATCCATATTGGCATGTGGAAATAATCTATATAAAGATAATGTATTATTTCTTGCTTATAAATGTGTGAAGATTAAAAAAAAATAAGCCGCAGATCCATATTGCAAAACTTCTTTGAAAATTTGTTGACCCTCTTTAGAAAGGCACAGTCAGGTTTTTATGTATTGAGCAGATTTCAGTTTTGATAAGAATGTTACAACTTGTGAACATTATGACTATCTCTCATTTGGAAGACTCTTTGTAGCTTCCTTAATAGCCAAATAAGCCCAATGGATTGATTTTTATGTGTGCAATCTATCAAATACTGCCACCTTCCAACCATGTGTGATAGTATAAACCTCAGGATGATATGCATTTGTAATGGATGATGATATATTCCAGGCATTTGACATGAGTTCCCTCATTCGATCATGAGAATACTTTATACAAGGAATGTAACATCATTATTCCCATTTTACAAAGTTGGAAATTGAGTCCTTAGGATGTTATGTAGCTTATTTAAGGTCACATAGCTGAGAAGTCTTAACTCTAGGAATAAAAACTTAAGAGTTTGAAATCACAGCCTGGTATGTTAGCTTCTGCAAATGCTATTGCCATAGACTGTCATGTTCACTAAACTCTACTTTTGAAATAGAAGAAATGTTTTAAAGCAGTACTTTCTTGTTGGACTGAAATGATGGAGTTGGGTATCACAACAGAGGCCTTTATCTGACATGTGCAATAGAATATTCTGGATAGCAGGGGAGAACGGGCTGCTAATTTTGGCTTTGCTGGTCTGAAGCTGTGACCCTGCTATTTTAATTAGATATTTGAGGAGGGGAGTGGAAAGGGAAGAATAGCAAAAGGAAACTGGGAGAGTACTTGTATTACTGGTACAGCATATGGTAGAAATACAGTTAATATTTATTAAATGTACATAAATAATTTGAAGAACCCACATAATCTCGTGACCACTGTTTTTTCCAGCCTCCTCTAAATCACTTCTTTCCTTCCTGTATGTTTCATGTTGCGCTATTTACCTGTGCTAGGTATACCATGATGCTCCCACATCTTAAAGCCTTTCATCTATAGTTTCTCCTCTATTTGTGATTTATCTTCTCTTTCATTGTAAAGCTCACATTTATCATGACAACTCACATGGCACTTTTCTGTGAAAACTGAGAAACTTCCCCAAATCTAATTCCATTATTCTTCCTTAATAATTCTTTTCTTGAGCTTACTACAATGTATTTTCTCTAGTTGACCACAAGTGCATTCAAGTTGGGGAAAGTATTATAGCATCTAGGCCTTGGTATTCTGATGTGAGTTAGGGCAGAACATAAAGACTTGTTTTAAATTGAAAATGATGACTCATGGCTCACTTCAGTTTACTGTTGAATAGGCAAACAAATATAAACCACAATACTGTTGGGAGAGGCGATTTGCCATGGACCCGAGTGTCCTGTGGATTCTTGCTGAGTGTACCAAGAATGTAAGACTATGACCTCTCTTAATTTGGGCCATTTCCGAGGGCTGCATTTTCAGTGAGGGATGAGGACTAAAAGCAGTCTTGCTTGCTATTTATGATAAAAACAGTGAACTCCCCACTTTTAGTATTCCTCAGTCATGACACTGTTGTGAATCCAATATTGATATGGTTCTCTCTGGGTGACCCTCCTGGGGCTGGGGGAAGGGGAAACAAGAACTAACATGAACACGAAGCTGATGCTTGCCTGTGAAGCTCTGAATAATGAAGTTCTTTGCTTCTGACCTAGGAGTTTCATGTCTTCTGTCAGTAACCATGAAATAGTAATAGGCTAGTTTATTCACAAGTAGGTAAAAATCCAAAAATTTTTACAGGTCTTAACGGATACAAGTAAGTATGAGTATGCCTTATTTCCTAGTTCCTCAACAAAACGCAGCAGAATTATCTTAATTTGGCTTTTGTTACTTGCAGGCCCTAAATCAAGGATGTGAGTGCAAGTAGCTTTCTATGATTAGCAGAAGACACTGTTAGGTGAATAGAGAAATGAAACAAAGAAGAGATCAACAAGCATAGTTATATAAAGCCAGGGTCACTACGGGTGATGAAGCTTAATCCCACTGGGAAAACTATGGAAGTCAACATAAAGTACATATGTCAGAGTTATCTAAGAAACAGGATGATGGGATATTTATATACCAATTCCATGTTACCGGTTGGAAGCCACTGTTGAGGGTTATTAAATACTTGACATTTCCAGGATGCCTGGCATGAGGACAGAGTGCTTTCTGGATTTGGAGAAAGCCATCAGGCAGAGAAAAATACAGATACTGGAGCTGGAATCAACTTGGGTCCACTCCCAAGTTGTAAGGCTAAAGGGATGTGGTTGGGGCAGCAAAATATTGACTATAGTGCTAAAAATAATTCTCATGGAATAAATAAACCACAAGTTAGAGGAGCTCACAGTGATGGGGTTTTAACTTTTGATGTCATCAGGTAAAAGAACAGGGCATGAGAATGTATGGTCTACCTACTAACAAATAGCATATATGTATTTTGAATTCGTTTTATTTTTCTTACTGCCATCTTGTTCTTATATCATATCCTGGCATGAGACCAACTGTGTCACCATTATCCATCACAGTGTGCTCAATACATGTTGTTGAAAGAAAGAATAGTGATAAAGGTATATGTGGTAAGTATCCTGAAATGCATAGCTAAAAAGATAATTAATTCACAAGATTAAGTAGAAAGTTTCAAACATATTTTTATGGTATAAAGGCACATAATGGAGAAAACAAGCTTGCATAATCCAATTTAGTATGTAATTAAGTTAGCTGGTGTGACTCATACCTTACCCTAAGGTGAAGAATGCTGGCCAGCTGCAATGGGAGCTGGGAAACTCCTGGAGCATCACTTTATCCCAAGAAGGACAATTCACTTATGAATAATTGGGAATTGGCTATCCAGTAAGACCTTTTTATTGCCAAGGTTTTTCTATTCAGAAATAAGTATAAGTTACTGAATGACTAAAGAAAAAGATGGAAAACTAGTATGAATAATAGCTATGTATGCCAAGAACCATGCCACAGATTTCATATGAATTCACATTTTGGCCTCTTCCCCTGAACAGTTCTATGAAGTTTGTTTTACATAGCAGAGGAAACTGGAAAGTTTTAAGTACTATTTGCCCAAGGGAACAGAATAAGTAATAGCAGTTTGGGGGTGTAAATTCATGTCTGCCTGACTCTAAAGTCTATGCTATTTCTACACCACTCTTGATTTCCTTTGAATCACTCTTCCATTCTGGGTATAGATGAAAATGTGGTAATACTCCAAATCAAATCTTCTGACATACATATAATACACACACACTGTGTAATAAAGTATCAGACACCATTTTTTTTTTGATGTTTGTTGAAAACTTTCAAGGCCAAGCATTTTTCCTTCTCCAAGTTGATAAGTATTGGGCTGTACCCTGCAAGCCTGCAAGCCTTTCCCAGCCCCCAGACTCAAGAAAGAGCCTGGAAACAGTGACGGAGACATTAAAGATTTCCTAGACAGGGAATCTCACATGTCTGAAGCAAAATGATCCTGGAGCAACACTCCACCATGTATGACAATTGGCAAGCAGGACATGGCAGCAATCTCTGCTACTCTGGAAGAAGGTGGCTACGTTTATAGGGGAATTGACATCAGTTTGGCTCAGCAGTTACCAGGGAAACCAGTGGCTGCTGCACATCCCTGGTGGTCCCTCAAGTTAATGCTCATCCAGAGGGCAGGTGTTTCTCTTTAATAAACTAGTAGGTGAAGTCATTCTGACCTCAGGATTAGAGCGGTCACTAGCTGGGGCAGGGGATCAGTATGTTCATGTCTGTAGGGTGTAGGTAAAGCAGGGACTCATTGAGTGAGAGATGTACAAGGAGTGAGAGAAGAGCCATCTTGAGTGGTATAATAAGAACGGCCAGATAACGTTGGGAAGTTCAAATCTTGCAAATCCTAACCTTCACGAAAGAATTATCTTACCAGCCCCACCCTCTAATTCTTAAAAATTCCAAAGTTACTCTCCTTCCCTACTCTCTGAAGCTATTTTTGGACCTGTTGGGAGTCAATTGTGCTATCTTTAGAAAGTCGTATTGTACAGGTAATAAATCTCTCCAAATTATCTGACATGGCATCATCAGTCTTGGCATCTGAACCAAATTTGGGGTAGAGAGTTCATTTTCTTACTGCAGATGATCACAATTGGCACAGTAAACTGAATGTCCAGACAAAGGCCACTACTAAGGGGGATCTTTGTTCTCTTTCATTGGCTTATTAGCTGGATATGCTGCTTGCTAACAAGTTTGTGCTTTGAGCTATGGTGCTTTGTGTTGCATTTGCTAAGTCCTTTTGAGCCTTTTGTAGATTTAACCAGCCTGAGTTTAAGTTTCAATGATTAGAATTTAGGGAGAGAAGTATGTGAATGGGGTCCTCTTTAAAATGACCCAGTTCATGTGTATTGGCCTAGATTTCTCTGTGTATTTGATTGCATCATTTACCATGATCCTAACATAATTTGTGGCTAAAGCTAGGTTCAGGGAAGCAGCTCTTACCCTGTGACCACTGGCTTTTTGTCTCAACTAGGCATTGGAAGCCATTCTGTAGAGTGGTCAGGGAAAAGACCGATACCCTGTGCAATATATGAGTCCATTGGTGGTTGCTCGTATGGAGGAAAAACATTTACAAATTGTGTGTGCAGCTGCTGCTGCCACCTCATTCTCTAACAAAGATCCTGATACTCAGAGATTACAGGGAAAATACCCATGACACTTCCATGTCACAACCAAGGGATTAATTCAAACCTGATTGAAGCCCATGGCCCTTAAAGACCATAAAACAGCCATTTGCATGGGCGAGGACCCTATCTATGAAGATCCTAATTTGAGAACCTTGTAGGAGGAAGAAGTTTACAGACATGAGCAGAGTAGAGAGGATAGTCCCTTCCCCAAAGTTCATCCATAAACAAAGACAATAAAGAGGGAAAAAAATTAAATACAGGGACAAGACATAAAATCTAAAATAGAGGTCCGCAATTTGACTAAATTGGAAATCCAAAATTTACTAAAAATATTTATATAAGAAAAAAATGAGTGCTGATTGACTTTTGTGCCTCTGTATTATAGATCTTGATTTAACTTTAACATCTGCTAAAATGCACCGATTGGAAAACATTCCTGACCAAAATCAATACCGGGCTCAAATTACAGTTCAACCTGGGATACCACATTTAAATATGGTGTTCCCTATAATTTAGAGGAGTTCCTGACATAAAACAGGACAATAAGATACGCATGCCTCACATTAACCACTGGACTATTGCCTTGCCAAAATTTCCCACAGCCATCTTGTCCATTGCCCTAAAATAACCCATGCTGGGCATCCAGGCTCTTACTCAATGAATAATAAATTAATTAAATTTTTGACATTAATAAATGACTTGACAAAATGAGACCCCATGGTTCTTCTCCTCTCCAATTAAAATAGGTCAAACCAGTGTAAATTAAAACAGGGCCTTCCAGGACTAAAACCCACTATGAAAGACTTGTTTAAAGAAGGAATAATTATTCTCACTGCTTCTCTGTTTAACAACCCAGGTTGGCCTATTCTTAAACTTGGAACACATAAATGACATCTAATGGTACAGTACCTCAACCTTAGTGCCCTGGTCCTGCACTTAAAGCCCCATACCCAATGTTATAAAATTACTGACTCTATCCAGTCAGCATCTGGCACATACTTTGCAGCTAGTCATAGATTTGGCTAATATGTTCTGGTCAGTTCCTATTTCAATACAGCCTCTCAGTTGCAGTTTGCTTTCATCTCTGAGATGACCGATACACTTTTATCTGGCTGTACGAGTTATACTGTAACAGCCTTACCATCACACAAGATCTTTGCAGGAAAGTTCTTAGCCACATACAACTCTCTCCAAGAATATACATATGGTGTTACATTGATGGCATCCTCTTCCCCTTCCAAGATTTATTTGACACACTCATTCAGAATATACAAATACTTACAAAATTGCTCAAAAAAGAGACTGGGCCATTGCCCCACAAACAGTACAAGTCTCCACAACCTCAGTTAAATTCCTGAAAATTATTAGGTAAACAGGCCATTCTGACACTGCCAGGAAACAACTGCTGATCCTCTTAGCACTCATAAATGTAAAATAATCCAAACAACTTTTAGGCATTTTTTTTGGGTTCTGTAGGCACCATATTCCTTAGTCTCAGATTTTACTTAAGCCTGTTACTTTCTGCCTACCTTGAATGGGATATTCTAAATTAAAATGCTCAATGGATGTTCCACATTACAAGACAGTAGAGATTCTCATTTAGTGTCGGCTAGAAACTCCTTCACTGCAAAGGCTTTGTCAACCTGCTCTCATGCCTTCTGGAGTCTTTGGACCAGGCAGGATTGCCATGCGTTGCTCATGGACTTCTGGTATGAGAAGTTGCTCTCTTTACCTCCACAGTACTTTCCATTAGAGTGGCCATTGATTGTAGTATACTGGCGTCTCCTGGAGACAGAAACTGTCATAGGCCTTAAGCCTAAGACCCTTGATTCTTAGGTGTTCTTATGTCTTGTGACATAGGGTACAATTTCAGTACAACCAGAGTCTTCCACCTAGAGGAGAGAGTCAAAGGCAGGTGATCTGTCATACTTCATCTACAGAAAGAATGTCTCTTCCATCTTCAGTATCTTGACAGGTGCCATGGTTCTAGAGGAAAACTCCTCTGTTCTTAATCCCTTGCCCACCTGTGTAATCCTTGAGTTCAACTGTGTGAACAGCTAAGCAAGTTCATATTCTTTGTGAATAGCAAGACCACCAGCACATGTAATGGAGTTCATTTAAGTGCTGCTGCTTTTTATCCCTTTACCAGGATGTTCTTGATCAAGGATGGGGTGCAAAGGTTTGCACGATTGGCTGTACTTTAGGCAACCATGTTAGCATTGAATAACCTGGCCAACAGTTAGCCCCATCTGCTCATTTCTACAGACTCTTGGTCATCATTGGTGGTTTGACCATCTTCTCTGGCAGTGGCAACAACAACCATCATTATCCACGATAGCCTCTTTTAGGGTAAAGAACTCTGGTGATCTTTTGCTTTATGATATGCAATGAGTAAATACATAAATCAGCTTCACACAAGTTTTTACACATACTGAAGCCGCAATACAAGGTACCATTAAAATGCCCCTTACTCCCTTTAGAGTTCTAGAGTCTGTTATTGATAATGACCAAAGCTAAACTCTTGAGTAATATGTTCAACGGAATATTCACCTTTATCGGTCTCAGACTACAGGCCTGATAGAGCATGGTGATGGCTTATTAAAACAAGTTCAAATTCAGTTAACTGAAATATTACATCAGCTGTAAGTCAAATATCAGAGGTGAATTATAGTAAAGAGACAAATTCAGCATTCGGTGTTTGACTGCTAACAGCTTTCAAGCCTCATTACTCCCTTTCCCCTTCTCTACATTTGGGCCAGCTGATAAGAAACTTCAATGCTCTCTCCTTTGGTGCTAGTGGGAAACCACACAAGCAACAACAAGCCACAACCCATGTGAAAGAACCCTCACCCTACGGACCTCTCCTATCTACCATAAAATTTTTTTTTTTTTTGTCTTTTTATGTAGAGCCACACTCGCGGCATATGGAGTTTCCCAGGTTAGGGGTCTAACATGAGCTGTAGCTGCCAGCCTTCACCACAGCCACAGCAACGCGGGATCCAAGCCGCGTCTGCAACCTTCACCACAGCTTATGGCAACACCGGATCCTTAACCCACTGAGCAAGGCCAGGGATCGAACCCACAACCTCATGGTTCTTAGTCAGATTCGTTAACCACTGAGCCAAGAAGGGAACTCCCTCTACCATAAAAATTTTAAAGGCAATCTGTGTTCTCTGTTGCTACAAGTCATTCTTTGACCTGCTTGAGAGCTCATTCTAATTCCGCCCTCCTCCTGAAAACCTCATTATGTGAGTGATAAACCTTTGTACACTCTCTTGGTGAGTTTTGTGGCAATGTCAATTTTGATATCTAAGCTGGATTTTGAGTTTGGGGGATCAATCTTGCCTCTATAGCGTGACCACAACAAAATGCATTTCAGTTATTTTGGCATAGGAAGTCTGTAAAGCAGTGATTTTCTACATTGCAATGTAGTTCAGTTGTATTACCATCACCAAAGAGCCTTAAGTCTTTTCCGAAAGTATCTTTTTTTATATAGAGTATCGAAACCGCAAAACTAACGAAAACCCCTTAGAGCACACTTTTCTTGCAGCTAACATATGGTCTTTCTGATATGGCTGGCTGAGCCTTGTAAAAGAGAAAAAAAATATTGTCCCTTTTTTTGAAATTCTTTTCTCTGTACGTTATACAAAATGTAAGTCTCCAAGTATTTAAAAATGTCCGTCTTAGTCAAAGCAGCAGTGTTCTAATTGGTTCTGCATTAGCTTTTCAAAGAAAAAGCAGTCTCCAGTGGTTTATTTTTTTTTTTTTGAGGTTAAATTGCTAATCCATACTATATTTAGCCTGAATTTCATGGGAAATTTGTTCTAGAACTTATATTTCCAGAGCATCTATATTTAACTAACTCATACGTACTTTAGAAAAAGAAATTGCTTTTATTTTTTTCTTGTAATCCTTGTTGAATCCTACTTTTTTTTTTTTTAAGGGCCACACTTGTGGCATATGGAAGTTCCCAAGCTATGGGTCAGATCGGAGCTACAGTTGCTGGTTTACGCTGTAGCCACAGCAATGCCATATCTGAGCTGTGCTTGTGACCTACACCACAGCTCACAGCAATGTCGGATCCTTGAGCCACTGAGGGCGGCCAGGGATAGAACCTGCAACCTCATGAAAGCTAGTCTGATTTGTTACTGCTGAGCTACAGCAGAAGCTCCAGTAAGTCCTACTTTTTAGTGACATTTGTGAAGTGTGTCAAGACATTACTATTTTGACCAAGGCAGGTCTGATGATCGGGTGCCTATAGGGGTGAATTGGTTGTGAGTGTTAAAAGCGTTAGTATGATATGGGCACTATATTTAGATACTTCACTGTAAGAGTAGCCTTTGTAAACAACAACAGCCTCACATTATTGAGAGTGATTAGAGTTACTTTTCAGAAAAGAGTTAAATATCAAAAAGGAACTTGAAGTTCAGCCAGGTGTATGCTGAAGGCATTCTTTCATGTGGTGCTTAGGGTTATGTCACTTCAGTTCAGCAGCAAATCTTCAAGCTGAATATATCAATGGTTTCCTGAGACCCAGTTTTGGATTCAGATTCCATTTGGTTTTGGGTAAGAGAATTTTGTGCTGCAGCAGATAATCCATTCTTCTAAAATCATTTTTGATTTTCTCTTTCCATTTCTTGACTTTCCTCAGCAGAGTTGGACACTTTGTATTGACCTCAATTTTGGAAACCTACACAAAATGTCTTTAAAATAATTTCCATAAATGTCTATTGCTCCCACTGAGGTTATGGAATATATTATATTCATCTTTAGATATTTTACCTTTGACATAGAATTTGATATCCGAGGGTCTCAATATATTTCTTTAGGTGTTGTCTTATTCAAAAGGAAAGCAGACATATATGGTATTACTGAACAGTGGTTAGCAAGAACTCACTTATAACGCACTCTAGAAATTTTGTCTCTGTCCTGTGGTACTATCTCACTGTCATTGATCATTCATAGCTTTTCATTTGTCACATTTTACTACATATGATATGTTATCACAATCACTGAACAGTGAGCTACACTTTTTCAAGGCAGGACTGCATCAGATTCATTTTTGTACCTTCCTCAGACAGTGTATTGTGTGTATCTATTTTGTTTGATATTTCTTTAGAACACATTTTAAAAACTATCCTGGATAAAAGGACCAAACACTCTGGTCATTTAAGTAATGCAGCACAGTCTCTTATACAAAATAGACATTCAACAAGTATTTATTGAATGAAAGAATAAGTGTGTTGGTCTTGCAGAGCATTGGGATATTTATAATTTAAACTAGGATCATTAAAGCAGAAATTAATCGCATGGCTCACCCCATGGAGTCTTTGTCCTGCTACAGTCAGGAAGGGTCTGTTCTAGGCACAGTTTCCTGATTTTAGGCTTTTCTTATGAAGACTCATACACTAGATTCTCAAGCTTTAGAAGGAAATAAAGCTTTCTAAGGGCTTGTCTTAGAGGTCCCTTTTCCTGTTGATGAAAGCAGAGGGAAAATACATCCTTCTATTCATGCCCTTGGCTCTTGAGGAGGATCCTCAATCTTATCTGTTCATTCTCATCCTAGAAGTAAAGCAGCTCTAATGTAGCCAGTTATAGTGTCCTACAAAAGTGGCCTGGCAGCTCATTCTAAACTACCTCTCGTGATTTTAGCCTTTGGGGGTGTCTAAGAAGCTGGAAATTTAAGGAAACATGAGCCATAATGAAGACTGTATAACCCACTGGTATAAGGCTATACAGCACTAGTGGCTCTTTTCTTAGGCTAGTGCCTGCAGGTCTATGGACTGCTAAACTCTTTATTTCCACCTCCTCATAAACCAGTAAACAAAGAAGGCCTGCCTTTGAGATGTGACAGGTTACTGTAGGGCAAACAATTCCTTTTACATATAGCACATATGTAATTCTGAAGTTAATCTGGCAGAGGGCTTTCTCCTGTCTTCCCAAACCAAAGTGTTTTCTGATGGAGGTTAAAATTTCTCTCATCATAGATTTGAAGATAAAGACTTAATGAGGGAAATCTTTCAACCAAGGGACAGGCAGAAGGGAAGTCCTCTTTTATAGGGGGCCTGAGATCTTTTTGTTTCTCTGTTTCTTTCTAAGTAGGAATGTGTGTCAGCCAAATCTTCCATTTACTTAGAAAGAAGATGTTCAGGGTACACGGAATAGCAAAGAAGGTAGAAAAGGAAATGCAGAATAAAATGAAATGGCTTCTAGCAAAATGTAAACAGTCAAGAAAGGACAGAGACACGGCAGCCAACAAACAAACAAAAATCCCCAAACAAAACAAAACAAACCTAATGCCATAGTTGAAATTCAAGATAAACCACAGCAAATGCTGTGCCATCCAGATTTCAGCTGAGCAATACTGCCCTATATACAGATAAAGTTAGCTCAAGCCTTTATCCCAGGTCTGCTGCCAAGTCCTGTCTCAGTACATCTAATGATTAAAATTCTCATGGTCATTTCTGATAGACCTTTTTTTTTTACTTCTGTGAAACTCATTTAGCTTCTCTTGCAAGGCTTTGTTTTTGAAGCAGTAGTCATTGAAAGTTTAAGAAGATCAAGATAGTTTTTTTTTTTTTTGTCTTTTTGCCTTATCTAGGGCCGCACTCGCGGCATATGGAGGTTCCCAGGCTAGGGGTCTAACAGGAGCTGTAGCTGCCAGCCTTCGCCACTGCCACAGCAACACAGGATCCGAGCCGCGTCTGCAACCTACACCACAGATCACGCAACGCCAGATCCTTAACCCACTGAGCAAGGCCAGGGATCAAACCCGCAACCTTATGGTTCCTAGTCGGATTTGTTAACCACTGAGCCACGATGGGAACGCCCTAGATCAAGATAGTTTTAATCTCATAAAGTTATACAACTTAAGAATGATCTTAGGTATTCCTATTAATAGCCCGCAGCAGTTCCACTGATCATTTTCTATACCAATTTCAGCCTTTTGATATAAATTCTCTCTTTTCTATGTAAGCTTAAAAATGCCCCCCCCCCCAAGAAATCCACACTTTAGTCCCTGGAACTTGTGAATGTTGCCTTACATAGGGTCAAGAGACAAACAAACAAAACCCCCCAAATGTGATTAGGTTAAGGATCTTGGAATAAGGAGAGTATTTTTTTCTGGGTAGTCGCTTAATTCAATTACTAATCTTCTGGAAATTTCATGTGCTTACTGATTTTCACAGTTACCTGAAACCAGTACACAAGTAAATATATATTTAACTGGTAGATGCTCTTTCTGTAAGTGTGGATACACCAAAGTATGCCTATCTTTTCCACATCCCAGTGTAAGAATACTAGCATCCACCCTAGGTTGGATCCTAACTAGAATGAATTGCTGTTTCTTGTCACATGGAATAGATACACAGTTTGATATGGATCTTTCTGATTTGATTTACTTGGAGTCCTACCCTTGGAGTAGAGAAAAACAAGATAGAGATTTTTTTTTAAGTCATCATAAGAGTCATCTGCAAAACACTCAGATCAGGCTGAACTGCTTAAGCTTTGGAACATACCAGTAGTCAGACCTAAAAAAGCATACAGAAGGAATACAGTCAATCCTTTTTATCTGTGGATGTGAAACCCAGAGACAGGGAGGGCCTACTGTAAGCAGTAGTAAGAAATTTGAGCATCCATAGATTTTGGTGCAATACAAGTGATTTTGCACTTGGGGTCCTGGAAGCAATTCCCCATGGATACCAAAGGATGACTGTATATTCCAAACTGCCTCTACTCTTGATTTCTTTTCCTTCCTTTTCAAAAGGTTCAAACTGAAACCACTGCTTTTAGCTCTCTGGATTATTCTGAAACTCCTGAGGTGTAGAGTAAGACAGACAGTAATCTCCAAGGTAACTAAATCTGGAACCTCACAGGGGGCAAAGAAACACAGCTTTTTACTTTTGAATTGATGGATAACTTTGCAGACTGAAATTGCATAACGTAACCGGATATTTCCAACTCAGGAGAAAAAAAGTGTACTTTGTATCATTCATATAATGCTTCTGTTTCTCTGATACAAATTAAGTTCAAAAAGACAAATTGTTCATTTCATTTTCCTTTATAGGGTTTTTGCTTTAAAGATGAACTGTTAAAGGATGGTTAAACAAAAGTACCCAGAGTTTATTTTCAAGCTCACCATATCAAAACGATCTATTTTTATTTTTTAAGTCAAAAACTTTATGATGTAGCATATGTATTTCAAATTTTAACATGTTTCTAATTTTCACAGTTATCTGGAACCAATGTACAAGTAAATAAACATTTATTAATTAGTAGATGCTGCTTCTGTGCATCTCTGGATGTTTTGCAGACTATTCTGTTTGGAGAAGAATGGACATTCAAATTACTAGGAACCATAAAATTATCTTTTTTCCAATCACTGCGTATGTGAATTAAAAACTATCATAAATTGAAGAGGTTAATAAACTTTTAAAATATATAACCAATTAACTCTCAAAATATAACCAAATTGTCTCTATTCTACACGTTGGCAAAAGGACATCAACTGTTTATAAAAGCTTGGGGGTTTCTTTACCTAAGAGAACTACTCTCTTATTTCGCTGGAGTTTTTATTACATTAGAGAAAAAATCATGCAGCAACAGCATGTTTTTATGGGAACCTTTTTGTTAGAGAAGGCTTGTTTTGCTTATCATGAGATGTTGAGGAAATTAACGCTCTGCTTCTCTGAAAGGGTACTCAGACAGCCCAGATTGAAGAACAGATTGCTTCTGCAATTCCTGCATCCTTTTGTCACACCTTAATAATTATGCACGATAAGCACCCAAATGCCTGCTATTGTGTACTGCTCATGATCACAGTACCATAGAGGAAGCCGATGTGAAACAGTGCATCAGGAGTATTACTGGATCCCATCTTTTTATCACGTCTTGTGTGTGGGTAGGTGAATTGAAGCTAAAGAATTGCACTTGAAAGGAGCATTCAAAAAAAATTTCCTAACATGATTATTGGAAAGAGGAAAACTGCGATGTATTATAACTGAAGACATTATATACATTTCCATGATATAAGTATAAACAAATGACTTGTATTAATCTGTCAGTTGAGAGAGCACAGAGAAATTTTTCCTCTCTTTACCTCAAAAAAAAAATCACAATGAAACATTAAAAAAATAATTTGTCAGGGCCAAAATAGAAAGATAAAGAAAAAATAAAACTTGAAGGTAGTAAGTTGATACTTTAGTAAGTTTCTCCTGTGAATAAGATAGTGTAACTCTGTCAAGAAATAGGAATTATTTGGTTTAAAATATCAGAATTTTATTTTTTAGTGCTAGAAAATAAAAACAATCTTGAATAGAATTGGTATTTATTTTGATAAGTTTATCGAGGCAGCATTTTTGCTTTCCACCCTCTATGGTATTTATATGCAAATTATTGTAGCCATTTTCTTGCTAGTTATACTTTGGATACCAACAGAAAAATAAGCATATATGATATTGGATTTATCCCTATCATAGTAGTTGGTAATTCAAAACTACAGATTGCTGAGATGATTATTCTGAATAATTGGAATGCCAAGTTTCCCTTTAAAAAATTAAAATCATTTTTAGTTTGACAGTGTATTCATTTAGCACTTTTTTTTCTTTAAATGAATTCAGTGCCTCATAAAAGTGCTGGATTGACAGACTTTTGGAGAGGAGGCTTTTGTTTATCCCTCAGATGAGGACAGCATGGGCAGCAGCAAGAGAAGCTTCCACTTTTAGGCAGGTGGAACTCTGAAAAAAGAAAATTCACACTCCTGTCAATACCATTTAAAGTTCTCACACCAGTTTCACATGAAATAAAGCATTTTGTGATTGTGACTCACATCTCACTCTCCTTCCCATGCTTAACTGAAGTTTTCCAGCCAGTTCTGAAATATAAATCTGCCCATGTCACTGGCTCAGAGTGAGAGCCTATGAAACCAATCCCACCATTTCAGAACTCCAATTATGCATCTGGGTTTTATCTGTGAGATTCATCCTCAGTCTGACTGGAAATGGATGAAAAGAAACTGGAGATAAGAGAAGGTCAACAGGAATACGGTTTGTTTCATGTATGTTTGCATATCAGATAATTAATTTTTCAATCCAAGGACTGTGTTTAGCTTTATACCTAAAGGCTCTTTTCATTTGAATTTCTCCTGTTAGAAGTGGGTAACAGTGTCTTTGAGTAATAATAGCTTTGGCCTTGCCAGGGCAAAACCACAGTTTATATGCATGATGTCCATGACTTTTTTTCCTTTTTTTTTTTTTTTTTTTGTCTTTTAAGGGTCACACCCACAGCATATGGAGGTTCTCAGGCTAGGGGTTGAATCAGAATGTAGCTGTTGGCCTACAGCACAGCCACAGCAATGACAGATCTTAGTCTCATTTGTGACCTACACTACAGCTCATGGCAGCACTGGATGCTTAACTCACTGTGTGAAGCCAGGGATAGAACCTGCATCCTCTTGGATAATTGTTGTCGGTTCATTACTGCTGAGCCACAGGGGATCTCCCCATGACATGTCGATGTTAAGATTTTTCTTTTAAATGAAAACGGTGGAAAGTGCCAGTTAATTGTTTTATAATAGCATCTATCTATAAGTTATTATTGTTGAAAATTCTGGAATACTTTAAATAATTAAATTTGGTGATAGATTTTGAGGTATTCAGTTGTGTAAGCCCTGAAAATGTGCCAAGAAAATTTTCATGTGGAAGAAAATCTTAAAAAATTATGAAAATGTAAAAATTCAAGATTTGGTGAAAATATATTTTGAAAAAAGTATTGATAATAGCTGTATAAATTGAAAATATGTCAATAAAATAATATACAGGTCTGATAAAATCCCACACACTTTTAGTAAGTCATTCCTTTCTGGAAACAGTAGATAGTCTAAGTGCAGGTGTAATAATAATGTCTCATAATAGGTATTATATATTAATCTTCAAGAAAGAAAATATAAGGCTATTTTCATTCTTAATATGATGGTATAGCTTTTGAAGAAGACATGTTGACCAACTGATATTATTTAAATTATTAAATTTCTAGAATTTGTGAGTGATAGGCTATAACATCTGTGATCATATAAGTCACAGGTATTGATTTGGATGGCCTAATTTATTAATTATTGATTCATTCTTTCTGCTGTCACTGATACGTATTCTCTGCTTAAATAAAACTGACTTAAAGATAAATGAGGCCCATTTTATGTCTGTAAGCATTATAATAACCAGGTACACTGAGTCTGTAATCAGAAATATTAACTAAATGAAGAACCTTAGGCTTAAAATTTGCCCTGTTATTCTGTATGCATACAAGCTTAAGAAGCATTATTTTGAGTTAGTTAAATGGTCCATGAAGACCATGATTGTTTATAATAATGATACCAAAATATGTTTCATAAAATATTTTTGTTTCCTAAAAATGAGTGGTGGATGTCATTTTTTTATTTTCAACCAAATGCCAATCATTATACCTATGTTTAAGGAATTCTACACCTTAAGGAAACCTAACATATGTCCTATTTGAGCTGCTGAAAATGTCTTGTGTTTATCTCTAATCCTCACTTGCAGCTAACTCATGGGTACAGCTTCTCACTTAAGATTCTGTCAAATGTAAGAAGCTGATGCTTCTTTTGAAACTAGTGAGACACAGAAAAAGGAACCAGAGTGAGTTTTCTCTGGTGAGACTAGTATCGGGAATCGCAGTTTTGGCAAGTTTCCAAAGTCAGCAGCATCAGTGGTTATAATACTGCTATTTAGTGTCCAGCAGAGGTGGAAATAGTGGTCCATGCTGTGGTGTCTGTGCTTGGGGACAGCAGCATGGTGAAATGTATTTTTAACTTGTATTGATATACCAGTTACATAGAAGTGCTTCACTTTTGTAAATAGCACTTCTTAAAGAAAGAAATAGCATCTTTTAATACATAAAAGATTCTGTGTGGTCAGAAGCAACAATTAACTGAGTGAGAAAACAGGTATTTGCAAATCATATATCTGATAAGGGATTTACACCTAAAATATATAAGGATTTCCTATAATACACAGCCGAAAATAATGAAGATGATCTGATTTTTAATAATGGACAAAGAATTTAAACAGACAATCCTCCAAAAAAGATATACAGATGGCCAACAAGCCTATGGAAATGTGGTCAACATTATTAGTCGTTAGGGAAGTGCAATTTGAAAATGACATTGAGATATCATCCTACAAGGGTGGTCACAGTCTCAGTGATGTGGCATGGGTTTGATCCCTGCCCCTGGAACATCTGCATGCCTCTGGGTAGTAGGGGGATGTGGCCAAAACAAAAAAAAAGCCAATATGAAAAGAACAGAAAACAAACCCTGGCAAGGATGTGGAAAAATTGGAATGCTTTTGTACTGTTGGAGGAACGGTAATGTGGAAAAGTGTATGTAGTTTCCTCTAAAAAAGTAAGATATAAGATCTAGAAGTCCCACTTCTGTGTATGTATCCAGAAGAATTCAAAGCACACTCCCAAAGAGATATTTCTATAACTATGTTCATTGCAGCATTTTTCACAATAGCCAATGGGTAGAAGTAATAAAAATACATGGAGTTCCCATTATGGCACAGGGGAAACTAATCCGTCTAGGAATCATTAGGTTGCAGGTTCGATCCCTGGCCTTGATCAGTGGGTTAAGGATCCGGTGTTGCCTTGAGCTGTGGTGTAGGTTGCAGATGTGGCCAGATCTGGCCTTGCTGTGGCTGTAGCATAGGCTGGCAGCTGTAGCTCCGATTCAACCCCTAGCCTGGGACCTCCATATGCCACAGGTGCTGCCCTAAACGAAAAAGCAGGAAAAAAAAAAAAATCAAATACCCCTCAGTGATGAATGGATAGCATAAATGCAAAATATACATACAATTACTTACCTTAAAAAAAGAGAGATCCTGTCACATGGTACCATACGAAGAACCTCAACACATTATGCTAAGTAAAATAAGACAGTCATGGAAGGACAAATGTTGTGTGAGTCAGCACACATAAGGTATCTAAAGTAGTAAAAAATCATAAAAACAAGGTAGAAAGGTGGTTGCCATGGGCTGCAGGGAGGAGGAGGAAGGAGGAGGGAGGAGGAAGAGGAAGTTAGTGTTTAATGGATATAGAGTTTCAGTTTGGTAAGTTGGATCTGTTGTACAACAATGTGAACAGACAACACTATTGAACTGTACACTTAAAATATTTAAAATATAGTACATTTAATGTTATATGTGTGTAATTATAATTATAAATAAATTTAAAATTAAATTAAACAATTAATTTACATTCCCACCAACACTGTAATAGGGATCCTTTTTCTCCACACCCTCTCCAGCACTTATTGTTTGTAGACTTTTTGATGATGGCCATTCTGGCTGGTGTAAGATGGTACCTCGTAGTGTTTTTGATTTGCATTTCTCTAATAATGAGTGATGTTGAACATCTTTTCATGTGTTTTTTAGCCATCTGTATGTCTTTGGAGAATTGTCTGTTTAGATCTTCTGCCCATTTTTTGATGGGATTGTTTGTTTTTATGGTATTGATCTATAGGAGGTGTTTGTAAATTTTGGAGATTAATCCCTTGTCAGTTGATTCCTTTGCAAATATTTTCCCCCATTCTGTGGGTGGTCTTTTCACTTTGTTTAGAGTTTCCTTTTCTGTGCAGAAACTTTTAAGTTTAATTAAATCCCATTTGTTTCTTTTTCTTTTTATTGTCCTTACTCTGACACATGGATCTGAGGAGGTGTTGCTATCATTTATGTCAGAGAGTGTTTGGCCTATGTTTTCCTCTAAGAGTTTTATAGTATCTGGTCTTATATCTAGATCTTTAATCTTAATCCACTTTGAGTTTATTTTTGTGCATGGTGTTAGGAAGTGTTCTAGTTTCATTTTTTTTACATGTGGCTGTCCAGTTTTCCTAGCACTACTTATTGAAGAGGCTATCTTTTCTCCAATGTATGTTCTTGCCTCCTTTGTCATAGATTAGTTGACTATAGGTGCATGGGTTTAATTCTGGGCTTTCTATCCTGTTCCACTGATCTATATTTCTGTCTTTGTGCCAGTACCATATAGTACAAATTGGTGCAACCACTGTGGAAAACAGTATGGAGATTCCTTAGAAAACTAAAAATAGAATTGCCATTTGATCCAGCAATCCCACTCCTGGGCATCTATCCAGAGGAAACCAGGACTCAAAAAGACACATGCACTCCAGTGTTCATTGTAGCACTCTATACAATAGCTAAGTCATGGAAACAACCTAAATGCCCATCGACAGAGGAGTGGATAGGGAAGATGTGGTACATATACACTATGGAATATTACTCAGCCATTAAAAGGAAGGAAAAAACATTTATAGCAACATGGCTGGACCTAGAAATTATTATGCGAAGTGAAACCAGTCAGACAATTAGACACTAACATCCAGTGCTACCGCTTATATGTGGAAACTAAAAAATGGACACAATGAACATCTTTGCAGAACAGATAACTCACAGACTTTGGAAAACCTATGGTTTCCAAATGAGACAATCTGGGGGGGAGGGATGCACTGAGGGCTTGGGATGGAAATGCTATAAAATTTAGTTGTGATGATTTTTGTACACCTGTAATTGTAGTAAAATTCATTAAGTAATGGGAAAAAAAAGCAATTTAATTCTCTGTCATTTTTGTATTTGAGAATTTATTCTCAAATGTAGAACCCTACCCTTCATCTTATCTAGTTTGGTCAACTGCGATTATGAGTACTTCTCTGTCCTTGAGACTTTCTTTCTACATGTGTTTACTTCACAAAAACCTCTGTACTCAATCATATATATATACACACACACACACACACACACACACACACACACACACGTGAGATTGTTTTAAGTTGTTGGTCTCTTAACTGCAAGTACATCTCCAGTGTCCTGAATTTGTACCCTCCGCTTCTCACAATTTCTGATTTTGGTAGCATAATTGTGAGTGGATGGTTTAGATTTTTACTGTATATATGCCTTTACTGGTGAGCCTTGTCATTTGTGGTATTTTTGTTTCTGGTTGTGGTCTTTTCTTTTCTGCCTAGAGAAGTTCCTTTAGTATTTGATGTAAAGTTGGTCAGTGTTGCTGAATTCTCTTAGCTTTAGTTTATCTGTAAAGCTTTTGATTTCTTCTTTAAATCTGAATGAGAGCCTTTCTGGGTAAAATAATCTGGTTGGCGGTTCTTTCCTTTCATCACTTTAAGTATATTGTGACACTCCCTTCTGGCCTGCAGAGTTTCTGCTGAAAAATCTGCCGATAACCTTATTGGGGTTCCCTTGTATGTTATTTGTTTCTTTTCCATAGCTGCTTTCAGTATTTTCTCTTTGTCTGTAATTTTGGTCAGTTTGATTAATAAGTGTCTAGAGGTTTCCTCCTTGGGTTTATTTTATATGATTGCGCTTCTTGGATTTGAGTGAGTGGTTCCTTTCCCATGTTAGGGAAGTTTTCGGCTATTATCTCTTCAAATATTTTTCTGTCCCTTTCTCTCTCTCTTCTCCTTCTGGCACCCCTGTAATACAAATGTTGGTGCATTTAATGTTGTCCCAGAGTTATCTGAGACTCTCTTCATTTCTTTTCAATCTTTTTTCTCTTTTCTGTTCTTCATCAGTGATTTCCACTAGTCTGTCCTCCACCTTGCTTATTCATTCTTCTGCCTCCTGTATTCTGCTGTTAACTGCTTCTAATGAATGTTTTATTTCAGTTATTGTATTTTGTATCTCTGCTTGCTTAAGTTTTATATTGTGTGTTTATTTGCTCAGTGTTTCCTGTAAATTATCAATCTTTGCCTCCAGTTTATTTCCAATGTCTTGCATCAATCATCTTCAGCATCAACAGTCTAAAGCCTTTTTCCTGGAGGCTGATAATCTCCTGATCACTTATCTGTTTTTCTGGGTTTTTTTCTTTCTCCCTTATCTGAGTTATAGTTCTCTGCCTTTTCATTTTGATAGGATTTTGGTGTGGTGACCTTTTTGCAGACAATAGAGTTGTAGCCTCTCTTACTTCTGGTGTTTGCCTCCCTTGTGACTGAAGTTGGTATGGTGCAGCTTGCTGTAGGCTTCCTGATGGGAGGGACTGGTGCCTGCCCACTGGTAGGTGGGGCTGATTTTTATTCCTCTGGTGGGTGGAGCTTTGTCTCTGGATGAGATTAGAGGTGGCTGTGTGCCTGGGGGGCGTGTTTAGGCAGCCTATTTACTGATGGGCAAGGCTGTGATCCCACCTGGATTATTGTTTGGCCTGGGTCTTCTCAGAGCTGATGGCTGTGGCCTGATTTTCCCAAAATGGCCACCTCCAGAGAAATGCATGCTGATGAATATTTCCAAGAGATTTTCCTCCAGTGTCCTTCCCTGACAGTGAGCCACAGTCACCTCGTGTTTTTCCAGAAGATCCTACAAGAACTGCCATCAGGTCTGACCCAGATTCCTACTGAGCCTTTGCTTTGCCCTGGGACCCAGGGTACATGAAAGTCTGTGTGCGCCTTTCAAGAATGGGGTCTCCATTTCCCACAGTCCTGTGGAACTCCTGCATACAAGGAGCCCCACTGGCCTTCAATGTCAGATGCTCTGGGGGCTCTTTCTCCCAATACTAGGTCCCCAGGCATGGGAATTTGACATGGGGCTTAGAACTCTCACTTCTGTAGGTACTTTCCAGTCTGTGGAGCTTCCTACCTGGGAGGTATGGGTTTGCTTATATCACATAATCACCCCTCATATCTCTTGATATGGCCTCCTCTTTGTCTTCTGGAGTAGGATATCTTTTTGAAAGTTTCCAGTCCATTTAGTTGAAGGTGTTCAGCATTTGGTTGTAATTTTGTTGTGTTAATGAGAGAAGTTGAGCTCCAGTCCTTCTAGTATTCTGCTGTCTTAATCCCATCTACAAACCTTAAACTTAAAGACCGAAAACACAACCACAACCCAGAGGTTGGAGAAAGATGGATATGTGAACCCAAACTTGTTTGTTACACATAAAGGTATTTTGTGGGTCTTGGAGAAATAAACTGTTGGTCTTCCTAATGCTGGTTATGTACACAAAGATCCCCAAATCAAGACAAATGCTTTCCAGATATAGTTACCAGAAACAGCTCAGGCTTCCCAATGCCAGGTCCTACAACCCAGGACCAGAACCACCAATTGGATCCACCAAGTTAACAAGGGGATTCAGAAAGGTTGTGTCTTCAGAGAAGGGCCCGAGAAGAAACTTGCTCAGCTTCCTCCCTGGGGTCTGCAGTGGTCCCAACTGAGTCCTTCAACCCCTGAAGTTTCTCTGATCCATCACCCATACCGGTAGCCCTGGCCACTCCAGCGTCTGAACCTCTGACAGATGTCAGAAATCTGGGGGACACATGGCTCCAAGGCACAACCCAGAGAGGTGAGCACCCCCTGAGGAGGGCCCCGCAGCCAGAAATCCATGTGTGATCACGCCCACTCACCCACCGCTTGCTCAAGGGATGGGAGACCAGTCCAGGTTCAAGTCCTAAGTGTGGCAGGATCACCCCTCTTGTGGCCCCAGTGAACCTCAACTCTGCCCTCAGAGCCACCTGGGCAGCACCCTCTTGCCGAGAAAGCGGACCTTGCCTCTGTGTTCAGTCCTGAAAAAAAAATTGTTCTCAGGAAAAATTCTATAAAAATTTTCACTTACTGCTCTTCAATATTAAAATTGTCTATTTTCTGAATTTCTTATTTTACATTTTATCTGCTCCTAAGTTCCAGAGGATGGCTCTACCCACATATCAGGAGATGTTCTCTCTCTGTTTCAGTGATGTCTATACGTATCTGAATTTTTCCTGCCTAAATTCCTGCCAAGTTTAACCACATTTCCTTTGTGTAGTTCTTAAGAGCTTTATATGTAATTCATCTATCATTGAATTCACCTTTGTAAATTGCTGAGAGCAATGAGTTTACTATATTCAGAGAGCTTTATAACCATCATCACAATTTAATTTTAGAACATTGTTATTATCCTGAAAAGAAATTTGCATATTGCATTCACTCAATCCTTGCCTCCATTATTCACTACCCACCCCTCAGCCCTAGGCACCACTTGAATTACTAATATACTCTCCATCTCTACAGGTTTGGCTATTCTAGATAGTTCATGTAAATGGCATCATACCATATGAGGTTATTTGTGACTGACATATTTTAGTTCACAAAACATTTTTAAGGTTCATCCACATTGTATCATGTATCAGTAGTCCACAGACTTGTTGGAGTACCACGGTTTAATTTCAGTATATTTTCATCACCCCAAAAGAAAGCTTGGACTTCTTAGGTATCTAATTCTTGACCCCCACTGCAGCCCCTAGCAACAACCAGTATATTTTCTGATTCTATAAATTTTCCTACTTTGGGCATTTCGTATAAGTGTAATCATGTAATATGTGGTCTTTTGTGACTGGCTTCTTTCACTGAGCAAAATGTTTTCAAGGTTCATCTGTGGTGTAGCATATGTCAGTACTCAATTCCTTTTTATTACCAAATAATATTCTGTTGGATGGATGCATCACATTTTATTTACACACTTATCAGTTGATGGAGATTTGAACTGTTTCCACTTTTTGGTTATAACAAATAGTAATGCTGTGAACATTCATGTACATGTTTTGTGTGGAAGTATTTTTCCATTTTTCTTGAGTATATACGTGAGTCAAATTCCTGAGTCATTTGGTAACCTCATGTTTAACATGTTCAAATCCTGTCATGTTTTCCAACACAGCTGCACCACTTCAGTTTCCTACTGACATTATCTGAGGATTCCAATTCTTCTACTCCTTACCAACGTGTGATGATTATTTTGATTATAGTCATTCTAGTGGGTGGAAGTGGTATCTCATTGTAGTTTTGATTTGCATTTCTTTATTGAATAGTGATGTTGAGCATCTTGTCATGTATCTATTGGCTATTTGTGTGTCTTTGGAGAAATAACTGTTCAGATCCTTTGCCCATTTTAAATTTTTGTTTTTTTTGTTGTTGTTACAGAGTTCTTTATCTATGCTGGAACAAAGCACTTACCAGCTATATTATTTGCAAATGTTTTTGTCCATTCTGTGAGTTTGCAACAAAATTTTTTTAATTTTTATAAAGTCCACATAATTTATGTTTTTCCTTTTTTGCCTGTGGTTCTTTGTCATATTTCCTCCTGACTTCTCTTAATAGGAGAGTCTCCAGATCCATCCTTGTTGCTGCAAATGACACTATTTTGTTCTTTTTATGGCTGAGTAGTATTCCATTTTGTATATATACCACATCTTCTTAATCCATTCATCTGTTTTTTTTCTTTCTTTCTTTCTTTATTTTATTTATTTTTTAATTTTTTTTTCCATTATACCCAGCTGTACAGCGTGGTGACAGGGTTATACATACATATATGGATTCATCACAAGTGTTTAGACATAGTTCCCAGTGCTATACAGTAGGATCTCCTTGCTTTTCCAGCCCAGAGGCAACAGTCTAGAACTATTAACCTCAGACCCCACTACGATCCCATTCCCTCCCCCACCCTTTTGGCAACTGCAGGTCTGTTCTCCAAGGCCTTGATTTTCTTTTCTGCATAAAGGTTCATTTGTGCAGTATATTAGATTCCAGTTATTAGTGATATCATATGGTATCTGTCTTTCTCCTTCTGACTTAACTTCACTCAGTATGAGGATCTCTAATTCCATCCATGTTGCTGCAAATGACATTATTTTATTCTTTTTTATGGCTGAGTAGTATTCCATTGTGTATATATATACCATATCTTCCTTTTTTTTATTTATCTTTTTCATCTGATTTTATTTTATTTTATTTTTTTATTTTTGCATTATAGCTGGCTGTTGATGGACATTAA
>PVHT021183696.1:13386832-13440551 GCA_004024745.2 Catagonus wagneri
ACTTCACTCAGTATGAGGATCTCTAATTCCATCCATGTTGCTGCAAATGACATTATTTTATTCTTTTTTATGGCTGAGTAGTATTCCATTGTGTATATATATACCATATCTTCCTTTTTTTTATTTATCTTTTTCATCTGATTTTATTTTATTTTATTTTTTTATTTTTGCATTATAGCTGGCTGTTGATGGACATTAAGGTTGTTTCCATGTCTTGACTCTTGTGAATAGTGCTAGAATGAACATACCAATGCATGTATCTTTTTCAAGGAAAGTTTTATCCGGATATATGCCCAAGGGTGGGACTGCTGGATCATATGGTAGTTCTTTATTTAGTTTTCTGAGGTACCCCCATACTGTTTTCCATAGTGGTTGTACTAATTTACATTCCTACCAACAGTGTAGTAGGGTTCCCTTTTCTCCACACCCTCTCCAGCATTTATTTGTTGACTTGTTAATGATGCCATTCTCACAGGTGTGAGGTGGTACCTTGTAATAGTTTTGATTTGCATTTCTCAATAATTAGTGATGTTGAGCATTTTTTCATACACCTGTTGGCCATCTGTATGTTACCTTAATTTTTAAAAGTGGTCTTTGGGGAAGTTTGCTGATTATGTTTCTTGAATGACAGTTTTACTTTTTCTTTCAATATTTTGAATATGTTATACCACTGTCTCATGACATGCATTATTCTTTTTGGAGTTACCTTTATATAACAAGTTATTTCTGTTTGCTGCTTTCAAGATTTTTCTCTTTGTCCTTGACTTTCAACATTTTGATCCTGATGTGTCTGCTGTAGATCTTTCTGTGTTTATATTACTAGGAGCTTTTTGGGTATGTATAGTGTTTTTGATTAAATTTGGGAAGTTTTTGGACACTTTCTTATAATATATTTTTTCTGTTCTCTTTCTTCTCCTTCATATACTTACATTATAGATGTATTGCGTCATTTAATGGTATCTTTTATTCTTCTGAGGCCATGTTTATTTTTCCATATTCTTTTTTTCTGTTTCTTCTTTACATTGAAAAATATTTGTCATTCTATCTTTAAACTTGAAATACTGATTTGTATTTTTTTCAGCTCAAAGATACCATTGAGCATCCCTGGTAAGTTCTTCATTTTGGCTATATTAATTTTGAACTCCAGAATTTTTTATCTGGTTATTTTTTGAAACAATTTACATCTCTTTGTGGATGTTCACTACTTGATGAGACATTATTGTCATGTCTTCTTTAAATTCTTTAATCATGGTTGTTTTTATTTCTTTGAAAAATACTTATAATAGCTACTTTGAAGATGAGTGCATCATCTGTGTATTCTCAAAGCCAGTCTCTATTGCCTGAGCCACTGCAGTGATAATACCAGATCCTTAACCTGCTGCACCACAAGGGAACTCCCTAGAACTATTCTGTTACTTTGGATGACTCAGTTTCTTCTTTAAAACTATATTTTAGGCAATATATTGCAGTGATTATGGATCCATTCTCCACCCTCCTAGTCTTATTGTTTGCTTGTTTGTTTAGTGACTTGGCTGAACTAATTCAGTGAAGTCTTTTTCTCTCACAGTGTGTAGTCTCTGATATTGCTCTTTAGAGTGGGTGTGTACATTGTCTTCCCCTAACGTATAAAGACGTTACTGTGGTTTTAGCTGGGCTCTGACCATCTCTTTACCTGATCTCCCTGTTAAGTTTGGATGTTCTGTCTCTAATGGAATCACATTCAGTTAGCATCCACTAATTGCTAGCTTATTGATGTTTTGGTCTCAACAACTCTGTGGAGCGTAATATTTCCAAAATTTAATCTAAATAAAATGTTGCTACTCCATTTACAGGGGTAGACTCAAAACTTCTTTCAGGTCAGTCTTTGAAACTTGCTTTATTTCTGGGATAGCTCTTTTCTAGTTATTCCCTGGCTCCTCCATCTGATCTACTTGGAGCTTGTTGCTATCATGACAGTCTCTTCCTAATTCTATGCACCAAGATCTCCAATGATTTTAACTCTGCTCATGAGCATAAATGTTCCTCTTCTGTTTCTTCCTTCCTTCCCTTTTTTTTTCTTCATAGGGCCACATCTGTGGCATATAGAAGTTCTCAGGCTAGGGGGCGAATCAGAACTGCAGTTGCCGACCCAGGCCATAGCCGCAGCAGCATTGAATCTGTGCTGCGTCTGCGACCTGCACCACAGCTCATTGCCCTTTTATGTTTCAAGTAGAGTCGTTCCCTGTAAAAAGGGCTATAGCCCTTATGTTCTTGTCAATATTGCACCTTCTCCTGTGCAAAAACTCTATGTCATTGCTCTTGAACTAGAGTGGCCTAATTCTCTTGGAGTGACAACTGTACCCTAAGACTGGACACTGGGGTGACAGTTGTGTGTGGTGGATCTTGTTGTGCCTCTGTTGGCTTCTAACTTCCACCCCATGAGCAAGCTGGGGTAGGGGCAATTGGGTCCCAATATTCTTGGCCAGGCACTCCTCGATTAGAGTTTCCATTTTACAAGTAGGAGCTGGCTTGAAGATGAGAACTCTTGAACTCTTAGCTGTGTTTGCCTGGAATAGAGCATCTGCAATGTGGAGCTGGGGTGGAAGGAAAGAATAAAACTAACAGCCTGTCATTTATAAGGCGAAGACATCACCTTAGACTGGGAGCTGGGAGAAGAGTGGTTCTTCTTGGCTGCACCTGCCCAGAGTAGTTGCTGCACCTGCCCAGAGTAGGTGCTGCACCTGCCCAGAGTAGGCTGCTTTTGCCACACTAAGATGAGGGAGCGGGAAAAACTGTGAATGAAATGGCACAGTCTAAGATTGCATAGATTTTCTTGAATAAATGTTTCTCCATTTGCTCTTTGCAAATTTCCAGGGGACAATTCCCAGAGATTTAAAGGTATTTAAAAAATTTATTTTCATGAGTTATGATTGTTTTGCTGGGGAAGAGGGGGGTTCATAGAGATCCTCACAAAATTCCACAAGTGTTTCTTGCCTTTGTACATTTTCACTGTCTGTGATATGTTTGTCTTCTTATATTTCTATATTTTCCAGTTTCACCACTTGCACATTTGCTTTTGAAGTGCGTATCCTATGTTTCTGAATTTTTCACTCTGTTCTCAGTGATTGTTAAATAAGTATGCCAAAAAATAAGTGTTCCATATTCGCCACATCCAGTAGTCTGGCTAAACTTCCTTCCATTCAGTATATGGTATTTCCTTCTCACCATCATCTTCCTGCCTTATGAACTATGTTTACTTCTGACATTTCTTTCTTGTCTGCTTTGACATGTGTCAAAATCCATTGTAGCTCCATGAATCAAAGCAATATTTCTTAAACTACTCTATCTCCTAAGTTATTTCTGTCACACAAACCTGTATTCTCTATAAGTTGTTTAATTATATTGAAGTATGGTGATCTGAGTTTCCCAGTTAAACGTTTACACAATCTGATTGTACAAGGACAGAAATAAACTTATTAAATATTTCCAACAATATTTCTAATGATGGTTATAGCTATCTTTTATTGAGTACTTGCTGTGTTTTAAACAGTGGGCTAAATTCTTCACATGAATTTTTTCCCACTTAATTCACAAAAAAATCCTGACAAATATTCGAAACATAATTTGCAAACAAGGAAAAAAGGAAAGAGAAGATACATAACTTGCTCATTATCACACAGATGAATTATATATCTCAGAACAGCAACTATGAAATTTTCTTTTATCCCAAAGCCCACAATTCATGTTCTTCATTTAGTTGACACTTCTAGTCTTAATAGCATATTAGGATATTTTCAGGGAGCAGTAACAACAAAGCTAATGTAGTATAAAGCTAGACAGCTATTGCACATTTTCTGATCAGTTGGCTTAGTCCAAAAGTGTAACTTTTCACTGGCTCACAATAATGAATTTATAGTAATTTACTTTGAAAAAAATAAAAGTCAGCATGCAGTAAGTATGTATTCATGGTATTCTGCATTAACCATTGCAGAAAAGTAAAGTTACTGTTTTTTTCAAATTTTTCCTTCCAGATATACCATTTTCTTCCCAGATATAGCAAATATCCCAATTGATATTTTCTCTTTCATTGTATACACAGGGACCATGCTACATGGTTTACAGTAAAGAACAATTGTGATCTGAGGTGCCAAACCCAACATCGTATTTCTTGGGTCTAATATCATTAGACAGTCATATTTTTTTGCTGTGACAGCAAGGCTATGACAGATGACACTTTGAGAGTGTTGGGGGAGAAAACTCATATAGCACTTAATCAAATGGTTGCAGTGTCTGAAAGGATTAAAGTCGAACAGGCTATATGACTCATAAAATTATGTTTCCTATTATTGTCTTAAAGCTGACAATGAAATACTGTCTGTCTGAAATGTGTGTATGCATGTATTTCCTATTCTTTATCAGAAGTAATTCTATAGGACAAAAAACAATATATTTCCTCCAGAGGGATTTTATATATAATTTTTAGAAATGTGTATATGTATGTATATACTTTTTAGGCTTTCGGAACACCTTAGTTTATCTTCATAAACTAGATATCAGCACTGTTTCTTAACTAGCAAGTATTAGACTGTTGCATGCCTTTAAAAATATCACACACATAAAATTAAGAACAAAGATTTAGATGTTAAGGTTCCGAGACATTTATTAATATACTTTTAAGTGTTGCCACTCTCCTAAGTGGACATGAGAAGTTACAATCTGAATTCATTACTTTTGTTAAGAATAGTATTTGCCCTTTATTGCCATTTAATAAATATAGTGTCCACTTATAATGGCTTACCAAGGCAAACTTGGTAAAGGCGTAAATGACTATTGAGAAAGAAGTCTTCTAACAAAAGAGATTAAAGTATGTTTTCCTCCAAGACAAAATTTCTGAAACCCTTCCTGGCTCCTCTTGCAGTGTTTTCTCCTGTCTTTTTCTAAGACAGTATGTTGTCACGTTTTTGTTTTTTGTAATAACCCTGAATTTTCCAGTAGAAAACTCTAGGCATGATGTAGTATGTCATCTCCCAAGTCTTTCTTTCAAGCTGTTTCATTCTCTTTTATAATCTTTATAGAATGATTTAATGAAGATCTACTTTTGGTTATGATGCATTTAACTGTGCAGCAATTTCATCTCTTAGGAATAAGTTAATGAAATTAAAAACCTTATAAAGAGTGAAAATAGATATCATAAACCTTATGTAATGATTCATATAGTAACTGAGATACGTTGAGTCTACAAGGAGTATTATGATTTCTCATATTTCTAAAAGATGGAATAGACTCCAGGTTACTGCATTGATGAAGGATGTCTGATTTTCAAGAGCAGCTTCTGACTTTGAGCAAGAAATCCCTGTATTTGTATAGACAGCAATAAAATTAAAGTATTTCTTGCTAGATTTTGGCCCTGTATGTATTCAACTATTTTGTAATATCTCTTTATGCTATTTCTGGGAAGCTGGTGCTTTGGTGTCATGTATTAAAAAGATAAAAACTGTTCGAATTAGTCCAAAATTGGTTCAAATTCAAATGTTTATAAGTCTCAAATGTAAATGAGTGCCAAATAGAAGCCTGTTTCTGGTTCATTCTTGGTTTTCAAAAAGAAGATAGTCCTGAATAGTTAAATGTCAATTTCTGAGTTTTAATGTTGGCTCAAATAATTTTTATATCTGTTATCTGAAAACATACACACACCCTTAGTCAGAAGCAGCATTATTCACAAGGGCTGCTGACAAGTCTATGAAACTTTAAGTACTTAATTAATCCTGAGATATTTCCATAGTGAACACCTGGATTTCGACATCTATATTTCATTGCACCCCACTGACTATGCTTTTATTTGGCCATCCTTGAGACATACTTACTCAATTCAAACAATGACAATTATAACATTTGGTTGGAAAAGATAGTAAAAACATTTATTTTTGCTAAGTAGAGAAACCATGTGAGTAACACTGGTAGTTTTTAAGTATACTATACAAAATAAAAATTTACATGTTTTTGTTTAATGCAATATGACCTTTGCCATGGCATATTTATATTTTTGAAGTGGCCATTAATCCTTGGCTCTAAGGATCACAAAATTGTTTAATTTATCTTAACTATTACCCTAACTATTCAAAAACTCCCAAAGGCTTTACTCTAGTGTT
Source organism: Catagonus wagneri (assembly GCA_004024745.2). NCBI lineage: Eukaryota > Metazoa > Chordata > Mammalia > Artiodactyla > Tayassuidae > Catagonus > Catagonus wagneri. The sequence goes on from PVHT021183696.1 coordinate 13,392,961, forward strand.
ACTGAAACATGCAAATTATTTAGCTACTGGGAGTATCTTTATATACTGGACAGAATATATGCAATCACACAGCTTGCAAATGACATGGGATAAACAGTAGAGGTCTGAAATTTCACATAAAGCTTGTATATCTTCTAAACCTATCACTACTGACAAATTAGCAGCTTATGAGCTCCTGACAAAAAAATTTTGGGAGTCAAAGCATAATTTTGAAATTGCTGAAGTATTTTTTCTTAAATATTTGAATACTTAAGAAAATATTTAAGTGTAAACTTTAAGGAGAACACTTAGATCGTAAATAGCACAGACTCACCACTATCTTACCACTTTAAGAATATTCCACTTGAGTTCTCCTGTGGTACAGTGGGTTAAGAATCTGGTGTTGTCACTGCAGCAGCTTGGGTCACTGCTGTGGCATGAGTTCTAGCCTTGGCCTAGGTAACTTCCACATGTTGCAGGCACAGCCAAAAAAAAAAAGGAAAAAAAAAGAAAAAGAATGTTCCACTTGAAAGATTCACTGTACACTGTACATTAGGGGCTGGCTGATTATATTTCCTTGGTCAGTAGATCTCTTGTGTTAAATTGAAATAATACTAAAAATTGAGATTTGAATATCTTTAACAATTGTTATATAGTATTTATAAAGGAGTTTGAAGATTCATGGAATATCATTAAGCTTAGTTTGATCTTGATGCCTTGGTGTTTATATATTCATTTTTAAACAACTATTTTATTTTTATTTAAAATTACTATTCTAAAGATTCAAAGACTGGTGTCATTTATTCCATGGTAAAATTAATTCAGTTCCAGCATTTGAAACTCTTGGCATCCAAATATTGCTTTAACACGCCACTAAAGAGAAATGGTAGATGATTAAGAATGGATGAGAAAGAAATGACCATGGCATATTTTATAGAAATAGAAGGAAATTAGGAGTTCCTGTTGTGGCGCAGTGGTTAACGAATCCGACTAGGAATGATGAGGTTGTGGGTTTGATCCCTGCCCTTGCTCAGTGGATTAACAATCTGGCATTGCCGTGAGCTGTGGTGTAGGTCGCAGACGTGGCTCGGATCTGGCATTGCTGTGGCTGTGGTGTAGGCCAGCAGCTGTAGCTCTGATTCAACCCGTAGCCTGGGAACTTCCATATGCCATGGGTGCAGCCATAAAAAAAAGCAAAAAAACAAACAAACAAACAAAAAACTTGTATAGGCATTTCAAAGACATATCTGCAGTTCAGTGTTCACTGCAGCATTATTCACAATGACCATGTTATGGAAAAAAAACTGAATGAAAAATTGGAGAATGGTTAAAGAAAATGTGGTATGTACATGCAGTGGAATGTTATTCAGCCTTCAAAAAGGAGATTCTGCCATACGTCACAATGTGGGTAAACCTGAAGACCATTATGTTAAATAAAATATGCCCTAGTCACAGAAGAACTGTTGCATAACTCCACTTGTGTAAGGTATCTAAAATAGTCAAAATCATAAAAGCGTAAAGTAGATTAGTGATTATTTCCAGGGAATGGAGGGGAAGAGAAATGGAGAGTTGTGGTTCAACAAGAAAAAGTTAAACAAGATGAATTAATTCTGAGATCTGCTGTCCAGTGTCATGCTTATAGGTAACAATACTGTGTTATATATACACTTAAACTTTGTTAAATCTCATGTTAAATGTTTTTACCATAATAATGATAATAATAAAAATAATTAGCTTTGCATTTCAGCCAAGAGAATTTCAGGAAAACTTAGGTGGAATGTTAAGTAGTTAAAAACACACATCACACTTTTAAATGTTTTATTGCATTTTACATTACTAAATGGCCTATATATTTATAAATTTAGATACAACTAGAATGTTAAAAATCATGGTAATTCAGAAGTAAAAAGATTGTAAAATGTCATTTAGTTTATCGTATCTGAAGTCCTCAAAAGATAAGCATATTTTGAGATAGTGTCACCAAATAAAATTTGAGCCTACTTATTTTAATTTAATTTAATTTTATTTTATTTTATTATTTTATTTATTTTCTTGGCAGGGCCCAGCATGTGGAAATTTCCAGGTCATGGATTGAACCTGTGCCACAGGAGTGACCCAAGCCTCTGCAGTGACAACACTAGATCCTTAACCTGGGAGCTCCAAACGTACATATTTTTAAGTTCAGGCTCTTTTATTATTAAGTATCACTCTCATGTAATATAAAATTTAGAATTATTGATTTTAATATAAGACAGAATAATGTAACAGAAGACAGTATTTCAGTAACTCTCTAGGGGTAATATTTTGATTATTTATTAAAAATATGACCTTTTTTACTTTTTTTTTTTTTTTTTTTTTTTTGCCAAGCTCATGCCATGTAGAAGTTCTTGGCCAGGGATTGAACCCACGCTACACAGCAATGATAACATTAGATCCTTAACCTGTTGGGCCACCAGGGAACAGTCTTTTCTCCTTTTTTTTCTTTTTAGGGCCACACCTGTGACATATGGAATTTCCCAGACTAGGGGTCAAATCAGAGCTGCAGCTGCTGGCTTACACCACAGTCACAGCAACATGGGATCCAAGCTTGTGTCTGGAACCTGCACCACACCTTTGTGGCAATACTGGGTCCTTAACTCACTGAGTGAGATAAAACCTGCATCCTCATGGTTATTAGTCGGGTTTGTTTCCACTGAGCCACAAGAGGAACTCCCTTTTTCTCCTTTTGATCTGTAAATGTCCATTCCAATGCTTTCCTCTCTTTCTTAATGTTTTTCTTTTTTCTTGAAGTATAGTTGATTTATAATATTGCGTTAGTTTCAGATGTATAATGCCATGTGAACATTATGAACATGTATCTGTTAGAGTTAGCATTTTCACTTTTCTTTGAAAATAATAGGTGGAAATATTTCTTTATATATTTGATAGCATTCCCTAGTAAATCTGTCTGATCCCAGAGTTTTATTTACAGGGATTTTAAAAATATTTATTTAATTTTTTTGGCATGGGTATATTTTATTTTATTTTAATTTTTTTTATTTTTTAAAGTTTTATTGAAATATAGTTGATTTACAGTTCTGTGATAATTTCTGCTGTACAATAAAGTGATTGTTATGCATGTACATGTAACAATTCTATTTAAGATTCTTTTGCCACATAGCTTATCACAGAACATTGAGCAGAGTTCTCTGTGCTGTACAACATATCCCCATTAGCCTATCATTCCATTATACCTCAGTGCGCATATGCCAATCCCAGACCCTCAGTCCATTCCTCTCCCCACCCTCATCAGCCCTCTTTGGTAACCATAAGTTTGTTTTCAAAATCTGTGATGTCTTTTTCTGATCTTCAGATAATTTCACCTGTATCCTTCTTTTATATTCCACATATAAGTGATATCATATGATGTTTTTCTTTCACGAACTTATTATGATAATCTCTAGGTCCATCTATTTTGCTGCAAATGGTATTATTTCATTATTTTTCATGGCTGAGTGGTATTTCATTGTGTGTGTGTGTGTGTGTGTGTGTGTGTGTGTGTGTATACCACATCATTTTTATCTGGTTTTCTGTTGATGGACATTTAGGTTGCTTCCATGTCTTGGATGTTGTAAATAGTGCTGAACATTGTTTTGCACATATCTTTTCGAATTTCGGTTTTCTTCAGATGATTGCTGGGTGAGATTGCTGGGTCATGTGGTAGTTCTATTTTTACTTTTTGGAGGAAAGTCCATACCGTTTTCCATAGTGATTGTATTAATTTACATTCCCACCAACAATGTAAGAGGGTTCCCTTTTCTCTGCACCGTCTCCAGCATTTATTGTTTGTAGACTTTCAATTTTTTTATTTTTTTTGGCCACATCTGTGGCATATGGAAATTTGCAGGCTAGGAGTCAAATCAGAGATGTAGCTGGTGGCCTATGCCACAGTCACAGAAACATCATATGCGAGCCATGTCTGTGAACTATACCACAGCTCCTGGCAATACCAGATTTTTAATCTACTGAGCAAGGCCAGGGAATGAACATGAGTCCTCATGGATGCTACTCAAATTCATTACCACTGAGCTAAAACAGTAACTCCACATACGTAGACTTTTTGATGATGACCATTCTGGCTGCTCTAAGGTGGTAGTTTTGATTTGCCTTTCTCTAATAATGAGTGATGTTGAGCATCTTTTCGTGTGTTTTTTGGCCATATGTATGTCTTCTTTGGAGAAATTCCTGTTTAGATCTTTGGCCTATTTTTTGATTGGGTTATTTGTTTTCTTTTCACATAAAGATTCGTGTGTTCTTTGTATATTTTGGAAATGAATCTCTCCCTTTTCTGTCTTCATTTGCAAATATTTTCTTTCATTCTGTGGATTGCCTTTTCATTTTGTTTACAGTTTCCTTTGCTGTGCAAAAAATTTTAAGTTTAATTAGGTCCCATTTGTTTATTTCTGTTTTTATTTTCATTACTCTAGGAGGTAGATCTGAGAATATATTGCTGCAGTTTATGTTAGTGTTCTGCTTATGTTTTCCTCTAAGAGTTTTATATAATCTGGTCTTACATTTAGGTCTTTAAGCCATTTTGAGTTTGTGTTTGTGTATGGTGTTAGAGAATATTCTAATTTCATTCTTTAGCATGTAGCTGTCCAGTTTCCCTATCACCACTTACTGAAGAGACTGTCTTATCTTCATTGTGCAGTCTTTCCTCCTTTGTTAGAACTAAGTTGACCATAGTTGCTTGGTTTATTTCTGGGCTTTCTATGCTGTTCCATTAATCTCTGTTTCTATTTTTGTGCCAGTACCATACTCTTTTGATGATGGAAGTTTTGTAGTATAGTCTGAAATAAGGGAGTCTGATTCCTCCAGCTCCATTCTTTCTTTCTCAGGATTGCTGTAGCAATTCAGGGTCTTTTTTTTTATGTTTCAATACAAATTTAAATGCTTTTTTTACTCTAGTTCTGTAAAAAATTCCATTGGTGATGTGATAAGGATTTCATTGAATCTGTAGATTGCTTTGGGTAGTATGGTCATTTTGACAATATTGATTCTTCCCATCCAAAAGCATGGTATATCTTTCCATATGTTTGTGTCATCTTTGATTTATTTCATCAGCATCTTATGGTTTTCAGAGTACAGGTCTTTTGTCTCTTTAGGTAGGTTTATTCTTAGGTATTTTATTCTTTTTGATGTGATGGTACATGGGATGATTTCCCTAATTTCTCTTTCATATCTTTCATTGTTAGTATATAGAAATGCAACCATTTTCTGTGCATTGATTTTGTATCCTGCAACTCTACTGAATTAATTGATGAGCTCTAAGAGTTTTCTGGTAGTGTCTTTATGATTTTCCATGTATATATCATGTTATCTGTAAACAGTGATAGTTTTACTTCTTCCTTTCCAATTTGGATTACTTTTATTTCATTTTCTTCTCTTATTGCCATAGCTAGTACTTCTAAAACTATGTTGAATGAAAGTGCTAGAGCAGATGTCCATGTCTGTTCCTGATCTTAGTGGTAATTCTTTCAGCTTTCACCACTGAGAATGATGTTAGCTGAGGGTTTGTCATAAATGGCCTTTATTATGTTTAGGTAGGTTCCCTCTGTGCCCAGTTTCTGGAGATTTTTTTTTTTCCGGAATCATAAATGGCCTTTATTATGTTGAGGTAGGTTCCCTCTGTGCCCAGGTTCTGGAGATTTTTTTTTCCCCCGGAAATGCCTGTTGGATTTTTTCCAAAACTTTTTTTTCATCTTTTGATATGATAATATAGTTTTTATTCTTCAATTTGTAAGTGTAGTGTATCACACTGATGGATCTGCACATATTGAAAAATCCACACATTTCTGGGTAAATCCCACTTGGTCATGGTGTATAGTCTTTTTAATGTAGTACTGGATTTGGTTTGCTAGTATTTTGTTGAGGATTTTTGCATCTGTGTTTATCAGTGATATTGGCCTGTTATTTTCTTTTTTTGTAGTGTCTGTCTGGTTTTGGTATCAGCATGATGGTGGCTTCATAGAATGAGATTGAAAGGATTCCTTCCTCTGCAATTTTTGGGAATATTTGAGAAGAATAGGTGTTAACTCTTCTCCAAATGTTTGATAGAATTCACCTGTGAAGCCATCTGTTCCTGTGATTAGAGGCAACTGTGTGTCTAGGAGGACTTTAGGCAGCCTATTTGCTAATGGGTAGGGCAGTGTTCCCACACTGTTTTGTTCCCTGGCCTCCAGTTTCTCAGCCCTCATGTGTGGGGCCAGATTTTTCCAAAATGGCAGCCTCCAGGGGAGGCCATGCTGATTGTTCTGCCTCCAAAGTTCTGATCCCACAATGGGCCACAGCCACCCCCTGCTTTCCCAGGAGATCCTCCAAGACCGCAGGTAGGTCTGACCCAGATTCGTATAGAGTCCTTGTTTAGCCATGGGATGCAGTGCACATGTAACCCTGTTGTACTCTCCAGAAGTGGTCTCTCTCTTTCCCCCAGTCCTGTGGAACTTGTGAGTCCACACTCCACTAGCCTCCAATGCCAAATACTCCTCAGGCTTCTACTCCAAAGCCAGAGCCCCAGGCTGGGGAATCTGATGTGGGCTTTATAACTCTCATTCCTATGGGAAAGCCTTTGTGATATAGTTATTTTCCAGTTGTGGGTGGCCCTTCTGGTGGATATGGGATTGCTTATATCATGAAAGTGCTCCTCCAACCATCACAATGTGGTCTCTTTTTTGTCAGGTATAGGATATCCTTTTTGGTAGTTTACAGGATATTTTGTTGATGACTTTTCAACAGTTATAATTTTGGTGTTTTTGTGAGAAGAGGTGAGCATGAGTCCTTCTACTCTGCCATCTTCTATGGGGATTTTTTAAATTAGAGATTCTATTTCACTTCTAGTGTCTAATTTGTTTACATTAAATTATCTTGTTCTTCTTGACTCAGTCTTGGCAGGCTGTATGTTTCTAGAAAATTTTCCATTTCTTCTAGATTGTTCAGTTTGGCATATAACTGTTTATATCATTCTCTTATGATTCTTTTTTTAAATTCTGTGGTATCGGTTGGTATTTCTCCTTTTTCATTTCTTATTTGGGTCCTCTGTCTTTTCTTCTTGGTGATCCTGGTTAGAAATTTATTGGTTTTACTTATCTTTTCTAAAATTCAGTTCCTGATTTTATTGATCTTTTCTGTTGTTTTTTTTAACTATATTTTATTTATTTCTCTCTGATCTTTATTATTTCTTTCTTTCTGCTAATTTGGAATTTGTTCTTACTTATCTAATTCTTGTAGGTGATAGTTTAGGTTTTTTTATTGAAATTTTTCTTTTTCTTTTTTTTGAAGAGGACCTATATTACAATGAACTTCCTTCTTAGAATTGCATTTGTTGCATCCAATAGATTTTGTAAAGCTGTATTTTTATCTTTTATTTATTTATTTTTTGGTCTCAAGATATTTTCTGATTTCTTTTTTGATTTCAACTTTGACCCATTGGTATTTTCTTGGTAGCATTTTGTTTAGTCTCCATATATTTTTTCTTTTCTAGTTGATTTATAGTTTTATGCTGTTGTGTTTTGAAATGGTGCTTCACATAATTTCTAGCCTCTTGAATTTTGGGACTTGTTTTTGGACCTAATATGTGATCTCTCCCAGAAAAAGTTCCAGGTATACTTTAAAAGAATTATGTATTTTAGGTTTTTTATTTCTTTGTTTTTTGAATGTAGTATCCTGTAGAGATCAGTTAAGTTCAGCTGGTCTGTCGTGTCATTTAGCATCTTTCCTGCCTTATTGATTATCTATCTGTATAATTTTTCCACTGATGTCAATGAGGTATTAAAGTTTCCTATTATTATTATATTATTGTCAATTTCTCCTTTTATATATGTTAATATTTGCTTTGTATATTTAGGTGCTCCTATTTGGGGTGCATGTATGTTGACTTGTGTAGTATCCTCTTCTTATATTGATCTCTTTATCATTATATAATGCCCTTCATTGTCTTTCTTTTGTGTATTCATCTTAAAGTCTATTTTATCTGATATGGGTATTGCTACTTCTGTTTTATTGTTACTTCCATTGGCATGAAATATCTTTTCTATCCCCCTACCTTTCAGTCTGTATTTATTTTATGCCCTGGAAATGAGTCACTTCTAGGCAGCATATTTCAGGTTATTGTTATTTTTTATTCACTGTTCTGCTCTATGTCTTCTGATGGGGTTATTTAGTTCATTGACATTTAAAATAATTATCGATAGGTATTAGGTTATTGCCATTTCATTCCTTGTGCTCCAGTTGATTTTGGAATTTTTTGTTCATTCTGTCTTCTTTTTGTTTTTCCTGTGTTGGTTTGGATTTTTTTAATTTTATTTTAGTATGCTTGAGTTTTTTTCTTTCTGGTGTTTTTGAGTCTCTTATATGTTTTTGAATTGTGGTTACCATGGAGTTCAAGTATGTTAACCCATAACTACATCTGCCTGCTGCAAAGTGATAGTCATTCAAGTTCAAACACATTCTAAATGACCTACGTTTTTATACTCTACTCCTACACATTTTGTGATTTTTGTGTTCTATTTTAAATCTTTCATTGTTTATTATAGTTATGATTACTTTTACAGTTTAAAAAATTGTTTTTCAATCAATGGCTTAAGTGATTTTCAGTCCTTATTGTAAATTTGCCTTTCCTGCTGGAATTTCCTCTTTCCTGTAGATTCTTACTTCTTTTCTATTTAGAAAAGACACTCCAACGTTTATTTTAGGGTAGGCTTAGTATTTTTGGTTGTCTGAGAAATTCTTTATTTCTCCCATTATTATAAATTATAATCTTACTGGGTGGAGTATCTTAGGTTTCAGGTTTTCCCTTTCAGTTCTTTGAATATATCATGCTAATCCCTTCTAGCCTGCAGAGATTCTGCAGAGAAATAAGCTGATAGTCTTGAAGGTATTCCGTTGTAAGTGATTCTTTGTTTTTCCCTTTCTGTCTTTAGCATTCTATTGCCTTTGGAATGGATAAGCAGTGAGATCCTGCTGTATAACACTGGGAAATATATCTAGTCACTTATGATGGAGCATGATAATGTGAGAAAAAAGAATGTATACATGTTTGTGTGACTGGTTCACCTTGCTGTATAGTAAAAAATTGACAGAACACTATAAAGTAGCTATATCAGAAGAAATAAAAATCATTATAAAAATACTTTATTAATCTTTATCTGTTGCCATTGTAATTATATGTTATGTTATTGGTCTGTTTGGGTTCATCTTATTTGGGACCCTGTTTGCTTTCTGTGTCTTGATGTCTATTTCCCTCTTTAGGTTTGGGAAGTTTTCAAATACATTTTCAATTTCCTCTTCTCTGTCTTTTCTGCTGATCTCCTTCTATGACAATCCCTTGCAATCATCCTATTCCGTTCTCCAACTAATATTTTGAAAAGAAAATAAACTACCATATGATCCAGCAATCCCACTTCTGGGCATATTTCTGTGCAAAACTTTCATTCAGAAATATACATGCACCCCTATGTTCATTGCAGCACTATTCACAACAGGCAAGATAAGGAAATAACCTAAATGTCCATCTGAAGATGAATAGATTAAGAAGATGTCATACATATATACAATGGAATACTACTTAGCCATAAAAAAGTACAAAATAATGCCAACTGCAGCAACATGGATGCAACTAGAGACTTTCATACCACGTGAAATAAGTCAGAAAGAGACAAATGTCATATGATTTCACTTATATGTGAAATCTAAAATATGTCACAAATGATCCTATCTAAAAAACAGAAACAGATCATGGATATGCAGAGCAGACTTGTGGTTGGCAGAGGAGAGAAGGGGGAAAAAATGGAGTGGATGGGGAGTTTGAAGTTGGCAGGTGCAAACTTTTACTTTTAGAATGGATAAGCCGTGGGGTCCTGCTCTATAAACACAGGGAACTATTCCAATCTAGAATATGATGAAAGATAGTTTTGTGCTGCAGTTTGTGGCAAGGCTGGATCCGTAACCCACTGAGTGAGGCCAGGGATTGAACCCGCATCCTCATGGATACTGGTCAGGCTCTTAACCCACTGAGCCACAACAAAAACTCCCCAAATTTTATTTTTTAATCCCAGTTTTCTCTTACATCTTACTGTTGTCACTCTCTAACTTGACCACGGTATGGTTAATTACATCTTCTATTCTTTAGTGACCTAGAGTACTTCGACTTTATTTAAATCAAAGTAGATAGTCAAAGTAAGATGCTGCCTCTTCCTTGCTTTGGGTCAAGTTTGTTGCCAGATGTTGCCTTTCTCTTGCTTTGGGTCAAGTAAGTTTCTTCCTCCCTCTCATGTGCAAAATGAAAATCTGTCTCAGAACATTCTCCAATAAGAATATTCAGGGACATGATTGTCCTCACATTTTTGTGAGCTCTCTGTGGTATGACACAGTGCCTTCCTTGCTTTCCCTAAAGAGGCAACTTACTCATATACTGGTATTCACAATTGCAATAACAAATAAATTCCTTGGAGAAAGTAGCATAGTAAAATACTCAGTAAAGTACTATGAAGGAATAATAACACTGAAAAAAGAAGAAATATGTTTTTAAAGCCCTAAGGAAAAAGTTAAGAATGTTATAATCCTGTCAGGGTTGGATACAGTGTGATCATAAGCAATTAAAAAAAGAAAGCCAAAGTTTTCACACCAAACTGTAGTTACATTTCATTTCCTCCATCATTCTTCTAGCAACTTAATGAGTGTCATTCTCCCTTATCCCAAATTTTAATTTTACAAAATACTTTAGTGGTTATAGGAGTAAGTCAGATGACTACACTCAATTACCATCAGTGAGAAATAGTCACTCTTAAAGAAAAACAAATGCTTAATCAAAAATAGTATCATAAATATTAATTGCATATTTTTTTCTTTTAGGACAATAACCACAGCATATGGAATTTCCCAGGCTAGGGGTCAAATCAGAGCTGCAGCTGTGAGCCTACACCACAGCCACAACAATGTGGGTCCAGTCCGTGTTTGTGAACTACACCACAGCTCACTGTAACACTGGGTTTTTACCCACTAAGTGATGCCAAGGATCAAACCTGCATCCTCATGGATACTAGTCATGTTTGTAACCTGCTCAGCCACAACAAGAACTCCTAATTGCCGCGTATCTTTTTGAATTCTCTAGATACTTCTGTTTTTATATATCTGATTTTGGTTGAGTCTCTATGTTCTAGTTATTTCAATAAAAACTCTACAGCAAAAATATCAAAGGTGAAACTTTCCGGGTAACTTATAAAGAATAAGACCACATTACACTCCTTCTTCTTTACATAAAAATATTTGTATACTGTATCATTATCAGCAACAACTACAGTCACCAAAATACTCAATGTTATTAGAACTGTATCACATCTATTTAAATGTGTGATTCTACATTTTATACTTTAACCTGTATTCATAGTTGCTTTACCTAGAACCTATGAATATGATTTAAACCAATAATGTGATTGGAAGGCAAGGGATAATTAGAAATATTTTTATTATTGAAAAATAAAAATTTTGGGAGTCCCCATTGTGGTGCAATGGAAACGAATCTAACTAGTATCCATGAGGATGTAGGTTCGATCCCTGGCCTTGCTCAGCGGGTCAGGGATCTGGCATTGCCGTGAGCTGTGGTGTAGGTTGCAGACGACTCTGATCTCGTGTTCTTGTGGCTGTTGTGTAGGCCAGCAGCTGTAGCTCTAATTTGAGCCCTACCCTGGGAGCTTCCATATGCCATTAGTGTGGCCATAAAAAGTAAAAAAAAAAGAAAAATTTCAAAACCAAACTATATCTATGCATGTTTCCTTTTTTATTCTAGTGCATTTCCAACAACTGAATGGCTTTATGTTTTTTAATCTAGATATATACCTAACTGTCCATTGAAATTGGATTTTGCATCATATTAAAAAAGCTCTAGAGCAAATAAATCATTTTTACCTAAAACTAAAATTGTTGCTTATAATTTAAGTTGCTTATAATTTCAATTAAATATTGAAATATTCCATATTATAGTTTATTGCACTATTATGTTATGTTTTAAAATATCAAAACGGTATTAAGTTTGTGTAAAAAAGTACATTTTATATTTTAGGACTTTTTTTTAACCAGGGTCTGAACAAAATATCTCTAAATTGTTATATATCTTGCCACCAACATTCTGAATTCTCAAAAACAGTGAAAAATTTTTAAAAATATAGGAGAAACAAGATGATATCTGACATTAATTCTTTTTAGTTTTGGAAGAAGAATATATTTTGAATTCTTGTCATGACACCAAAAAAGCAGGCAGATCTCTTCAATCTCATGATTTAGGAAAATCTTATTGGAGTGAGTACTCTTTGGTTATGCTCTTCATCCCTTCAGTGCTGGATTCTGAAGCCAGTGGTTTAATTGTGTCAATGACTAACTTCCATTGTGCAAAGAACTTAATTATATACTGTGGTTCAGTTTCTATTTTGCCAGGCAGTTGTTCAGCCATAAAGAATGCTGTAGAAAGTAAATGGTAAAATGCAAAAAAATTGAAAGCATATGATTGTAGTCAAGAAGCAAATAAGTAGCTTTCAAATAAAAGCCAGAATACTTTAACTGGGAGCTGTATCATACTCCTTAAAATGAAGAAAAAAATTGGCAGCCAAGGAGAAATATTTTGTAATTTAACGTACTGTTCAAGATTATAAAATTATTTAAACCTACTTTTGGATTTTATTTACTAGTCAATTAGTAAAGTTCATCAAGTGAAACTAAAATGTTTTTTAAAGTCATAAATTTTTTTAAAGAATAATATTGTCGTTTGGAAATAATAGTTATTGTCCATCTTCTGTCTTGTGAAATAATTATTTCAATTTTAAATTTATGATAGCAGCTTCTTGGGAACGAAAAGAACAGCTTTGCAATAACCTCAGGTTATTAGGCAGTCAAGGTTGAAAGATTTAGATAGTTTCTAAAACTTCATATTGCTTTGAGTCTAGCTTAAAATATTGAGACACGGAGTTCCCATTTTGGCTCAGCGGAAGGAGGACAGGCAGGCTCAATCCCTGGCCTTGCTCAGTGGGTCAAGGGTCTGGTGTTGCTGTGAGCTATGGTGTAGGTCGCAGACGCGGCTTGGTTCTGGCATTGTTGTGGCTGTGGTGTAGGCCAGAGGCCACAGCACTGATACACCTCTGATTCGACCCCTGGCCTGGGAACTTCCATATGTTGCAGGTGCGGCCCCCCCCCCCAAAAAAAAAGGGACAAAAATAAATAAATGAAAGGTTCCAAATAAAACTAGAAAATGCTATATATGTAGAAAAATTGGGGGGAAATAAACTATAAAAAATATCTAGACGCAATGTTGAAACTATGAGATGTCTGTACTTGCTTCAAATCATTAACACTGATATATATTTGAATGAAAATACTTACTTTAAGTAAATTTTTGTTTTGTTTTGTTTTGTTTTTTAGGGTCGCACCTGCAGCACATGGAAGTTCCCAGGCCAGGGGTTGAATCGGAGCTACAAATGCTGTCCTGTGCCTCAACACAGCAATGCAGGATCCAAGTCATGTCTGTGACCTACACCCCAACTCACAGCAATGCCGGATCTGTGACTCACGAAGCAAGGCCAGTGATCAAACCTGCATCCTTGTGGATGCTAGTCAGATTGTTTCCACTGAGCCACAACAGGAATTCCTGAGCAAAATATTTTAATCCGAGCATTATCTACGCTTCCTAAAGTAGACCTTCTGAGGGCAGGGGATACAATGTATCCTATAATCAATAGTTATGTCACGAGTTATCTTTTGTTTTAGTAAAAAGTTGAGAGTTTATCACAATTGCATTTCAGTAGTGCTTGATATTTTATTATTTTATTATTTATTATTATTCTATTATTTTAGCACTTGATATTTGCCATTGAAAATTGTGTTAATTTATAGTTTGGGGGATTTTAAAAAATCTTTTAGTTTACTTTTGTACAGTGGCATTTTGTCTTCAGTTTAAAACATGTTGAAATTTAGCAAATACAGATGCTAAATAATAAATTCCCAGGAATTGTCACTTGGTCTGCATGGGGGAAGGACATAATGAGAGGAACAAATTATCACTTAATCTTACTTGGTGAAGGACATAATGAGAAGACACAGAAAATATTCATAAAGCACAGGCAGCAGAGCATGAAGAATAAAGACATCAATTTTGCAATCAAATAAGTCTGGAGTCGAATTCTGACTTGTGTGTGCTGTCTGAGTTAATTTGGATAATGCAATGCTTCTAAACTTTTATTTCTTCATATATGAAAGTATGATTACTATGTTGTATTTTGCAGGGCTGATGTGTGCTTTACCTAAGATAAGGTGTATAAAATACCTGACATATAGTAAGTGCTCAGTAAACTTGTACTGAATTGGTTCCAGTAGTGGGCCTGGAATGAGAAGGGGTCAGTTCTAACAGCTCCGTGCTGTAGTGTTGCCAATGACCCTTTTCATGAAGCATCTTGGGAAGTAAAACCTTGCTAAAGACTATGAAAATAATACACTTATAATCCCTCTTTTTTTTTCCCCTTTTTGACCACAGTTGTGGCAAATGGAAATTCCTAGACCAGGGACTGAATCTGAGCTGCATCTGTGACCTATGTCATAGCTGCAGCAATGCTGGATCCTTAAGCCACTGTTGCATGGGATTCGACCATGGGATCGAATCCATGACACTGCAGAGACAATGCCAGATCCTTAAGCAGCTATGCCACAGTGAGAACTCCCTGCACTTATATTTTTGATTCAGAAAAATCAAGGAAGTTCTGGGCCCTGAACTCACATTTCCTATTGTTTATGAATCTGCATTACCTGTCGAGTACAAAATTTTAGTGAGAGTGTAGACTTTGTTCATATCTCAAGGATCAATTTTATTATATATTTTCTCTATGAAGTTAAGCAAGCTCATTACATGGTTATCTAAATTATTGCCTATTTCTGTTGCTAGATTTTCCCTGGACATAAAGTGGCAGGTAAAGGCTGCTATTTAGAAATTAGTGAGTTAAAGGCCATTTAGAGGAGGGTAACTTGCATATATTGCAGTATTGGAGTATGGGTGCTGAGTAGTGGGTGAAGTAATTTCTTCTAACCCATGTGCACATGGGACTGAAATTCACAAATTAAGAAGAAATCAGAAGAACTGCAAACGGCAGGAAAAATTTTTTAACAATCTAAACATTGGAAACGTAAATTATAATTATTTTGCTTGGTGAGAAAATAGATGATCTAATATGGGGATTATGAATTCTAATATTTATTAGTATTTGGTCAAATGGTACAAAATAATGGAGTACCTTAACTTAAGTAATTTAGATCATTAATGAGAAGTAAATTTCTTAAAAAATAAAGGAGATCTTCAATCAAGAAAGTTTCCTAAGGATGGTAAAGGAATTATCCTTAACTGTTGTAAAAAAAATCACAGAATATAAAATTTAAGAGTTTGGGGATAAGATAAAGAATTTTAGCTAAAATGTTGATTTGTAACTATGAATTCTTAGATTTTTTTTTTAGAAATAATCTGTCTCTCCATTATGCTTAAATTATAATCCAGCATAGCAACAAATAGGTGAATTTCATGTTTATTAAATGAGAAAACATTTCATAATTTCATGATAAGCTTAAGGAGATTCAAACAACACACTGATTTCTTTAAAAATTTATCTTAGATTTATAGCAAGATAGCCTTAGAAAACCGAAAGTGCATGTGTGCACACACACACGTACACATACACATACACACATGGCTTGTTTGCTCTAATACAGTCCTGATTGTTATAAAAGACACATATCGGAATTCTCCAGGGAAAATTTGCTGAAGTCATTATCTAATTGTATAATCAGTCTAAGTAGGTCATGAAAATACTCAAGATACTTGCCCTCTAGGAAATCTGACCTAGAAAAATCTTTTTTAAAAACAATCTTATAATGGTAATAACTTAAAGTTGGAAATACACCATCACCAAGTATATAAAAAGGAAACCGAGACTGAATGAACAAGTAGATGTTATGGACCTAATATCACTAGATGAAACGCCTTCAAGATAAATGACTTTAGCTTCTTTAACCCACTAAGAACAATTCCAGTTGAGATCTTACCTTAGCTCTTAAAGATTTTGTAGCATTGAAAATAAATGAATATAAACAAGCTTGATAACAACATAAAGTTTCAAGTACTTTCTTCTACTTTCCTTCAGAAATCCTCTTTATTTCCCTATTTAATCAATCTTGAATTGCTAAAGAAAATCAGTAAGTCATTAGAGAAGTGCTTTAAGTGCTTGCTTATAGCATAGGAAGAAAACTGGTCTCCATTTCTACTCAAGAAGACATTATTAAAAAATCTGTACGATGTGTTTCAAATATACACCCATGCAGCCAGACAACCACTGCTACCACAAAGAAAGAAAATGGTCCAAAAGTGACTCAAACAGAGAGCTTTGTGCATCCTGGAAAAAACTCAGGCCTTTCAGCATATTTGTGGCTTCACGGCAGGAAGCAGATTATTTGTTGATGAAGCTGTTATGTGTTTATGAAGCATTGCTCTTTCACTGAGGCTGTGCACTATTTTTTAACTGTTGGTTAAATATAGCATATTTAAATTCTTGATCAAAAAGTGAAAAGCCAAAGAATGAGATTAATCTCCCACTCAGTTTTGTTACAAAAGTTGCCACTTCTAAGATGAAAGGACACAATATGTATCTATTTATAATTTCCGCATGCTTAAAAATTAAAACTTGGCTGTGAAAAGCCAGGTCCCTTCAAACTGATGGAATTTGGCATAGAAACCGGAGAATTGTCTGTAACAAATAATAATTTTAAATACTTCAGTTGCTTCTGTGGAACAGGAATGTCAAAATTCCAAGTATCTTGTAGTCATATCTCCTCTCTTCTGTATTAAATATATAATATGATTATAATGCAGAAGATGATGGTTTTTAGCTATTTTTGTATTATGCCTAATAGACTAGAGAGGAATATTTTTATCTTTTCTACCAAAAAGATTTGATGTGGTATATGAAAGGATGATTTTCAAATTAATAGAAATGTAGGCTAGCAGAGCTTTAACTTACAGGTTCTACTTTGTGGTATATTAATGAAAATATGGACAAATTTTTCATTATAATATAAAGATATATGTTTATGTAGTTTTATGATCAGTGCTGATATGTGTGTATGTATGTGAGTATGTACATTTACAATATATTTAGAACTGGATGAATTATAGACTAGATTTGTGTTTAAAGTATAGCTGTTAGATTTGCTTACCAGTATTTCTCATACCAGGGAGGACTGCATTTTCTCACTTGCCTAAAATTATGTGTGGCCTTGGACTTCACCTTGCCAGTGATATGTGGCTTTTGGAGCTTGTACGCAATTTTCCCTTCTCTCTTTTCCTGATACCTAGATCTAAGAGGCCATGTATTTAATATGGGGTAGTTACAGAATGCTAGACCCTCCCCCATTGAGTCACTACATGGAGGACAGTTGCTTTGGAGAGTTTCTCATGCCCACAGGAGACGTTGTGTGACATAGCAGTATCACTTTGTGGTGATGAGGATCCACATTTGTATAATATTTATTATAAAAGCATAATCCGGACTAGTATAATACATAGCAGTGATTTTCAAACATGTGAAATTATTTTCATCGTTAGTAATAATGTTTTAGTATGCACTTCCAACACATTTATTTACAAATTTCATAGCTTATTATTTTACTTAAAAATGTCCATTATGTCACAAAGTAAAAATAAAGAATGGATAAGTTAAAAAGCTGAATTGAATTCTGTAATACATTTCCTACCCTCCAGTCTGTTTTCTTTACTCTTTGATTACCTGTAGCCCCCTTGGCAATCACTGATCCAGAATTTAGTGAGGCTGATGAAACTGATATAGAGAATCAAGGGGAAAATTCATTACCAGATATAAAGGAACACTCTAATTTTGGGTTCTAATCATTTTATTTCCTCTTAATGGAACAATGTGTCTCAAAGTGTGGCTCAGAACCATTAATACCTTCCTCTGCACTGAATTGATCATAATCTCTAGGGATCTCTATTACCCTAGGTGCACTACCTGATCCTTACATGTTTATTGTGTTACAAGCTTTGCAATAAATTGATCTGAAATAATTTAGGTTTTACTCTCTGTGACAGATACCTGAAGGTGATAATATAGTTACCACTGAGAATTTTTTGTGTTAAATCTCTTCAGTTGTTAGCAATGGCTGATTTAAAGCTGAACTTCAAAGACAGCATTCCATGTAATTGGAGTTTCTTCTGGAAACAATATTTTCTTTTTAATTAGGGCCTTATCTGCAGCATATGAAAGTTCCCAGGCCAGGGGCTGAATCAGAACTTCAGCTGCTGGCCTACTCCACAGGTCACAGCAACGCCAGACCCTTAACCCACTGAGTGAGGCCAGTGATGGAACCTGTATCCTGGTGGATTCTAGTTGGGTTCATTACTCCTGAGCCACAATGGGAACTCCCTGGAAACAATTTTAATTAAAGCATCGGTAAGAGAGGAAGTCAAAAGATGTCCCAATTCCAAGCGAATGAAATAATTTTATGAAATGACAGCCAAACATAAAGCTCTAGGAAATCTGAAATAAATAGATACTTGCCACATATGATATGTGTGTAAAAACAAGACATTAAAAGGATGTAGGTTTAAAAAATTGCTATTGCTAACTATTGTTAACTAATCTCATATTTTATTTGAAGAAGTGATGTCATAAATTTTTTGACTGTCAAACTTGGAGTTACTGCACAGGGTTGAAATGAAATGAATGATCCACTTTTTGTAATATGATTCTAAACCAGTTTTTTCAGCAGATGAGGAAGATAATCCTGAAGAAGACCAAAGCCTAAATACAGTTCATTTGTTGTTCAACTTGTATCCGTTTGTAATTGTATAACGTTCATTTCATTATAGGACAGTTATCTTCATCTTCAGGTCTAGTGTAATATCTGCAACAGTGTAGGCACACTCCAAAACATCTACTGCTTGAATGAATGAATGCTTAGTTAATATATAGCCTGCTTTAGTTTAAATGCAAATCCAGGTAGAATTAACTGCTTATTCTTCTACATTCCTCTGATGATAATGCTTTCCACTATTATAGAATTTACCACTGTAACTTTTATTTCTTTGTCTTATGTATCCATCTCTCAAACTGTGACCTCTTTTAAGAATAGGGTTTGTGATTTAATTGAGCCTTATGTTCCTAAACTTTGCATTATGTCTGGAAACTTCTAGACACTTAAGTATTTGTTCAGCCAAATTATGTGGAAATCACAGGAGTTTCTCATCTGGTATGGCTTAAGACTGATATAGAAGGGCAAGAGGCCAGAGATATTATCAGGCAGAATGGTCCATTGACATCATGGAGCAGTAAGTAGCTACCTGTGAAGGACTACCTGACCCATGGTACAAAACTGGTGAAGGAGATGGAGAAACTTCCTTGAATCCCAGTGGCATAAGGTATACAGGATGTCTTCCACCAACCCTACCACACTCGGGTACAGAGAAGGCACCCCTGTGGAGGTCAGAACACAGATCAGCAAGAGCCAATGGAAGGGCAAGAGCTGTTACATAGGTTATGCATGGCTCAAAGTCCGATTGTCAGGGCTGTAGATAGCCTGAAGGTCCAAACTTGTTCTGTGTGCAGTGTGAGTGAGAGTTACCTTAAATCACAGTGCCGCTTCTGTTTCAGCAACCCAGTCTCATTTGATCCCATAGAGGAAATATAAGGGCCATGGAACAACTCTATAGGTACAAGCCCTAGAGCTCCTTGGGCATGTGTTGAGCCCATTACTGTGGTATGGGGTTGAAGAACATCATGATGAGGAGAGACTGAGACTAAAGACCTTGTGGGTCCAAGTATGTGCCATTCTCCCAGCCCAGCTGTTCCAGTACACTGCAGGAAAGCTTGGAAAGTTTTGAGAAAGGCACTAAAATGTGCAGAGAGCCCTTAAGGTGACGGCTTCGAGCAGGGACCCCACTAGCCTAGATATAAGGATGGTATTTATCTGAATCAAAATTTCCTGGGATACTTGTTTAATATGCATATTTATTAGTATACTCCAGACAATACTGAATCAGATCCTCTGTGGTTAGATTTGAATGTCTGCCTTTAATAAGCTTCCTGGTTATTCTTAGAGACACTAATATTTGAGAGCCACTGGTCTAATTTATAAGATATACAGATTATTATATGATCTGGCTCATTAGTGTACATTCAGATTGATATCTAGGCTCATTTGCCACTCAAAATCTTTGAATTTCCATGACAGACCTACTAGATCAGATAGAACCACTATTCTGTTCCTCAAACATAACCATGCACCTTTGTATAGTCATGACTTTTTTCACTGTCTTCCTTTTGCATAGATTATTTACCCAACTTTATAGGAGTATTATATTTTAACTTTTTCCTTGATGGCACTTTCTCTATAATTCTTGTTTATTTTTGTGTGTCCTCTGTATATATGCTTTTTATTTATTGCTTTTATGTCTATCTTTTTTTTCTGATTTGAACTTTGAGTGCAGGAAAGACCTGATTTTTATTTCAATCATTTTGTTCCATTATAGGCGCTCAACCAAAGGACAATTCAATGTCACTTCAAGGATTGGCTTTGAACTTTTCTTTTTGATCAAAAATCTTGCAAAGAGGCTTCACAGCTACTTCAGTAGGGTCATTTCACTTCTAAAACCAAGTCCCATTCCTAGAACAGAGCTTAGAGAGACGGGATCTGCAGCCTAACCATTACAATTAACATAGTGGATCCAGTTTTAGATTCAGAGCCTATTAACATTGCAGAGTGATTTAGCTTAAGAAAACAAATCTAGATGTCCCATTAGTGCTACTAAGCAAAGTGTGTTCTAATATTAGGGATTGATCTAAGATAGGAGAAAGTGGCTATTTTATTACTCCAAGTTTGGAGTGAAGAAATAGATGTATTTTAATTATGAACGCATTTATCATACCGTGTAAATAAAGAGCGAAGACAGAACTACCACTGTAGTTTTATTCACACAACCTAAGGATAAGAAAAGTTAATGAAAATGGGAGAAATGTGGAGCTAAAACTCCAATCAACATCACTTACAAAGTTGACCAGAATTTTGTAACCCGCAAAGGGAAGACTAAGTTGTTTTGAGTATAATAATTGGCCATAGAAAATTTTTGTGAAAATCCTAAATCCCTAGGGAATTTAGAATGTGTTGAAATGCTACACTAAAAGAACACTAAACATGGTCAGCATACACTTGAGGGGAGGTGAAAAAAACTAAGCCTGATTGAGATTTGGAATCTGTGCATCATGCAGTTTATAGTCAGGCATGACTGAGTCAGATGGGTGAGTAGTAATTAGCATGTGTTTTTGTGATTAAAGTTGTATTTTTCAATTGAAAAAAGAAATCCTTCCAAACCTTCCTTAACTATATCCATTTATCAGAAGGAGATTATGAGAGCTTTGCAAAAACAAGATTTCTTTTTCTCTGACCTGTGAGAGTTATTAGAACTCTGGAAAAACTCAAAAGTTAAATGGAAGAAATGGTTTTATTCTGTGCTAATAAAGGCGTAGAAGGGCAATTCTGAAGATGCTCACATGTATTTTAGTCCTGAGTTTATTATCCTTTTCAGTAAAAAATTTCACTCATAGCTTCTGAAAATTGAGCAGCTGGTTTCAGTTGATTGATGGGTATGTTTTATGAAAACAACAAACTGCAAATGAGCTCACTTACTGCAGTTGGTTCTGTTTCATTCACTGTTTTATGCAAAGATTCCATCTGTAAAACTTTTGTCAGTCATTGAAACTCTAACCCCCACTTCAACTCTGAAGAATATTACACATTTCTGAGAGAACATCCTTTCACTTGACTCTTATTTCTATTAACTATATATTCACAATGTCTTATAATTATGGAAGAAAAGCCCTAGTAGTCAGAAAGAGCCCCTTTCTCTGAAATATTAACAATTGGCAGAAATATCCTCCTTGTCTCTTAGTGCATTGTGTGATTCATCCATGAAAAAGAGCCTGTTTTTTTTCTCTGCATGAGACGCAGAGGCACACAGAACATAGTTCCTGCTCTCAAGGGGCTATGCCACATCTAATTGAGAGATAATAGAAAGTAAGCAGATTAATGCTTTAACTTAAATATTTTCAACTAAGAAGAAAAATCAAGGAAGCTATGAGACTAGTGAATGACCAGTAAGAAGAGAAGTCTTGAAAAAGAACTTGTGAAAATAAGTTAGTCAAGGAAGAGTTCACTAGGAGGTGATAGTTAAGCAGAGATTAACAAAGGGATGGAGGGAGTGATCCTGTCCCTATCTAAAGGAAGGGTATTCTAGGCAGAAGGAGGAGCAAGGCCAATGGCCCAGAGGGAGATGAAACAAAACCTTTTGCTGTTGTTGTTTTTAAGAATCCTAAGCGCAACCATCTGGATGAAGTTCGATGAACATGTGGACAGCTAAGGAAAGTAACTTGTATTTTCAGCCACTAAGGCTAGGCTGAATTCGCAATATCTAGAATACATATACTGAACTAGGTTCATTGTTAAAAATCTGAAAATTGTTTTAAAAATATCTGTGAGGTGTATCAAGAGTATCGACTGAGATAATATATGTGAAAAGTATATGATTTCATTTAAAAAATGGTGGTATTTATTGGTCATAAAAGTTTCTCTTTTTACAACTAATATTTAAAAAAAAAATTTACTATAGATGCAAATCTTATTATGTAATTCTGAGTTATATACAGAATCCTAATAAGTTAAATAAAACTTCTGAGGCAACTTCCATGAAAATTATTAAGAAAATTTCATGTTTGTCATTATGTTAATGACATTTGAAGTATAGATAGAGGTAGCTCATATTTTTATAATAAAAGGAATTATGTAAACAGTGTAACAGTAATTCAAGCATATGTGAAAGATCAACATAAATTTCAAAATAACATTATTGGGAATTTTTTATCACATTCTGGTACATAATGACTAAAAATGTTTTCCACTGGTACTTAAAAATTTTTTATTATAGTAAAATGCCTATAAAATTTATCATCTTAACCTAATTTAAATGGAGATTTTAGTAGTATTAAGTATATTTATATTGCTGTGCAACCATCACCACCATCCATCCCCAGAATACTAGTTATCTTACAAAACTGAAAGTCATATCATAGACAGTAACTCCGCATTTCTTTCTCCTTATAGCCCCTGGTGACACACTCTACTTTCTGACTACAATTTTGACTATTCTAAGCATATCATACAAGTGGAAACATACAGTATTTGCCTTTTTGTGATTGGGTCATTTCACTTAACATAATTTTCTCAAGGTTGTTCAATGTCATAGCATATGTCAGAATTTCCTTCCTTTTTAAAGGCTGAATGATATCCCTTTATATGTACATACTACATTTTGCTTATCCATTCATCTGTCAATGTATTCTTGGATGGCTTGTGTATTGTAGCTGTTGTGAGTGATACTACCAAGAGCATGGGTGTATAAATGCTTATTAAAGACCCCACTTAAAATTCTTTTCAATGCATAACCCAGAAGTGGAATTGCTGGATCATATGATAATTCTATTTGTAAAAAAAATTTTTGAAGAACCACTATACAGTTTTCCGTAGCAGTCATACCATTTTATATTCCCACCAACAATACTCAAGTATTCCAATTTTTCCAGCGTCTCACCAGCATTGTTTCTCTCTTGTTTTTTAAGAGTAGGCATCCTAGTGGATGTGAGGTAATAATTCTTTGTGGTTGTGATTAGTGATATTGAGCATTTTTATATATGCTTATTGCACACTTGTATTTTTTTTGGAGAAATGTCTATTCAAATTCTTTGTTCATTTTTGAAATAAGTTGTTTTTATGTTGTTGAGTTTTAGGAGTTCTCTATATAATTTAGGAATTAGCAGATAAATAATTTGCAAATATTTTCCCCTATTCTGAGGGTTGCCTTTTTACTCTATGGATGTTATCTTTTGGTGAACACAATTTTTTCAATGTTCGTAAAGTCCAGTTTGCTTATTTTTTCTTGTGTTCTCTATGCCTTCAGTGTCATATCTAAGACATTATTACCAAATCCAATATTGTGGATGTTTTGGCCTATGTTTTCTTTTAAGAGTTTTATAGTTTTAAGTCTTAGAGTTAGGTCTTTGATCTATTTTAAGTTAATTTTTTTGTATAATGTTAACTAAGGGCCCAATTTTATTCTTTTGCCTGTAGATATCCAGTTTCCCCAGTACCATTTGTGAAAAGACTGTCGTTTTCTCATTGAATGGTTTCGGCCCTGTTATCAAAGATCATTTGACCGTATATGTGAAGGTTTATTTCTGGGCTCTCCAGTCTGTTATACTAGTCAATATGTTTGTCTTTATGCCAGTACAATAACTATTTTGATTACTGTAACTGTAATGAGTTTTGTAAAGAGGAAGCATGATGCCTCTGTCTTTGTTTTCTTTTTTTTCAGGTTTGCTGTAATTTTCAAGATTATTTCCTAGTTTTTTGAATATTTTTATAATGAAAGTTTTGAATTTTGTCAGATATATTTTCTACATAAGTTAAAATGATCGTTTTATTTTCTTTTTATTCTGTTAGTATTGTAAACTACATTGATTGATTTTTGTATGTTAAAACATCCTTACATTCCAGGAATAAATTCCACTTGGATGAAGTAAATAATCATTTTAATATGCTGCTGAATTCTGTTCACTCTATTTTGTTGAGGATTTTTGCATCAATGTTCATAAAGGTTCTTGGTCTGTAGTTTTCTAATAGTGTCTTTGTATGACTTTTGTTTCAGAGTAACAAAGGTCTCATAGAATGATAAAATGTATTCCTTCCTCTTGGATTCTTTTTGAAAAGTTTGAGAAGAATTAGTATCAGTCCTCCTTTAAATGGCTTTCTGAATTAACCAGGAAAACCTTCATGTCCAGGGCTCTCTCCTCTGTTGGGATACTACTGATTACTAATTCAGTTTCTTGACTTATTATAGGTCTATTCAGATTTTCTACTTAGAAAAGTTATCCGACTAAGTTATCAATCTTGTTGGTATACAATTGTTCCTAGTGCTCTCTTTAACTTATTTCTATAAAATTTGTGTTAATATCCCCACTTTTTTTTAAACTAATTTGAATTTTCTTTTGTTTTTACTAGAAAATCTAACAAAACATTCGTCAATTTTGTTGATATTTTCCAGAATCAACTTTTGGGGGCTCCTGCTGTGGTGCAGCAGGTTAGGGATCTGGTGCTGTCTCTTGAGTGGCTTGAGTCACTGCTAAGGCACAAGTTTGATTCCAAGCCCAGTGCAGTGGATTAAGGATCTGGTGTTGCTGCTGTTGTGGCATAGATCACAGCTGTGGCTCAGATTCAATCTCTGGTCTGGGAATTTTCATATGTCACAAGTGTGGTTAAAAAAAAAAGAACTTTTGATTTTATTGATTTTCTGTATTGTTTCTGTTCTCTATTTAATTTCTTTGTCCTCTAATTAAATTTTTTTTTCCATTTGCTAGCCATAGATTTAATTTTTCTCATTTCTAGTTTAAGTTTAAAGATAGATTATTGATTTGAGATCTTCCTTCTTTTTTTCACATAAGCATTATAGCTGTAAATTTCCCCCTTAGCACGGCTTTCGTTGTATCCCCACAAGGATTTTTATGGTATGTTTCTATTTTTATTTCTTGTAATTTCTTCTTTGATCCATTGGTTGTTTAATAGTGTTTTGATTTCTGAAAATTTCTGAATTTTCTAGTTTCTTCTGTTACTGATTTTTAACTTCATTTTGTTGTGGTTGGGAAGATTCTTTTTATGATGCTCATTATTTTAGATCTATTGAGACAGTCTGTGGCCCAATATGTGATTTATCCAGGAAAATTTCTCGTGTCCACTTGACAAGAATGTATATTCTTATTGTTGTTTGATAGATTGCACTGTATATATCTGTTAGATCTAATTGATTTATTGCATTGTTTAAGCTCTGTATTTCTTTACAGAGCTTAAACTGTGTGGTTACTTGACCCACAATTGAGAATGAGGTATTAAACTTTCCAAATATTATTGTAAAACAGTCTATTTTCATTTCTGTCAATTTCATTTCCCGTGTTTTGATGGTCTGCTATTAAGTAAGTGTTGATAACAGTTATTTTTAATCTTTTTTAGTATCTAATGTCTTCTTGTTAACTCTTTTGATTGAAATTCATTTTTGTCTAATGTTAGTATAATGACCTCTGCTCTCATTTGATTGTTATTTGCATGGAATATCTTTTCTTATTCCTTTTAATTTCAATCTATTCGTGTCTTTGGATCTAAAGTGAGTCTCGTATACACAATATATAGTTGAATCATTTTTTTTAAATGCATTCTACCAATTTCTGTCTTTTGACTGGAGGGTTTAATCCATCTGTATTTAAAGTAATTATTGAACTTCTGTCATTTTGACTATTTGTTCACATATGCTATATTTTTGCACTGGAATGTTTTTCTTCCTCATTTCCTATATTACGGCTTTCTTTTTGTGTTTACTTAATATGTTGTAATGAAACATTTTTAGTTCCTTTTTGAATGTTTTATGGCTAGGTTTTTTGTTTCCCATGGAGATTACATTTAGCACCCTAAAGTTATAATACTCTAATATGAATTTATACCATGTTAATTGCAACTATATATAAAACTGCTTATTAAGAGCTCCATCTCTACTTCAGTTGATGTCACAAGATTATATCCTTATTATGTATTCCAAAACATAAGATAATTTTAATAGCTTCTTAAATTATATAGAAAACAAAATGTGGACTTATAAACCAAAGTTACAAAAATTCTTTTATACTGAGTATATATTTACCTTTTCTGTACTCTTTATTTATTGATATGGCTTTGAGCTTCTGTCTGGCATCCTTGCATTTCACTTGCAAGACTCCGTTTAGCATTTCTAGTGGTAATTAAACTCCCTCAGCCTTTGTTCATCTATTCACGTATTTTATCAAAATTGGTCATTTCTCAGTCATTACTTTTTCATTTTATCTCTGCACCTTTTTTCTTCTCTTTCTGGGACTCAATTATCTTATCTTCAGTATTTCAGATTCTTTCTTCTGCCTGTTCTAACCCTTCTTTGAATCACTCTGTTGAATTTTTTTTTGTCTCTTTGCCTTTTTCTAGGGCTGCACCCGCAGCATGTGGAGGTTCCCAGGCTAGGGATCTGATCAGAGCTGCAGCTGCCGGTCTGTGCCAGAGCCGCAGCAATGCAGAATCCGAGCCATGTCTGCGACCTACACCACAGCTCACAGCAATGCCGGATCCTTAACCCAAGGAGCGGTGCCAGTGATTGAACCCGCAACCTCATGGTTCCTAGTTGGATTCGTTAACCACTGAGCCACGATGGGAACTCCCACTCTGGTGAATTTTTAATTTTAGTGACATAATTTTCATGTTTCTTTTAGGTTTTCTGTATCTCTATTGATATTTTATACATCATTTTCTTGACTTTTTCCATGTCTTCCTTTAGGTCATTGATCATCTTCAAGACAGTTGTTTTTAAAGTCTTTGTAAAGTCGATCTGCCATCAGGTCTTTTTAAGGGACAGTGTCTGTTTGTTTGTTTTTCCCTTTGAATTCTTAAATAGGCCATATTATCTTATTTCTTTATATGACTTGTGATTTTTGTGTGTAAAACCATATATTTAAATCTAATGATATGGAAACTCTGGAAATCACATTTTCCCCTGACCCAAAATTTATTGGTCTCTGTATGTTTTGTTTTGTTTGTTGTTAAAACCTCTCTCTGTGCTCAGAGGTGTAAATTTAAGGTTTTCTCAGACATCTTCTGAGCCTGTGCTTTTCCCTGAGCCTGTGTGGTGAACTTCTAATTTATCCCTTTTATGTAGTTGCTTTTGAATGTCCTGTGTTTAATGTCCAGCTCCTTAAAGGGGAAACAAATAAACAAACATTGCATGGAGGGGCTAGGCACTGGTCCTTTTAATCCCCTGTAAGTCACTTCAGGTGGAGGGGGGGGACTTGCAGTAATGAGGAGAGGTGCAACAATAATGGCTGCCTGTCTTTTTGTCTGTACCTCTGTGATAAGAAGTAGCAATCAATGACTAGAACACAGTTTCCTGATATTTGAAGGACAGATTTCTTATTGTCCTTTCTTGTTCGCACAAGCTGTATGCAAGACACTGTAGGAAAATATGGATGTGGACTGGGTGGATACTGCTAAACTAAGAGCTAAAATTGACCAAATTTAACACAGTTTAACATCTGAGCCTTTTCTGAACTTTGCAAGCCTTCAATAGACTCCAGTTTTCCAAACTAGTTACATCTGACAGACTATACAATCCTGTGTAATTATTGTCTGGGTAGAAAGACATTCCTAGTGCTTCTTACTCTGCTATCTTCTCAGAATTCTATTCCTCTGGTACTTTTTTGTCTTTTGGCTGCACCAGAGGCATGTGGAAGTTCCTGGGCCAGGGATCAAACCCAAGCCAATTATAACCAGAGCCACAACAGTGGCAATTCGGAATCCTTAGTCCCCTGAGCTCTGAGGGAATTCCTAATAGAATTTTTACCCCCCTCTAGTACTTTTAAGTTTGGGTTTAGTTCCTGATTCCTTTAAAACCTGTGAAGATGATTATATAGGAAGGCTGTGTCCCTCCTTGTCTTTTCTGAAGTCAAGTAGAAAATTTAGCATAGAAAACATCTTCAGTTGTTGTGGCTCACTTAACTTTTGCAATTTGTGACAAATTGCAAAACTCTTTTTAGTCTCTAGGGCACACAGTTTGGATTCAGTTTGAGTACCACAAGAAGCTCAATACATATATTTGCTTCCATTAGAAATTGTGTTAAAAAAACAAGAAAAGTACAATCCAGTATTTTATTCTATATTATATTATGATTTAATAAGTGAAAAATGACTCAAACACGTGATATGTTTCATTGAAACCCCCTCCAGCATCAAACTTTAAGAGAGATAAGTTTTGGCAAATTAATTTGCATTGTTTCTGAATATAATTATTTAAAAATTTTAAGAGTTTAAAGGCAAAACATAGTTGACTTCATATATCCTTAGACATTACTAGGACATATTTTAAAGAAAGTCCTTGTAAAGATGTGGTACCTTCTCCTCTCTGGTATAAATCTCCTTGAAATCTTTGCTTAAGTCATTACTGTTACTGAATCATCCATTTGATTCTGAAAAAGCTTCCCATTCTGCTCTATTTCAATGAATAAACTCTTGAATGTAGAAATCTTAAATTTTGCAAAATTTTAAAGTTTAGCAGGTAGAGCCAAGCTCCCAGGATGGTTACTTACCATGAATCAATAGTGATGGCAAATCATTTTTATTGAATTTACCCTGGGAATCAACTGCTTTAAGATAAAGCATATAATCCCTTCCAACATACTTTATAAACTATGTCCACATACTGAAGGGAGTTAGAGATTTTGGGTAATTATCTGGATGAGTTTAGTTTAAAATCTCCCGTGCTTGAATCATGACACTTAACTGGGCCAAAGTGTACTTCAGACTTCACTTATTCTAGGAAATAAATAAGTCTTTATTGACTAGACTTTTGGAAAATAGTTTTGCTGCAGCACATAGGAAAAAAAAGTAGAAACTTGAAGGAAGGAAACTCATATTGCACGTTGCTTTCAAACAAATAAAAACCTAAGATAAACCTTCACATGTTCTATGATCAGTTTTGCATCTTAAACCTTTGACATTCTCAGTGTGGTACTGATTCCAATGAAATGACAGTGCATGTCACAAGGTTTTGTTAACAACATTTGCATTGATATTTTTGTCTAGTAAGGCAGAAAATTTCCCTCAAACTGGAAAAATATATTTAACAAAAATTAAAGAAAAAAGAGATTGAGAGTTTCTTAATATTTTTAATAATTTTTTTTCCAAAATTCTTTGTAGAAGTGTCATACCTTATATCGTTTTTTGAAAAATTGGGCTTTGTTGATACTAAGATTATAAGAATGTAGGGCTTAATGAAGAATATTTGAAGAACACTGAAACTGAGATATTGCTATTTGAAAAGGTGGAAAACATGAAATAAGAGGATGTGACTCTTACAGATCTTCAAAGCAATGTAAGTTTACAGAAAGAAAAAAAAAGAATGAAGTCTGGTAGAGAAAACAGGAAAGAAATGAAATTAGCAAATAGAAATGTCAGTGCAAGTAAGGATGTATAAAAGGAAGTTCCAAAGATACTGAGTATTATCTGTTAAATTAAGCAACCAATTTAGAGGGGTCAGGAGTTGTATTTGGATTTGGAGCCTTGCCAAGGATAATAGCTAAGAAAGATTGCCTACCCTGCTGTGGGTGGGGCTGGAGCAGGAGAGAGCTATGAAGTCAGCTTATGTGTTAAATCAGGATTCAAAATCTCCTCTAATGAAAGTAAATTCATATATTAGTGTTTCTGAGAAGTTTTGTATTTCGTGATTCTTCATAGTTTAGGTAATTACTTCATGTGAAATGAATGGTTGACTGGCTGTGTAATATTCTTTGAAGAATTGTTTTGGAGAAATGGTTAGGGAGGAGTACAGGAAAGACAGAACTGGCTCTAGTTCTCATTACTGCCCAGGTCAACAGGCTAGGTGTAATTGGTTTTTAAGTAAATGTAGTAAAACAACATTTCCTTAGTTAACCACAACCAGTAAATTGTAGAATGCAAACCACAGCCAGATTATTTTCTTCCTTCTTTCATTTATTTCTTTACATTTATTTCTTCATTTACTTACTCTTTCCATAAATACATATTGAGTATTTACTGTATTGTGCCAGACATTGTGTTAGGCCCTGAGAATAGAATGATGACAAAATGATAGATGTTTCCTGATATTTGAGGCATAAACATTTCAAAGAAGGAAAGTGGCAAAATGAATATATATTAGTTTTTAATTATGACATGTTTTGTTGGGTAAGGAGTGGGGTGGGAATAATAGCAAGAGACCTATTTTAGACAAGCTGGTCTGGAGATGACACATTCAGTTTAGGATCTCTGAAACTGTCAATTTGGATAAGTTAACAATGAATCTCAGAAGGCACGATGGTGGAAATACACAATTTGAGTCACAAACATTGCTTTATCCTTTGTGCTGTATTTTCTTTGAATAAACCGTGGGATATAGTTAGGAAACTCTACTTAACTCCAGTTCCTTGCCTGCTCTACATCTGCAACCACACAGTTGAATGTGTCATGAGAAAAATGCGTTACAAAGGTGATCAGCCTTGAAACCATGACCAGGAACTGCAAATGGGCTTCTGATACTGCAAGGCATTAAAACTACATTTTCCAATCCTTCTATTCTTCCATCTCATTAAAAGACTTTGTACTCCTCTTCTTTCATCATCCTCCCAACAATTCTGCCCCATCTTCACTTTTGGACGACCTTGCTTCTTACATCACTGAAATTAAAAGAGTCAGAATACAGCTTCGTAAGGGCCAAGTATATCAATTCAGCATCTGTGCCTCCAAGGGCTATTAGAAATGATAGTAGGTGTTTAGAGAGGTGGCATAGCCTTACTCCAACATACAAGGCCCAGCTTTTTAGTATGAAGATCAAGGTCTAGAGCCCTTTGTGTTGGCAAATCATTAGTCCTTTGCAGATTCTGTCACCTAACCAAATAACAAGATTGGCTGCCCCAGACCTCAAGATAGAGAGTCATTGATCTGGAGCATTGGAGGCCCTTCCCCATGCTGCAAGAAGAGACTGACTTGCTTTATATACCCACGTGCTGATAGATTCTGGATGTATTTGGTGCAATACTTTTTTCATTATAAAAGACTACCTTGTGACCAGATTGTGGAAGAATAACCACAAAGCCCTCACTTACTTAAACTTCTGGAAGCTATTTGTCCAAGTACCAGATAATTACAGCAATGCTAAAATAGGTTGACGAGAGTTTATGGCAAATAAAAGATTTGTTTTTTGTTTGTTTTGGAATCATGGTACCTACTCACATGAAACAAAATCATAGAAAAGAAGTTCTTTTGGAAACAACAAACTCTAATATTGGGAAGCTGTCGGAAGAACTCGGTCTCAGAAAACACAGGTCTGTACCTAACTTTAAGCATGCAATTCATGAAAAGGAGCCTAACAGCTACTGCAATGCTATCTGGAGGCCACTGAGTCAACTTTGGGGAAGATACGTGAAAGGTTTCCTCTTAAATGGGGTAGGTCACAAAATGCTTTCTTTTCATTTCAAACAAAATTTCCACTAATACAGCTTATATTGTCCCATTCTCTACTTTCCTCCCCCATCTGCCTCATTAAATGGCCCTTCAAAACAAATAGGGGTATAAGCCTATCTGGGTTTCATCTCACTAACATGAACAGACAGTCCTTACTTAGTAGACTATTTCCACATAAGGCTAGTGCTCAAATCTTTATGAGAACACTTCTCAACCATCATAGAGATTTGATGGATGATGCTGTGTTCCTAAAACAACGTATCTGGCAATTTTTAAATTTTTCTTTCTCTTTAAGCTTCTGATTTTTCAAGCAGTTAGACTCACGTTGAACCCATAACTTCCTCAGTTCCCCAGCTTCACCAGACAGGACTGAACTGGCTCATGTTTTAGGCTAGACAGGCTTTCTGAGAACCTCACTATATTAAGGGACAGAGTGAGGAAGAGTTAGAGCACTGGACAGATCCAGCAGAAATTGAGGTGTTCCTGGAGAGAGGGCATTTTGTGTGAGCAGACATCTTACTCCTTTTAGGAAAAAAGTTTCAATTTCCATAATACAGTTTCTCTGGGAAATTTTTGCAAATGAAAATTTTCCTACAACTGTCAATTCTTTGCCTATTATCTTCTCTATAGAATAGCACTTTCTCTGTTACATATCTCCATATTATTGTAGGTCCTGTTGTTTTCTAAGTTGCGCAGCTATTCCACCTGCATTTATCTGACATTTCTGATGTTTGTTTAATCATGATGTGCCAAGAGGGAAAACTAAAAACTAGTAGAGAAAATTGCAAAGTGACAGAAAATGAGGATAAAGAGGTTCTGACCTATAATAACCCATGAAAAAACTTTTAATACGGTGCTATCATTGATTTCGTACGAATGCCAAGGACTCTTTCTTTCTTGACACTGACAAACTGGGGAGCTCTGTGTTCATGAGAATGAGTTACTCCTTGCATACTAAGTTTATTGCCTCTCTCTGGTGCACCTTTCATCAAAGATGTTAGGCAGGAAGAATGCTCTGTCTCTGTCTCCCTCTTATTGTGTTTATCTCCATTGTATTCCCACATGTGTTGTTAGCAGAGAAAATATAATTATTTATCACTGTAACTTTGCTTCCAGCAAGTTCTAATTATAGCACTTTAGCAGAGTGAATACTGACAGGGTTTTGTTGTTGAACAATCCATGGAAAGGGCTGAATTATTCTTATTTCATCAACTTTTATTGCTTAAAAGTTGAGATGGGGGAGAACTGAAATTTCTTCCAAATAAGTACAATGAGTTATTAGTTGAAACAAGGTCATATAACTCACTTTCTCTTATTTCTTGATTGTATATGTCATTGCATTGCATCCACTGCACTCATTTCAGACTTATGTATAATTTTTCTTTTTAAATAATACATAAAATCTGAACGTTAGTCTTCATTTATCCTTTGAATTTAAAGGTTAAAGTGGTTTCATTTAAAATGTAGAATTATTTTTATTTCATTTATTGAATGACTTGGAAAAAATAAACTTAACATTTTTCTGATGATGTTTAGTTGTCCTTGCTACTATGTTTAATTTATAAAATCATTATATGTGCTATAGTAATCTCTGCTAAAGGCTAGAAAGTGTGGTAGAAGAGTCCATTATTTTTGAGATTATTATACCAAATCACATACCATACACAAGATAGACTGATAAGGAAATATCTTAAATACAACAATAATTGAAAGGCAGGTTGAACCTGTATTTGGAATACTGAATATAATATCTGACCTAATTGAACAAATAAGAATTTTCAAAGAGAAATGTCACCTGAAATGACTATTGTTCTTTCTGTTGGTTTTGTGTGTATTTGTCTTTTTTTAATTGTTCCTTGAATTTTAATTTTTGTCTTTTAATGCGGTCTTATAGATAACTTGGCCTGTTTTTTTTTGGACAAGAGAAGAATGATAAAATTTGGGGGGTGAGTTTCAAATAAGTGCAGTTTCTTCCTAGAATAGAATAGTGTGGCCAATCTGGGGCTTGATAGAGAAATCATAGATAGCCAGAGGTATAAGAATGAAGATCTTAATGAGCAGAAATTTAGCAATGGCCCTTTGGTAGAGAACTCAAAGATACACCACCGTTAAGAATTTTGGTTACCTACTCTCACTATGGGAACCAGAAATAATTAGAAAATTATTTCTGACCATAAAAGCTTAAAAGGAGTCATTTTCTTTGGTTATTTTTGATAACAAAATGTTAGATTAAGGTGCTTTTCTTAAGATAGCTCTTTAGGCTTCTAATATTTGTCAAACTTTCTTAACTTAGAAATTCACCAGCAGATGTTTTTGTTGTTAAGGTCAGCAATGAGTATTCATAAATGGGAATGAACTGAGAGGTAAATGCAAGTCTTTGCATTGGAACACACAGTGTTTTTCCTCTTTCTCAAAGTGGCCACATAGCCTGTTTATAACTATTTCTCTGAAGATGCACTTACCGTTAGCCAAGAACATGAAATAGTATCACTTACATATACATATACTAGTATTCATTGTGCTCTTACTGTTTTTGCTCAGAAACTCTTCTGTTTTCTTCTTCTCCCACACCCAGTACCAGCATTCTTAGTTCCTCATGTGACATCTATGCTACCAGATTATTCCTTCCTTCTACTTCTCAGTTCCTTCCCATTTAAAAATATTCATTGCTGTGTCACAGTAACCTCATCCAAAAGAAGGATGGAGAGACTTGTTTCATTTCATTATCCTAGATATTCTGTATGTACCAGAGATGATGGAAAAGTAGAAACATAAAAAACGTGTTTGAGAGCCATCAAAGTACATTTTGCAAATTTCAAAGGACTGCTGATAATTAGTGGATACAAAAGTAAAGTTACTCATATTACCTGCAAACGAATATATTTGGTATTTTAAATACCCACTTAATTTTTGTGTTATGCCTTTAATGTATGTTTGCTTTTTAATTGAGGAAGAACTAATATTCATGGGCAACTACTAGACATTTTTCTTTTATATATGTATATTATTAAAATATTTCTATGAGAAACCTATTAGTCTAATTTTGAGACAAGGAAACAGAAATTCTAGGAAATAAAATAACCAAGGTAGCACAGTTATTAAGTGGACTAGATAGGAATTAAAGCCAGATAAAAGGCTGCTACCAGGAGGCTGGTGTCAGTATTGCTTGATGCAAATAAATTAATACCTAAGCATACAAATTTTTCTCCTCAGGAAAATACAGTATTGTGAAAATAAATAAAGTATAAGGCTTCCCGGAATTGATATCTGTATTTTTATTATGAATTAAAGTTCAAATGTAAATATTGGAAACTGACTAAATACAAATTAAGTTTAATGTTTCTAAAACATAATCTTAAGCACTTTGGGGTTAGAATTATCTTCAAATTTTTTCCTTTACCCATGGTATAACTCTTGCTGTCCCTCTGAGACTTTCCTAGAACTTTAAATGCCTCTTGGCCTCCTTCCTGAATAACTGGACAAAAATCTTGATTCTGTTTTGATAAGATAAATACCAGAAATAATATTTTATTCCTGTTGTCAGGATATCATAAAACCCTTGTGTGGCACTCTATTGAGAATTTCTATTCTAATTTCAAAACTTTCATAGTAAGATAATGAGTCCATCTCCCATCATAGCCAATACCGGATTTTATTAAAATAATATAAAAAGTAAAATCTCTAGTGTAAGAACTTTTGCTGTATGCAAGAAAATGGAGAACATGCGTGGTCATACATATTGAAATAGCTAAAGGCAGCACATAAATACAAACCTAATTTCTAAGGTAAGTGATGAACTACTTGATCTTTTCCAGGTATGTGGCAGACTTTCAGCTTTCTTCACCTCATTTAATAAGAATAAAATGTCTGCATTATTTGGCTGCTTCTGGAATATGGTTAAAAAGAGAGAGAGAGAGAGAGGGAGGGAGGGAGGAAGAGAGAGAGAGAGAGAGAGAGAGAGAGAGAGGGAATGCATAGCCCAACCTTTTAACAGGATGCTTTTTAACTAATCATTTCAATGTGCTCTTTGCAGAGAAAGCTAACATTGTTAACACCAAACTTAAAAGGAACTTGATGATTTACAGCTCACAATTAAAAGATTTATCAAATTATCAAGCTTTCAAGCATAATTTCAGTTTGGAGGAAAGTACAAAGAGTGCCAGTGCCCCAGAGGAATGGAGAACAATTGCCTGAGGCTATGCAGGGTGAATCCCAGTAGTGGTGTGTGCACCTAAGTCTTATACACACTGTTCTAACGAGGACACTGGCCAGGAAGGAGGAAACTTGTGGTTGAGAAAGTGATCTCTCCCGGTAGACAGACTCAAAATTATTATGCATTTTTGCAAAACTGTGAAAAATCGATTTTCATTTTTTGAAGAGATTTGATTTAGGGATTTGACTGTTACTTAATCTTACTGTACCTCTTGAGGTCTGAGAATGGTGGTAACTTGGAAAAGGTAAGAATGTGTGTGACAAAAAGAAAATGAACACAGAAAACCCCAGCTTTTTTTCTGTGCGGTTGAACAAGCCTGCAAATCAAAGCTGAATTAAAATGCATCCAGAACCTTTACAAAAGAAAGCTAGTCAAGAATGGAGACTGGCATCATCACAGACTGTAAAACCTTAATCGGTGTTATTTAAGGAAACTTTGAAAGGTCTGATGCCAATCTAGAGCTGTTGCCAAGACCTACATCAGGAATGTGTGTATCTATCTGGCATCCTTCTGTGGAGAAGTGGCAGCTAATCCATCTTTCCTCTTGTCTTATTCTGTGGGGGAAAAATAAGAAAAATGACCGGGATGATGAGACATTGATCCATTCCTGTGCTCCATTCCTATGCCCAATACATGTAACACTACAGCTTACCAAAGCATAACTGAGGGCTGGATTGTATAGATTAATATGTAATCCATTTTCTGTTTGAAGTTGAAAACTTTTTCCTCCCAAAGCCACATAGTTTGGTTCCTTGAAAATCATTTTAAGGATGTAATCTAGGCCGAATAGCCAACCACCTGCTTACACACAAAATAGCAATATAAAAACAATACTATACAGAATGAAAAGAATCAACTGGCAGCCATTGGGTCAGTAAAACTTCATTACCACTTTGAATCACATCGAATATTTGTAGTTTGCTTCATGAGTATTATAAAACTCCCTTTAACACAATGCAATTACTAATTCTTATTGTCCCCCAGATGTTATTATTCTAAAGATGACTTACTGAAATGAAATTAAAACTTTCTCAGAATATTTGTACCAAAACTGATAATTTTGCAAATAAAACCTAGTTGTACTACAAAATTATTGTCTCGTGATGTACCACAATATATACAAAAGGTGACTAATTATATTAATTAGACTATGTTATCAAAATCAACCTTCCAAATCTAATTAATACATGCACAGCATATTCTACATGGCAATTTTAATTTGTATTTTAATTGTAGTAGCTGTTTCTCAAAACCTACTGTACATGTTAACTGGCCTGGACTAAGAGCTACTCTGAATGACCTAATTATATAAAGAAAAGTAAACCAAGATTTTTATAATGATCTTATATAATTATTGTATTTTAGTAGTTGCTGTACTTTTAAATATTTATGGTGTAAATGAGAAGTTTGCTTATAGCTGTGTTTTCAAACAGCAGTTTTCACCTAGAGTGGGGAAAGTGTTTATAAATGGTAGAATCTTGCATATTGGTAT
This sequence comes from Catagonus wagneri, assembly GCA_004024745.2. Taxonomy (NCBI): domain Eukaryota; kingdom Metazoa; phylum Chordata; class Mammalia; order Artiodactyla; family Tayassuidae; genus Catagonus; species Catagonus wagneri. The sequence goes on from PVHT021183696.1 coordinate 13,430,856, forward strand.
GTTAACATAAATTATTTGCTTTGAAATCACCAATTTAAAAAATAAACTGGGAGGTCCCATTGTGACTCTGTGGAAACAAATCTGACTAGTATCCATGAGGACGGGGGTTTGATCCATGGCCTCACTTAGTGAGTTAAGGATCCAGTGTTGCCGTAAGTTGTGGTGTAGGGCATAGATGTAGCTTGGATCCTGCATTGCTGTGGCTGTGGTGTAGGCTGGCAGCTACAGCTCTGATTCAGCCCCTAGCCTGGGAACGTCCATATGTCATGGGTGCAGCCCTAAAAAAATAATAATAAAAAATAAAATAAAACAAATAAAAATAAAACAAAAATGAAAATACCATATCAAGGTAAAAGCCAAAATATAAACATTCAGTTTTGTATTTGGATTAATTCAAAATATAAACAGGCTCAGTTTGGTTTGAGAGAGTCTTTGGCTTATAAAAACTTAAGAGAATAAAACAAGTATAGATATGGATTCAAGTGATAAAACACTATTTTAATTGAAAAAAATGAAAGTAGTGGTCTTTTAAAAAATTAATTATTTGTCTTTAATTTATCTTTTTTTTTTTTTTTTGGCATTTTGGGGCTGCACCTGCAGCGTATTGAAGTTCCCAGGCTGGAGGGAATCAGAGCTACAGCTGCCAGCCTACACCACAGCAACGCTAGATCTGACCTGAATCTGTGACCTATACCACAGCTGAGGGTGATGCCAGATCTTAACTCGCTGAGCAGGGCCAGGGGTAGAACCTGCAACCTCATGGATACTAGTTAGATTCTTTACCACTGAACCACATTGGGAACTCCTTTAATTGTGTCTTAAGACATTTTGCAGTTAAGGAGCCTTAGTTGGTAGTCTGGCTTATGAAGTTCCTTTCTTTCTTTTCCTTCCTTCCTTCCTTCCTTCCTTCCTTCCTTTGTTTTTGCTTTTTTTAGGGCCACACCTGCAGCATATGGAGGTTCCCAGGTTGAATCGGAGCTACAGCTGCTAGCCTACACCACAGCAGCAACAATGTGGGATACAAGCCATGTGTGCAACCTACCCCACATCTCACAGCAATGCCAGATCCTTAAACCACTGAGTGAGGGCAGGGATCAAACCTGCAACTTCATGTTTCCTGGTCGGATTCCTTTCTGCTGTGCCACAATGGGAACTCCTTGTATCTTTTTTTTTTTTATTTAACATTGTTATTGTTTTATCTTTTCTTTCAAAACTTTATTTTCAGTGGGAAAAATATGGAGGAAAATGCTATTTTTTATCACATGTCCATGAAAGGAAGAGGCTTTCAAGAGTGTTTATACTGACCATTGAAGTTAAAGGTTTTAGCATAAACGTTGCATTGCTGTGATTGAGTTGTGATGATTTAAATTAATGTTCAAACTAGTTAAATATGGACCTAGTGTGGGTGGTTTCTTTTCACATTTTCTACTCCATATTAAAAGCAAATGCTGGCTGCTCATTGGGAACTACAATATTTACAGTAAAATAGGAGAGAAAGGTATCTAATGAAATTATTATTTAAGGTGTAAAGTGGTGTTCAGAGAGCTCTGTAATCTCATCAGAAGTACTTTTTTGACCTCATTTATTTTACTCAATGAATTTCATTACATTTATAGTTGTACAACAATCATCACAACCAAATTTTATAGCATTTCCATCCCAAACTCTCAGTGTATCCCCCCATCCCCCAACCTGTCTCATTTGGAAACCATAAGTTTTTCATAGTCTGTGAGTTAGTATCTGTTCAGCAAAAAAGTTCATTGAGTCCTTTTTTTAGATTCTACATATAAGTGATAGCATTTTATGTTGATGTCTCAATGTCTGACTGACTTAACTTAGTATGATAATTTCTAGGTGCATTCATATTGCTGCAAATGCTGTTATTTCTTTCTGTTTAATAGCTGGGTAACATTCATTGTATATGTACCACATCTTCTATATCTACTCCTGTTGGTGGACATTTAGGTTGTTTCCATGTCTTGGCTTTTATATATATTGCTGCAATGAACATTGGAGTATATGTGTCTTTTTGGGTCATGGTTTTCTCTGGATAGATGCCCAGGAGTGAGCTTGCTGGGGTCAAATGGTAATTCTGTTTTTAGTTTTCTGAGGAATCTCCATAAGGTTTTCTGCAGTGGTTGCACCAACTTACGTTCCTACCAATAGTGTAATAGGGTTCCTTTTTCTCTACACACTTATTGTTTGTAGACTTTTTGATGATGGCCATTCTGGCTGGTGTAAGGTGGTACCTCATAGTGATTTTGATTTGCATTTCTCTAATAGCAAGTGATATTGAACATCTTTTCATGTGTTTTTTGGCCATCTGTATGTCTTCTTTGGAGAATTGTCTGTTTAGATCAGATCTTCTCTCCATTTTTTGATGGGGTTGTTCATTTTTTTTTTTTTTGTATTGAGCTGCAGAAGGTGTTTATAAATTTTGGAGATTAATCCTTTGTCAGTTGATTCATTGGCAAATATTTTCTCCAATTCTGTGGGTTGTCTTTTTGTTTTGTTTACGGTTTCCTTTGCTGTGCAGAAACTTTTAAGTTCAATGAGGTCCCTTTTGTTTATTTTTGTTTTTATGGTCAATACTCTTAAGAGGTGGCACTGAGAAGATGTTGCTGTCCTTTATGTTGCAGAATGTTTGGGCTATTTTTTCCTGTTAAAAGTTTTATATTGTCATGTCTTACATCTAGATCTTTAATCCATTTTGAGTTTATTTTTGTGTGTGGTGTTAGTAAGTGTTCTAATTTCATTCTTTTACATATGGCTGTCCAGTTTTGCCAGCACCACTTATTGAAGGGGCTGTCTTTTTCTCCATTGTGTGTTCTTGCCTCTTTTGTCATAGATTAGTTGACTGTAGGTGGGTGGGTTTAATTTTGGGCTTTCTGTTCTGTTCCACTGATCTATATTGCTGTCTTTGTGCCAGTACCATGTGATTCTTATGACTGTAGCTTTGTAGTATAGTCTGAAGTCAGGGAGCCTGATTTCTCCAGCTCCATTTTTCTTTATCATGATGGCTTGGCTATTCTGGGTCTTTTGTGCTTCCAAAAAAACTTTAAAATATTTTGTTCTAGAATTGTGAAAAATATTCTTGGTAATTTGATAGGGATTGCATTGAATCTAGATTGCCTTGGGTAGTATAGTCATTTTGAAAGTATTGACTCTTCCAATCCAAGAGCATAATATGTCTTTCCATCTGTTTATGTCATCTTTGATTTTTTTCATCAGTGTCTTATAGTTTTCAGAGTGTAGGTCTTTTGTCTCTTTAGGTAAGTTTATTCCTAAGTATTTTATTCTTTTTGATGTGATCGTAAATGGGATTGCTTCCCTAATTTCTCTTTCTGATCATTCTTTGTTAGTATATAGAAATGCAGTCTATTTCTGTGTATTAATTTTGTATCCTGTGACTCTGCCAAATTCATTGATGAGCTCTAAAAGTATTCTGGTAGAGTCTTTAGGATTTTCTAAGTATATTATATCATCTGCAAATAGTGATAGTTTTACTTCTTCCTTTCCAATTTGGATTCCTTTTATTTCCTTTTACTTCTCTGATAGCTGTGGCCAAGACTTCCAAAATTACATTGAATAGTAGTGGCGAGAACAGACATCCTTGTCTTGTTCCTGATCTCAGCAGGAATTCTTTCAGCTTTTCATCATTGAGAATGCTGTGAGCTCTGGGTTTGTCACATATGGCCTTTATTATTTAGGTAGGTTCCCGCTATGCCCACTTTCTGAAGGATTTTTATCAGAAATGGGTGTTGGATTTTTGTCAAAGGCTTTTTCTGCATCTATTGAGAGGATCATACGGTTTTTACTCTTCAGTTTGTTAATGTGGTGTATCACACTGGTTGATTTGCAAATATTGAAGAATCCTTGCATCCATGCGATGAATCCCACTTGATGATGATGTACAATCCTTTTAATGTATTGTTGGATGCGGTTGGCTAGTATTTTGTTGAGGATTTTTGCATCTGTGTTTATCAGTGAGATTGGCCTATAATTCTCTTTTTTTGTGATATCTTTGTCTGGTTCTGGTATCAGGTAATGGTTGCCTCATAGAATGAGTTTGGGCATATCTCTTCCTCTGCAATTTTTTTGGAAGAGTTTCAGAAGGATAGGTGTTAGCTCTTCTCTAAATGTTTGATAGACTTCGCCTGTGAAGCCATCTGGTCCTGGACTTTTATTTGTTGCAAGTTTTTTAATCACAGTTTCAATTTCAGTACTAGTGATTGGTCCATTTATCTTTTCTATCTCTTCATGGTTTAGTCTTGGAAGATTGTACTTTTCTAAGAATTTTTACATTTCCTCTAGGTTTTCCATTTTTTTGACATATGGTTGCATATGGTAATCTCTTATGATCCTTTGTATTTCTGTGATGTCCATTGTTATTTCTCCTTTTTCACTTCTAATTTTATTGATTTGAGTCCTCTCTCTTTTCTTCTTGGTAAGTCTAAGGGTTTATCAATTTTGTTGACCTTTTCAAAGAACCAGCTTTTAGCTTCATTGATCTTTTCTGTGATTTTCTTTGTTTCCATTTCATTAATTTCTGCTCTGATCTTTATGATTTCTTTTCTTCTACTAACTTTAGGTCTTGTCAGTTTTTCCCTCTCTAGCTGCTTTAGATGTAAAGTTAGATTGTTTATTTGAGCTTTTTTTTGTTTCCTGAGGCAGGCTTGTATTGCTATAAACTTTCCTGTTAGAACTGCTTTTGCTGAATCCCAGAGGTTTTGGAGTGTCGTGTCTTTGTTGTCATTTGCTGCTAGGTGTTTTTAAATTTCCTCTGATTTCTTCAGTGATCCATTGGTTATTTAGTAGCGTTTTGTTTAGTCTCCACGTATTTGTATTTTTGGCCATTTTTTTCTTGTTGTTTATTTCCAGTCGTATAGCATTGTGGTCAGAGAAGATGCTTGAAATGATTTCAGTTTTCTTAAAGTTACCAAGGCTTGATTTGTAGCCAAGGATGTGATCAATCTTAGAGAATGTTCCGTGCACACTTGAGAAGAATGTGTATTCTGTTGCTTTTGGATGGAATGTCTTATAAATATATATTAAGTCCATCTGATCTAATGCTTCATCCAGGGCCTGAGTTTCCTTATTGATTTTCTGTCTGGATGATGTGACCATTACTTTAAGTGGTGTGTTAAAAGTCCCCCACTATTATTGTATTATTGTTGATTTCTCCTTTTAAGGTTGTTAGCAGTTGCCTATATGTTGTTTTGAGCCTATGTTTGGTGCATAAATATTTAAAATGGGTATATCTTCTTCTTAGATTGATCCTTTGATCATTATGTAATGTCCTTCCTTGTCTCTTTGAATGTTCTTCATTTTAAGGTCTATTTTGTCTGATATAAGAATTGCTACTCCAGCTTTCTTTTGATTCCTGTTTGCATGGAATATTTTCTTCCATCCTCTCACTTCCAATTTGTATGTGTCCCTAGAAGTGAAGTGGGTCCCTTGAAGACAGCATATATATGGGTCTTGTTTTTTTATCCATTAAGCCAGTGTATGTCTTTTGGTTGGGGCATTTAGTCCATTAACATTTAAGGTTATTATTGATATGTATGTCCTTATTGCCATTTTATTAACTGTTTTGGGTTTTTTGTTTTTGTTCTTTTTTCTTCCCTTGTTATTTCCTCTTGTGGTTTGATGATTATTTTAGTGTTGTATTTTAGTTGATTTTTCTTATTTGTGTGTGTATCAATTGTAGATTTTTGATTGGTTGTTACCGTGAAGGCATACACACACACACACACACACACACACACACACACATACACATACACATACACACATATATGATTGTTTTAAATTGTTGGTCTCTTAATTGCAGGTGCATCTCCAGTGTCCTGCATTTGTATCCTCCTCATGATTTCTGATTAAGGTGGCATCATTGTGCACAGATAATTTCCTATCTTTACCAGCATGTGCCTTTACTGGTGAGCCTTGCCATTTGTGGTATTTTTTTTTTTTTTTTCTGGTTGTGTCCTTTAATTTTCTGCCTAGAGAAGTTCCTTCACTATTTGTTGTAAAGCTGGTTTCATGTTGCTGAATTCTCTTAGCTTTTGCTTATCTGTAAAGCTTTTGATTTTTCCTTCAAATCTGAACGAGACCCTTGCTGGATAAAGTAATCTTGGCTGGGAGTTTTATCCTTTCATCATGTTAATAATATCATGCCACTCCTTTCTGGACTGCAGAGTTCTGCTAAGAAATCTGCCGATAATCTTATCAGGGTTCCCTTGTGTGTTCTTTGTTTCTTTTCCCTAGCTGCTTTCAGTATTTTCTCTTTGTCTGTAGTTTTGGTCAGTTTGATTAATAAGTGTCTCGGGGTTTTCCCCCTTGGGTTTATTTTATATAGTTGCACTTCTTGGATTTGAGTGAGTGGTCCTTTCCCATGTTATGGAAGTTTTCAGCTCTTATCTCTTCGAATATTTTTCCTGTCCTTTTTCTCTCTGTCTTTTCCTTCTGGCACCCCTATAATATGGATGTTAGTGCATTTAATATTGTCCCAGAGTTCTCTGAGAATCTCTTCATTTATTTTCAATCTTTTTTTCTTTTCTGTTCTTTACCAGTGATTTCCACTAGTCTGTCCTCCACCTTGCTTATTTGTTCTTCTGCCTCTTGTATTATGCTGTTGGCTGCCTCTAATGAATTTTTTATTTCAGTTATTGTATTTTGCACCTTGTATGTCTTTGCTCAGTGTTTCCTGTAAATTATCAGTCTCTCTCTGCAGTTTATTTCCAGTGTCATGCATCATCTTCAGCATCATCAGTCTAAATTCTTTTTCCTGGAGTCTCATAATCTCTAGATCACTCACCTGTTTTTTTCTGTTTTTTTTTTCTTTCTCCCTTATCTGAGTTATAGTTTTCTGCCTTTTCATTTTTATAGGGTTTTGGTGTGGTGTCTTTTTTGCAGTCAATAGAATTATAGCCTCTCTTACTTCTGGTGTCTGCCCCCCTTGTGGCTGAAGTTGGTATGGGGTCTTGCTGTAGGCTTCCTGATGGGAGGGACTGGTGCCTGCCCACTGGTAGGTGGGGCTGATTTCTATCCCTCTGGTGGGTTGAGCTTTGTCTCTGGGTGATTAGAGGTGGCTGTGTGCCTAATGTATCTTTAGGCAGCCTGTTTATTGATGGGCGAGGTGGTGATCCCAACTGGATTATTGTTTGGCCTGGGTCTTCTCAGAACTGATGGGTGGGACCAGATTTTCCCAAAATGGCCATCTACAGAGAAACGCACGCTGAATATTCCTGAGAGCTTTGTGTCCAATGTCCTTCCCCTACAATGAGCCACAGTCAGCCCCTGTTTTTCCAGGAGATCCTCCAAGAACTGCAGTCAGTTCTGACCAGGATTACTTTTGAACCATTGCTTTGCCATGGGACTCAGTGCACATGAAATCTGTGTTCACCTTTCAAGAATGGAGTTTCAGTTTCCCCCAGTCCCGTGAAAGCTCCTGCATACAAGCCCCACTGGACTTCAATGCCAGATGCTCCCAGGGCTCTTTCTGCCAATACAAGATCCCCAGACGTGAGGATTTGTTATGGGGTCAGAACTCTCACTCCTGTAGGAGTGAGATTTGGCCTTTTCTTTGTCTTCTGGAGTAGGATATCTTTTTTAAAGTTTCCAGTCCATTTTGTTGAAAGTTTTTCAGCATTTGGATGTAATTTTGTTGTTTTTCTGAGAGCAGTTGAGCTCCAGTCCTTCTATTTCGTCATCTTAATCCTGCCCTCTATTCCTTTTTTGTCTTTTTAGGGCCACATCCATGTCATATCCAAAAGTACTTTCAAAGCAATTTTTGTGCTTACATAGAATACATACAGCTGATTTTGTCAATTACTTGTATCATGGTTAGTAATATAGTCATAATTTAATAGAACATAATTTCTGGGCAAAAACTGACCTCTGTGATGTGATAGATATGTTATTCAAGAAACACTAAAACTGAAAATTCCAGGAAAAACAAAAAGTTATGAAAAGAAAAATATTGTCAAAAATACAAAGCAAACCCAAATGTGGTATCATTTTAAGAATATGTAGAGTTAAATAGAAAATCCAAGACCAGGAATGTTCTCTCACCGGCATTGTCATTCCAGCACATTTCTTGATATGGCAGTAAATGCTTAAAGAAACATAGGAATATTAATCAGCTTCTGGCCTATGCCACAGCCACAGTAATGCAGGATCTGATGCTCGATCCTTAAACCCCTGAGCGAGGCCAGGGATCAAACCTGTGTCCTCATGGTTACTAGTCAGATTCGTTTCCATTATGCCCCAGCAGGAATTCCTATAGTAATCCATTTTTAACTGAAAAAATTAAAAATATATTTGATGATATGATAAAAGGAGAAAGTGGAAAGGTTGAAGAAAAGTCAAGGACAAGGAGATTAAGATGGCGGAATAGAAGGACTGGAGCTCAACTTCTCTCCCAAATAACAGCAAAAATACAACCAAATGCCAAGCAACCTTCAACTAAATGGACTGTAAACTTCCAAAAAAGATACTCTGCACCAGAAGACACAGTGGAGACCACATCAAGAGGTAGGAGGGGCGATTATGTGATAGAAACAACCCCATACCTCCCGGGTGGGAAGCCCCACAGACTGGAAAGTAACTGCATCACAGAGACTCAGCTACAGGAATGAGAGTTCTGAGCCTCACGTCAAAACCCCACGCCTGGGGATCGGGCACAGGGAGAAAGAGCCCATGGAGCATCTGGCATTGAAGGCCAGCGGGCCTTGTGTGCAGGAGCTCCACAGGACTGGGGAAAACAGAGACCCCAGTCTTGAAAGGCACACACAGACTTTCACGTGCACTGGGTCCCAGGGCAAAGCAGTCTCCAGAGGAATCTGGGTGGAACCTGACTGCAATTCCTGGAGGATCTCCTGGGAAAACAGGGGTGACTGTGCCTTGTGGGGGAAGGGCATTGGAGGTGAAGCTCTCGGGGACATTCAGCAGCCTGCATTTCTCTGGAGGTGGCCATTTCTGGGAAAAATCTGCTCCCTCCCATCAGCCCTGAGAAGCCCCAGGCCAAACAACAATTCAGATGGGATCTCAGCCCCACCCATCAGTAAACAGGCTGCCTAAAGACCCCTCAGGCACACAGCCAGCCTCTAATCTTATCCAGAGACAAAGCCCCATCCATCAGAGGGAGAGGAATCAACCCCACCTACCAGTGAGCAGGTATCAGTCCCTCCCATCAGGAAGCCTACAGCAACCCCCCTCCATACCAACTTTAGCCACAGGGGAGGCAAACACCTGAACTAAGAGAGGCTACAGCTCTATTGTCGACACAAAGGTCACCACACCAAAAACCTACAAAAATGAAAAGACAGAAAACTCTAACTCAGATAAGGGAGAAAGAGAAAAGCCCAGAGAAAACAGCTCAGTGATGAGAAGATTATCAGCCTCCCAGAAAGAGACTTTAGATTGTTGATGCTGAAGATGATGCAAGGCATTGGAAATAGACTGGAGGCAAAGATTGATCATTTACAGGAAACACTGAGCAAAGAAATACAAGCTGTAAAAATTAAACAAGAAGAGATGCAAAATACAATAACTGAAATAAAAAATTCCTTAGAAGCAGCCAACAGTAGAATACAGGAGGCAGAAGAGCGAATCAGTGAGGTGGAGGACAGATTAGTGGAAATCACTAATGCAGACGAGAAAAGAGATAAAAGATTGAAAGGAAATGAGCAGAGT
>PVHT021183696.1:13444562-13454836 GCA_004024745.2 Catagonus wagneri
GGTACATACACACAATGGAATGTTACTCAGCCATTAAAAGGAACGAATTACCAACATTTATAGCAACATGGATGGACTTAGAAATTATCATGCAAAGTGAAACCAGTCAGACAATTAGACAGCAACACCCAATGCTACCGCTTACATGTGGAAACTAAAAAGACACAATGAACCTTCTTACAGAACAGACAATGACTCAGAGACTTTGGAAAACCTTGGTTTTTCAAATAAGACAATGCACTGGGGGTTTGGGATACAAAATCTGTAAAATTGACTTGTGATGATTTATGCACACCTATAATTGAAATAAAATCCATTAAGAGAAAAAAAATAAAAAAAAAGGAAAGCAAAAAAAAAAAAGTCAAGGACAATAAAATTTGACAAATGACAACAAAGATAAGACAATCCAAAACCTATGGGATGCAGCAAAAGCAGTTCTAAGAGGAAAATTTGTAGTAATACAAACCTACCTCAGGAAACAAATAAAAGCTCAAATAATCAACCTAACTTTTCAGCTAAAGCAGATAGAGAAGAACAGACAAGACCTAAAGTTAGTAGAAGAAAATAAATCATAAATATCAGAGCAGAAATCAATGAAATAGAAATGAAGAAAATCATAGAAAAGATCAATGAAACTAAAAGCTGGTCCTTTGAAAAGATCAACAAAATTGATAAACACTTAGCCAGATTTATCAAGAAAAAAAGAGAAAGGACACAAATCAATAAAATTAGAAATGAAAAAGGAGAAGTGAAAACAGAAATCACAAAAATAACAAGGGATCATAAGATATTACTATATGCAACCATACAGCAATAAAATGGAAAACCCCAAAGAAATGGACAAATTCTTAGAAAAGTATGATCTTCCAGGACTAAACCAAGATGAAATAGAAATTATGAATAGACCAATCACAAGTTCTGAAATTGAAGCTGAGATTAAAAAACTTCCGACAAATAAAAGTCCAGGACCAGATGGCTTCACAGGTGAATTCTGTCAAACATTTAGAGAAGAGCTAACACCTATCCTTCTGAAACTCTTCCAAAAAATTGCAGAGGAAGGGACACTCCCAAACTCTTTCTATGAGGCAACCATCACCCTGATACCAAAACCAGACAAAGATACCACAAAGGAAGAAAATTACAGGCCAATCTCACTGATGAACATAGATGCAATAATACTCAAGAAAATACTAGCCAGCTGCATCCAACAATACATTAAAAGGATTATACCTCATAATCAAGTGGGATTTATCCCATGGATGCAAGGATTCTTCAATATCTGCAAATCAATCTGTGTGATATACTACGAAGGGTGAAAACCATATGATCCTCTCAATAGATGCTGAAAAAGCCTTTGACAAAATCCAACACCCAACAAAAGGAATCCAAATTGGAAAGGAAGAAGTGAAACTCACTATTTTCAGATGACATGATATATACCTAGAGAATCCTAAAGACTACCAGAGTACTTTCAGAGCTCATCAGTGAATTTGGCCAAGTCGCAAGAAACAAAATTAATACACAGAAATCAACTGCATTTCTATATACTAACAAAGAAAGATCAGAAAGAGAAATTAGGGAAGCAATCCCATTAACCATCACATCAAAAAGAATCATATACTTAGGAATAAACCTTCCTAAAGAGACAAAAGACCTGTACTCTGAAAAGTATAAGACTCTGATCAAAGAAATCAAAGATAACATAAACAGATGGAAAGACATATTATGCTCTTGGTTGGAAGAGTCAATATTATCAAAATGACTCTACTACCCAAGGCAATCTACAGATTCAATGCAATCCCTATCAAATTACCAAGGACATTTTTCACGGAACTAGAACAAAATATTTTGAAGTTTTTTTGTAAGAACAAAAGACCCAGAATCTCCAAAGCCATCCTGAAAAAGAAAGGCGGAGCTGAAAGAATCAGGCTCCCTGACCTCAGACTATGCTACAAAGCTACAGTCATCAAAACCATATGATACTGGCACAAAGACAGAAATATAGATTAGTGGAACAGGATAGAAAACCCAGAATTAAACCCACACACCTGTAGTCAACTAATCTATGACAAAGGAGGCAAGAATATACAGTGGAGAAAAGACAACCTCTTCAATAAGTGATGCTGGGAAAACTGGACAGCCACATGTAAAAAAATGAAACTAGAACACTTCCTAACACCATGCACAAAAATAAACTCGAAGTGGTTTAAAGACCTAGATGTAAGACCAGATACTGTAAAACTCTTAGAGGAAAACATAGGCCGAATACTCTCCAACATAAATGAAAGCAACAGCTTCTCAATCCACCTGTTAGAGTAATAACAATCAAAAGAAAAACAAATGGGACTTATTTAAACTTAAAAGTTTCTGCACAGCAAAGGAAACCCTAAACAAAATGAAAAGACCACCCACAGAATGGGAGAAAATATTTGCAAATGAATCAATTGACAAGGGATTAATCTCCAAAGTTTACAAGCACCCTCTGCAGCTTAATACCATAAAAAACAATCTCATCAAAAAATGGGCAGAAGATCTAAACAGACAGTTCTCCAAATACAACATACAGATTGTCAAGAAACATATGAAAAGATCTTCAGCATCACTTGTTGTTAGAGAGATTCAAATTGATACTGCTATGAGGTACCACCTTACACCAGCCAGAATGGCCATCATCAAAAAGTCTATGAACAGTGAGTGCTAGAGAGTGTGTGGAGAAAAAGGAACCCTGTTACATTGTTGGTGGGAATGCAAATTGGTGCAACCACTGTGGAAAGATATGGAGATTCTTAGAAAACTAAAACTGGTTTTACCATTTGATCCAGCAATCCCACTCCTGGACATCTATCCAGAGAAAACCATGACTTGAAAAGACACATGTACTCCAGTGTTCATTGCAACACTCTATATAGTAGCCAAGTCATGGAAACAACCTAAATGCCCATCAATGGAGGAGTGGATAGGGAAGATCTGGTACATAATACACAATGGAATGTTACTCAGCCATTAAAAGGAATGAAATAACATTTGTAGCAACATGGATGGACCTAGAAATTATCATGCACAGGGAAACCAGTCAGACAATTAGACAGCAACATCAAATGCTACCACTTACATGTGGAACCAAAAAAAGGACACAGTGAACTTCTTTGCAGAACAGATACTGACTCACAGACTTTGGAAATCCTATGGTTTCCAAATGAGACAAGTTGAGGGGTTGGGGGATGCGCTGAGAGTTGGGGATGGAAATGCTATAAAATTGAGTTGTGATGATTTTGTACACCTATAATTGTAATAAAATTCATTAAGTAGTGAAAAAAAAACAAATGTCTACGATGAAATAAAATAATTCCTGAGAAGAAAAAATTTGCATTCGTTTTAACTAAAGAGGAATAGAAACATGGACTAAAATCAGTCACAGAGAAATTGAATTATTTGTATATAATTAAAGGGGTATAATAGTAATCAATATATATATTAAATTGTATATTTTATTATATAAATTAAATGCTAAGTGATATAATAAAATTTTGAAGAATGCGAAGTCTGTAAATTAAGTAAATAAAATCTCCAACTTTCCTATCAAGCCATTAAATGGTATTGTGTTTAGACAGTTATTAAATCTTTTTCCCGTTCATTTCCTCTCTCCTTTCTCATTATCTTCTTTAAAAAATTATTTTCTTTAAGATGGTTGATTTATGTTTGAATAAAATGTATTTAAATTGGATAAAAGTCATAAATTTAGTCTGAATCTTTGAAAAGTTTTTTTAACTCCAGTGTGCTATTTTAATATACTTGAATTGTTTTGAGCTATTGCCTGTTTGTTTCACTTTTGCCTTTATTTGATTTGACATTATGTTTTTAAAGTTATATCCAGTTTGCTGTGAGTATATTTATTATCTTTTTTGAAAGTTGTGATTTGTTAACATTTGTAGTCATTACTTAAATAAATCCTAAAATTAAACTAATCAATGGAATTTAACGAGAAATCTTTTGCCTTTCATATGATGAAATATACACCTTTATGTAGTACTGACTTCATGTCTCAATCAACAGTGTCCCATTATCCAAGACCGTTAGCTGGATGAGATATTTTATAGTATTTGGAGTACAGTGTCTGCTATGTAGTGGGGTGGATCATGTTCCTGTTATCTATGCAAATAAGATTTGATTAAAATGAAATTAGAAATAGATGTTTGCATTCTGTCACTTTAAAGGAAGTTAATTTTATCCAGTATTTGTTCTTGAAGTGACCAAACGTCTAGGATTTTGACAGGCTTTGACTAAACAACAATGTTCCTTGTTAGAATATTTGCTTTGGCAGAATTTGACCTGTTAATAACAACCACAACCTTGTAAACTTCATATATTTTCATATACTAAATAAGTTTTTGCACAGCATCGTGATATAGCACACACTGATAAAATCTGAGAGGGTGACTTGTTCCAAAAGATTTTTCATGTCTTTTATATTGTTTTCTAGGGCACTCATAGCTACATTTCTGGGTAGCTAAGTCAAACCTACTTAATTCCAGATCAAGAAAGATGACATTTTGGTGGTTAGGTGATGATTTATTAGTTTTAAAGTTTCCTTTTTCACCTCCTACCCAATTTGAATGGTGGTGGGGCTCTAAGAATGTTGTCTGGAAATGATGAGCTGATTTAATTTTGAAAGATTTCTCTTCCCACCCAATGTTTGTGTAGGACATAATACAAAACTTGTTGATGTCAGCTCTTCATTCAGTGTGGGTTTCAGCCATGTTTATCTTCCAGAGACCTCACAGCAACAACTAACCTCTCCTGACCACATGATTTGATTACTGTAATTCACAGTCTTTAGATCCTCCCACTTAAACCTTCTCTTTCTTTGAAGATTGCTTCAAGGTTTATTGCATGCTGATTGCTCAATAATTAGCTCTAGGGATTTAGGAAAATATTTTAAATACTGGAGCTGACTGAAATAAAAAATGTTAAGCACTTACACTGAGTAATAATGTGCTATATAGAAGAGACAATTCCTTTGGTAACCGTTCCTTGTGATTAAAACAATGGATTAATGGATAAGAAAGTATGCCAAAAAGACTATTGGATAAGCGTCCTGCTTTTCATTCGAGCCATCCCAGACAGATGTGATTAATTGCATTAAAAATAACTTTGCTTTTATAACTGGCAAGCCAAAGGCTTTATCATTCTGAGAATCCAAAATTTGGACAAATTTGTTTTTATTTTCCAGTTATAAAGATTCACATCCCAGGATCTTGAATAAAAGAAACCTTCATACTCCAGAAGTGGTAACTTGTATGTTTTAACAGATCAGTCTATCTTCTAATGTCTCAAACAGGGTGTATCATATTTTTCCTACTATACAGCTCCATTAGCAGATGTCTTCTGACCTTGAAGCTGCCTGAAGGAGCTTCCCTACTGCTGGTGCTTCAATGCCCTGGATCAGTTTGCCAGGATTTATATTCAGAATAGAATCTCCTGCTGAACTCAAGAGTTTCCAGTTCTCAAGAAGCTAGAGCAGTGTTGGTTCTCATGATATATTAACACTGTGCTTTAAAAATCACTCAATAAAGTCATCTGTAGCAGTAGGCTATTACCTTGTAACAAGCCACTTTAAAATTTAATGACTTAAAATAATAAACATTTTTAATTATCATGAATCTGTGGGTAAATGTGGTAATTTTTCGGTCTTATTCTCACTCATATATCATGTCTACACATAGCTGAGGTTTGGTAGGTAGATTTGCTAGTTTGGTTTAAGGTCATTTTTGCTATTGAGTGATCCAGGATGGCCTTGACTTAGGTAACTGTAGCTAGGCAGGCTCCTTCTCCTGGAGATGGCAGGATCTAAAGAAGAAACAAGAAAGATAAGGACGGCACTCCATGACTTCTGCAACATTCCATTGGCCAAAGCAATCCACAAGGCCAATTCACAGTCAGTTCAGGAAGAGATCGTAGAGTTATGGGATCAACAGCAAACTTTAAAGAGGTTATTAGTTCAGGCCAAAAATGCAGTCAATTGATCTACCACACCATCACATCGACTTTGCCTCTCACTTTTTAGCACACTACTCTTACTGAACCTTTGAAAGAATAATAAAATAACAATGTTTTATACATATGTATTGTTGCTATTATAAGTAACAATATTATTGGCCCTCAGGTTTTTTTATATAAGCCCTGAAACCCTGGAAAAATGAGTTTGCAATGAAAGTATTTATATTCATGCACAGAAATTGTAAGTTCACACAACAAGTTTATGACATTCGATACTGGAGCCGTGATTGTATGTCATTCCACACTAGGAGAAAGAATGGGAACTTTGAGTTTCATGCAACTGTGTTTGAATCCTGGTTCCATAATTCGCTAGTATGTAGTATGTGAATTATTTAACCTCTCTGAGCTTTAGTTTTCTCAGTGGTAAAAATAAGAATTACTGTACTGAATTTAAAATGTATAAAAAAATCTACCTGTGGTTATGTCTTAAGTGAAGCTGGCACTTTCTCCATGCTTGTTCCTTTTCTTTCTCACTTCCCCTAAGATAACTTTCATTCCTTCTTGATTTCACCACCATATATATATTCAGTAGTGCTGACTATAGATAGCATCTCTTTCCATGAAACCTCCACTCCTACCAATTTACATCTTCTGGTGTTTCTCTTCAGGGACACTATTGTCATTTTATGTGGGACCATTTTTCATAGAACAGGATTTTCCACACCCTGAAGATTTTGGCATATTTGACCACATCCACTAGTGCCAGTACCTACTCAAAGTATGGGTATGGGTTACTTCCAAATTCCCTTCACATTTCTAAACATTCCTGTAGAGGATGCTAAGAATTCTAATTGAGAATAATAACCCTTACAATCTAACTTCCACAATATTGATCCACTAAGACTGTTGTGTAAAGTACCCTAGATTGTTGAAGTTTTTCTCTGACTACATTATACTGCATTTTAAATTTCCAGGGGTGAGAGATAGGGAAAAGATTTGAAGAGAGAAGTATCTACTACAGAATGGGACCTAAGGAGTGGTGTCTTTATGTTCTGATCAGAGGTGTGATTTGAAGCATACCTGCTTTCTAAATGCCTCCTATGTATCTGTTATTATCCACTATATCTTTTTGGATTAGGACATGAAAGAACCTTGCAAAAAGGTGAGCATATTATTTTAGAACAAATTATAATATTCTTACCTATATGTACTTTTGTGCAAAATAATCTATCATGCTAGTACATAGAAGTAGCATTGACCTAAGAGATTTTAAAGGCATACCTCGGAGATATTGTGGACTTAGTTCCAGACCACCACAATAAATATTACAATACAGTAAATCACAAATTTTTGGTTCCCCAGTGCAAATAAAATTATGTTTATACTATAATGTAGTCTATTAACTGTGCAATAGCATTGTGTTTAAATCAGCAATGTACACAACTTAATTTTTAAAATATTGCTAAAACTTACAACTATCATTTAAGCCTTCAGTGAGTAATAATCTTTTTGGTGATGAAATGTCTTGCCTCAGTGTTGATGGCTGTTGACAGATTTGGGTGTTGGTTGCTGAAGGTTGGGGTTACTGTAGCAATTTATTAAAATAAAACAATGAAATTTGCTGCATCAATCGACTCTTCCTTTCACGCACAATTTCTCTGTGGCATGCAATGCTATTGATAGCATTTTACCCACAGAGAACTTTCAGAATTGGAGTCAATCCTTTCAAACCCTTTGTAAGCTGCTGCTTCATCTACTAAGTTTATTTAATATTCCAAATCCTTTGCTGTCATTTCAACAGTCTTCACAGCATCTTCACCAGGAGTAGATTTCATCTCAAGAAACCACTTTCTTTGCTCATCCATAAGAAACAACTCCTCATTTATTCAAGTTTTATCTGGAGATTGCAGCAGTTCAGTCACATCTTCAGGATCCACTTCTCATTTTAGTTCTCTTGTTATTTCCACCACATCTGCGGTTACTTCCTCCACTGAAGTCTTGAACTCATCAAAGTTATTCACGAGAGTTAGAATCAACTTCTTGTAAACTACTGTTAATGTTGATATTTTGACATCTTCCCATGAATCATGGATATTTTTAATGGCATCTAGAGCGATGAATCCTTTCCAGATTTCAATTGACTTTGCCCAGATCCAATAGAAAAATCACCATCTTGGCAGCTTTAACCTTATGGAATATATTTCTTATAAGACTTGAAAATCACAATTACTTCTTGGTCCATGGGATAGAGAGTGAGTGGATTTTGTATTAGTAGTCATGAAAACAATATTCGTCTCATATATTTTCATCAGAACTCTTGGGTGAGCAGGTGCATTGCCAATAAGCAAGTAATATTCTGAAAAAAAATCTCTGAGTAGTAGTTCTCAACAGTGGGCTTAAAATATTCAGTAAACTGTGTTATAGACAGATGTGCTTTGTTGTTCCATTTATAGAGCACAGGCAGGATAGATTTACCATAATTCTTAAGCCCCCTAGGATTCTCAGAATGTAAGTGAGCATTGAGTTTAGCTTGAAGCTACCAGTTGCATTAGCCTGTAAAGAGAGAGTCAGCCTGCTTTTGAAACTTTGAAGCCAGGAATTGACTTCTCTTATCTAGCTATGAAAGTTCTAGATGGAATCTTTTTCCAAAATAAGGTTGGTTTTTGTACACTGAAATCTTTTTTTAGCGTGCTGCCTTTATTGATTTTCTTAACTAGACCTTCTAGATACCTTGCGGCTTCCACATCAGCACTACCTGTTTCACCTTGCACTTTTATGTTACGGAGACAGCTTCTTTCCTAAAACCTTTTGAACCAATCTCTGCTAGCATCACCCTTTTCTTCTGCACCTTGCTTTCGTCTCTAAGGCTGTTTAAATTGAAGAGTTTGGGTATTGCTCTGAATTAGACTTTGGTTTAAGGGAAAGTTGTGGCTGATTTGATCTTCTATCTAGACCACTAAAAACTTTCTCCATATTAGCAATAAGTCTATTTTGCTTTCTTATCATTTGTGTGTTCACTGGAGTAGCTCTTTTAATTTCCTTCAAGAACTTTTCCTTGCCTTTACAGCTTAGCATTTGGCATAAGAGATCTAGCTCTTAGCCTTTCTTGGCTTTCAATATGCCTTTTTCATTAAGCTTAATCATTTCTCGCTTCTGATTTAAACTGAGAGATGCGTGACTTTTCCTTTCATTTGAATACATAGATGCCCCGAGAGAGGATTATTAATTTTGGCTTATTAATTTCAATATTGTTGATTCTCATGGAATAGGCCCCAAGAGAGGGAGAGAGATGAAGGAACTGCCAGTCATTGGCATAGTCATAATACACAATACCTATTGATTAAGTTTTCCAAGTTATATGGGTATGGTTTGTAGTGTACAAAACAATTACCGTAGTGACATCAAAGATCATTGATCACAGATCACCAACCATAGATCACCATAACAAATATAATAATAATGAAAAATTTCGAAGTACTGCAAGTATTACCAAAATGTGACACAGAGACAGGCTTGCTCAATGTAAGGGTGCCAGAAACCTTCATTTTATAAAATACTCAGTGTCTGTAAAATGCAATACAATGAGGTAGGCCTAAATCTACAAGGGTGAGAGGTGAAGAGGAGATTCAAATTTTGAAAACCTGGGGAAGTTTGGGAAGCAGAACTAACCATTATGAGAGTCAACCCAAACACATTAGGTATCCAGAGATTATAGAAGTAGAAGGTGTTATCAAAAGACATAAAAAATAAATATTGATTAAATTAAAATTATCCCTATGGCAGCACTTTCTATATTTTGCACTAAATCATTAGTTGAACATAGCTGGATATAAAGGCAACTTTTTACATCTCCAGTCACTATCATTGATTATTTAGATTGGCAACTTGGGTGAAGCCTTGCTCTCTCGATCCTGCATAAGCTTCTGTCCCTCCTGCCAAGTCTACTCTTTTTTAGTAGAAGATACCATTCCTAGAAAAAAAAAGTAGGTTCTGTTTTAGCCGATTAGAGAGTTAAGAGCTTTGGGTACAGAATGAATTGTACAGAACTTGAAGGCATAATAGCTTGAAAAAACTTAGAACTGGTAAAAATTTTAGAAAAAAATCAATTCTTATGGTGATTTTTAATACATAATGGGAGCTGAAAGCTACCATTAGAGATATTCAAAGAAAAGTATATTTTCTAACATAGTTTAATAAGATAGATCATTATTTCATAGACTATATAATACACATATTTTAATATTTTGTGAGGGATATTTAATATATCAAAAACTTCA
>PVHT021183696.1:13454936-13482542 GCA_004024745.2 Catagonus wagneri
AAAAAAAAAAAAAACTTCACACTGCATTACAACTCAACATTAAGAGGGAAAGGATTTGAGTAGCAGAAAATCTTTAGTAAAATATCACAATAGGTTGTACTCTAAATAACCTATTTAAAATTGTATACTCACGTCACTATACTGTACACCTGAAACTAATGTAATACTGTAAATCAGCTATATTTAAAAAAAATTTCTCTCACTCTCACTCTTGGTCTCCATTACCCTGCTTACATTTTTCTTTCTCTTTTTTTTCCATAGAATTTATCAGCTTCTAAGAGACTATCATTTATTTATTTATAATATTTATTGTTTACTATTTGTCTCCTTTTGTACTACTTGCTTTCTTAATACTGTTTGTCTCTTAGTTATATTTATTGTTTACTGTTTAAATTCCTTGAGGGCAAGAGACTGCTAAATACAGACTCCCGCCCATTCTATTCACTGCTACTTTCTAATCACCTAGAACAGTATTTGTTAAATATACAACAGAGGGAAGAAAAAGAAATGAAAAAGAAACAATAGGGCCTGGAATTTTTGAAAGATGAGGAAATATTTTTTTTATTTTTTCTTTGTCCTGGTTTTAATTAAAAACCAATATTAGGAAGTTAAATTTGTCTCCTTTAAACACTGATTTCAGGGCCCTTTCTTTTTTTTTCTCCCTTTCTTTCTCTCTTTCTTTCCCTTTCTTTCTCCCTTTCTTTCTTTCCCTTTCTTTCTTTCTCTTTCTTTCTTTCTCTTTCTTTCTTTCTTTCTTTCTCTTTCTTTCTTCTTTCTTTCTTTCTTCTTTCTTTCTTTCTTCTTTCTTTCTATCTTTTCTCTCTCTCTCTCTCCCTCTCTCTCTCTCTCTCTCATCTCTATCTCTATCTCTATCTCTCTCTCTATCTCCTTAACTAGAGTCTTCCTAACCCTCTTTGCCGATTACTGTTCACATAAACATCTGTCAGATGTGTAGGGATCTTTATTCTAGGAATGTTTTTCCTGACTCTTTATTATTTACCTTAAATATACAGGCCTTGCCCTGTCAACATGCTAAATTCCACTAAAGGTCAACTGAGCTGCCTTAAGTTCCATTCTCTTAGGACATAAAACATGAACTAGCCAGTTCAGCAAATGAATTCCCCAGATACTGTCAGTCACCTTTCCAAACCTCTTCTTTCTTGGTGGCAAAAGCCACATTGTGACTCTGGAAGGACGGCAACATCCTGAGGTCCAGTGGCAATTACTGATTTGCCAAAGCCAATCATGATGGTCCTATTCTCCTTGTCAGTGATTGGTTTAATCTTGATTATGTGTTACCATACTGGCCAATTTAAACGTGAGAAGATGTTTTTGGAGTGTTCTGGAAAAAATTTCATTTTTCTCTTTTACTGGGTAGGGAAATGACCGCATGTAATGACTGAAATTGTAGCAATCATCTTCCCATTATGACAGAAGCTATGCTGACATATTAAGGATGGCAGAGTGCTTTGTTTTGTCTTTAGACCACTTAGCTAAGCACCCATGAAACTACCTTACCTAATGACTTTGTTAGAAGAAATGTTTTTTTCTGTTGTTGTTACTGAGTACAGATTTTCTGTGATTTGCAGTTCAAAACTTAACAAATAACTACCAGTGTTATATAACTGTAGAATTTATAAAACATCCAGTAACATATTTTAATGGAGACATGCTGTAAAACTTGTTTGTACTTTAATCTGTGTTTCTGGCAAATTAGAAGATAAAAAGGTATGGGGTGCTTTTCCACCATTTTCAAAGCACACAATTTGGAAAACTGTCTATGATTTTATGGGACCAGTTTGATTCTGGACCACAAAGTAAACACTGTATTTAGTGTCTTGTATTCCTGGCTGGATATAGACAAGTTTTAAAAAAGAATAAAGTTCTGGACCAGACATATTAGACAATAAAATGGGCAATAAAATGCCTTAAGATACTCAACAATAGCTTTGAAATGGATGTTGCCAGAATGTTCACCTAAGACTGTTATGTATCCTATTGGATAATTATCTTTCCATATTTATGGATATTCTCTCTTTTAGGGATTTCCAACTCAGGATAAATAGGGATATATCCCTATTTATCTGTATTATATATAGATAGGGACATACAGGGATATGCGTGTATATATATATATATGTGTGTGTGTGTGTGTGTGTGTGTGTGTGTGTGTGTATAAGTATATATATATTTTCAAACCTAGGAAAGGAGACCATTGGCAGAAAGGAGGATGTGATAGGTAAGGTAAATCTGGTAAGAAGAATAAAATAAAACTGTTATAGAGGGTAGAAAGAGAAACAAGCTTCACTTGCAATTTTCAAGCTAGAGATGATATCTTTATGTATGAATTATCTGTGCTGAGAGAGGAATGGAGGGTACAAAGGACGCAATAACATTTAGAGTGCATTAAATTCTATAGCACTGACTTTTCTGTGCTATAGAAAAGTACTAGACCAAACATAAGCGAATGAATCGTATATCGTTTCTACACACTGCTGTGCTAGTGAATTCATCCATGATCTGAATGGTAAGAGCAAATTCATGGAGAATGAATTATAGTGTGACATAGCTAATTAATGCCAGTTCAATCTAGGCCTCTTAGGCAATCATGCCAAATTGTACAGTGCAATGGGGTGTTTTTTATGTGATAGTGGTGTATGGGGGATTGATCTGCAAATGTAAAGATGGCATCAAACTGTGGGGCCAGAACTAACTGCTCAGCATTATTGTCATCACTGAATTACAGCTTTTTGATCTGGCAAAACTGCCACAAGACTTAACATTTTGAAATACTATCATAAAATGGAATTCTGAAATAACTAGCTCATCAATCACTGACATTCCATGTTGCTTCCCGGAATTTGAAGCACATATGCAAGTATTTTAAATATCCTTTGCAGGAAAAAAACCCTTTTTAAAGACTTCATTTTATATAACAACAGACACCAGGTCTAAAAGGCCAGGTAAGAATGTTCTGCTTTTTTAAGTCATTAATATTATAATTGAGTGAAATAAGTATGAATATGAAGGAGACAAATTAAGGCATTCTTTTAGAGTAGTTGTTCAGATAATATACAGGCAAGATACCTCAATTACATATTTTTAAACTATTTCTGAGTAGCAGATTTTGTTCTCCCTTGCCAATGCCAAGTAAAACCTATTTAATAAGTGGGTCATAGATTCTTGAAAAGATATTTTCTCTGTTGTTTGCATATAGTTTGTTATATTTCTTTTAAATCATCCATGTTAATTATATTATTCAGACCCTTATTTTTGTATTTGTTCTAAGAACTGAGAGAAATGCATTCATATGTATTATATTTGTGTTCTATATATATAGACTATTGTATCCTGGCAAATCTTATACTTTAAAAAATATTTGATATATGTAAATGCATTTTGATACCTATCAATGACAGTTATCTATTCTAATAAGATATTATCTCTTGTCAAAATACTCTTCTTTGTTCTGAGGAATAAAGTTTTTGAATGCCAGTTTTTTCAGATTTTATTATCACCAGATTTATATTGGTATACATTATATCTATTTCATTCTTGCCTATTGATTTATTTTAATCTTTTTAGGTCACTTTAAATAGCAGTTATGTACAACTTATTACTGGTTTATTTTTTTTTAGAAAACTAACTCTTCCTTTAGCTGTGGTGTAGATTGCAGACATGGCTTGGATCCCGCGTTGCTGTGGCTGTGGTGTAGGCTGGCCGATTCTGGCCCTAGCCTGAGAACTTCCATATGCTATGTGTGTGGCTCTAAAAAGCAAAAACAAACAAACATTTTTCCTTTAAGCTGGTACTTTATCCCTCTTTTACATTTTTATTTTAGTTAGAATAGCAATAGCTACCACATCATATTTTTTTTTTTTTTTTTTTTTTGGCTGCACCCAAGGCATACAGAAATTCTCGGGCCAGGGATTGAACATGCACCAAAGCAATGACCTAAGCCACAGCAGTGACAACACAGGATCCTTCATCCACTGAGCCACCAAGGAACTCTAGAATTCATTGTTTTGACTATTACCTTAGTTGTATAAATTACATAAAGGTTTGCTTACAGGTAGTATGTCTCCAAAATCCCAGACAAGCTGACAATGTCTTTTTGTTTCTTTTACACATTAATAGTGACTTGGCTACAAATGGAATTTCTATTCATTCTCCTTTTCCTTGGAAACAACTTTATAGACTTGACTCCAATCCACAATGATTGCCTTAAAGAAGTCTGAGACTTCCTTAATTTTTTCTTTACAGGTGATTTGCTTCTTTTGCCCAAATGCCTTTGAAATTGTTATTATTTTATGCCCATAAGTCAATAATTTCAACAGGATATATTCTGGTTTTGAATGTTCTCTATTAACTTTTCTGGGAACGAAGTAAACCTTGTCAATGTGTAAATTCAGGTATTTTCTCATTTCAGAAAAGTATTTATTTTTAATTTTTCCCCTATTCTATTTGTTATGCTTTCTGTATCAAGGAGGCTCCAATTTTGCATATGTTTCTGTTTTCAGAATCTAGAATGTATCCTCAAACCAGTTTTTCCTATTTTATTTTTTCTCCCTTCACTCTAAGTGATAATCTTCAGGCACATACCTTCCCACTGGAAATGGTCTTCCAGTTCTTACTTCCTGTTTCTAAAGTGTTAGTTACTGCAGTGGCAACATTATCCTCAGTTTTCCAGCTATCTTTCCTATAATTTCATAACTTTCTGATTATCTCATCACTAATCTCTTCTTTCATAGATCCCATGCATTTAGCACCTGATGCATTTGTTTTCTATTTTTAATTCTGGTTCTGTTCATTCAGATTATATATTCTATGTGTATTTTGGTTGCTTTCTCCCTTTATTCGTTTCTTAGTAGAATAGCTTTATAGAATGCAAGCGAATTCTCTTTTCACCACATTTTCTGACTCTGGACTGTCTTCAGAAATAAAATGAATCCCTCTCCATTTACCTGGATGGCTAGGTATGGACAGTATGCTTTTTTTTTTATTTTCTATTTTTCAGACACCTGAATGGTATGGGACATAATCTGTTAATTTATTTATTTTTTATTTAATGATTTTTTTCCATCATAACTGGTTTACAGTGTTCTGTCAGTTTTCTACTGTATAGCAAGGTGGTGACCCAGTACACATACATATATACATTCTTTTTCTACATTATCATTGCTCCATCATAAGTAACTATAGTTCCCAGTGCTATACAGCAGGATCTCATTGCTTATCCATTCCAAAGCAATAGTTTGCATGCATTAATCTTTAGCTGTTTTAAAGAGACTTTGATATTTTCTAGGTTTTTTTGTTGTCAGGGGACAAACTCCCCCTTCAGCTCAACCTAGCCCATCAAGGGGCCCTAGGGCTTCAGTACATATACTTAATCCATAAAGAGCCATACTAGGCTCTGGTAAAAGGTATTTGGCTAAAGGTTTTTTTATTTAACTAGGATTTCCTTCCTTACTTTTTCTCCTATTTTAATCCTTTTTCCCCTAGTCAACTGAATTTTTCTGCCAAAAAATGTACCCTGTTAAAATGATTAAAGAAGAATATTTAAGTGATACAAACTTGAACACTTCATGAAATATGCAGTTCTCCAAACTCTTGAGAGTGGCTAATGCCCACATCATAAAGTGTTCAAGTTTGTTTGAATTGTCAAATTGATCTCACGTTAATCTTTCTTTGGTAGGCTGGGTGCCACTGAACCTGGAAAATTGTGTCAACAAAACAAACCTTAACTTTTTGATTTCAGATTCTTAAAAATGGTCCATCTATTCAGAAGTCAGACCAGCTAGGTAACTGATCCACGATTACTAAGTAACATAGGTGACCCCCACCTTATATGATATCACAAATAAATCCAAAGATGTAACCCTCGTCAGTTAGATAACTCTAGTACTTCTCGTCCTTGTTCCCTATTCTTTATCCTATAAAGGCTTCCTGCCTTCTGCCCCTTCTTGCAGTTCTCTGAACTTATAAGCATGGAGACTCCCCACTTCATGAAGTATTAAAGTTTGTTTGTAGCACCTAAATGGTCTTCTTTATTTTAACACCCCAGAAGATTATCTCTGAGATCCTCTCTGCACTTTTCATACAAAAGAGAAAATCAACAATCATAAAAATAGGAAGGGTGAATCTAGATTTATCCTCTAATACTTGGGGAATATCAGCAAGCGTTTTTATAACTCTGTTACTTTTGAGAAAAGAGTATCTGCAAGTGTCTACTAGGCGATATTTCTAGCATATTATCATCATGGTTAAGAATAGTATTTTCACCTTGTCCACTCAGTTCAAATTCTAGGTGGACTCTGCCGTCTCTGAGAATAGGCAAGCTGTTTAACCCTTTATTTTACTTTTATGTGTAAAACTCTGTAAAGTTAAAGTACCCTATCTTATAGAGTTTTTGTTGGGCCACGTTTTTTAGAAGAGATTAGTTTGTTAGGCCAAAGAGATTTGGTATTTGTAAAGACTTGGCAATAAGTACTCAAAAAAGGTATACTTTTCTTTGTAATGTGTGTTTATATACTTATTAGAGAGCTAGAAATTATAATACCAGGTGAAACTTTTAAAATACTCTTAATATTCACATGCATATTCATTATAGATCACACTGTAAAAAACAGAAATAGCATTCTGTTTAATTTGAAAAGACAGAACATGAAATGGTGAAACATTCCTGAGAAGTGAGGTAGAATGTCATTGCATGCAATCTATAGTGATTGGATTTCTTTGGGTTATTGTTATCTAAGCTCTCAATATCCAGGTGCATCTAATAGAAATGTTCATTTTTTCTGTTTATTGTTCAGCACCTGCTAAGGTGTATCCATTTTCTTGAATAGCATAAAATGAATTAAAATAACATGAATACAATGTTATTTCTACCATATAATTCTACTTTCAGGGTTTTGAAAGGACTATGAATCATTTATGTTTCGTTTGTTTATGGATGATTGTTGTAATGACACCATTGTTTAAGACGTGATTTTTATAAATTGTTCCTTGGATACCTGATTGCTATTTTCCAACATCAGTTTTCCACAGTAATGAAATATAGCATACATATTTTCCTGAGCCAGAATTGATTTTTACAAATGGGTTTGGTCTAATGACCCAATCAGCTTTGTTAATATTTCACTTTGTAACTGTTCAATGGGCAGTCTATTTAGCTGAACTGTCACAATCAAGCATGTTATAAAGATTTCACTTTAGTAAATTAAATAGGAAAAAGAACTTACAGCCTTTCAATAAGGATGCCAATCTTTTTATAGTCCTCTTAGTCAAGTTGGTCTTTCTGAGGTAAATTTAACACTAATCTCATCTGTTAGTGATCATGGTTGAAATGTAGTCTCTTAATTATATGGCTAAATATTTTAACATTCTTACTGCACTTTTTAAATATGATGTGGATGACGTAATTATACAGAATGCATTGTACTCACATGTAGAGATGCAGAACGTGAACTTCAACATAATATTATAAATCAATAACTTTACTCATGCGTAAAAATCTGCTATTATGCACCTCACTGTTTTATTTTTCCTTGTGGATGCTGTTTTAAACTAAAAGAACTTCTCAGAACTTTTTTTTTCTTAATTTGATTTTGTGATGTCATCTTGCTCCATTACACTGGTTAAAATTATATGAAACTATCTTTCTTGAACTGTGTGTATTAAGAATATGAGGTTATTTCCTGAAATTTTAATTCTCAAACTGATAAAGTTCTTGTTATATGTTTCCTAGCCAGGATTTCATTTTAAAGTGACTTTTAAAAAATATGATAGTATAACTGGTTCAAGAATAATCAATACTTTTATCTTAAAAAAATCCGGATAAATCATTTGAATAGCTACTGACTTAGTTAAATGGTTAGCCTAATTTTTCTAAGAACCTCTTTTGAAAACTATGCAATTCAAATGTAAAAGCCAAAAGTTATTAGAATAACATATATTGGCCTAAATATGTTATAAGCTAGAATGTAAATGAATTCTATTATGTAAATAGTCAGTTTGCGATTTAAATGAAGCATAAACAAGAAGGGTGAGATAGCAAAATCTGTGCTGTGTCCCAGGGTGAGTGAGTCAACATAAGATTGTGCATAGGAACTTAGTGCCAAGAGCTGTGTCATGGCAATATAGGTATGAATGTTACACTTCTATAAGCTTTGACTTCAAAGATCTGTTAAGATTTTCTTGATAGATCTTTTGTGATAACATCTGTTTTCATCTTCAGATTTAACTCGTGTTATTCCACATTAAGGATGTCAAAGTTTGGGCCACCTATTTTAGCTGTCATAATCCTATTTTCATCACCTCTCCCTGATGTTTATAGATTTTCCATTTTCCTTAAGGAAGGCTGTGTAGTATGGCCTGATCAATTAATAACCAATTCATTGTCAAATATGTTATTATGTAATGAAACTCTTTAAAAAGAATAGGACGTTAAATACACATATACACAACATCTTCCATATGCATCAATGGTAGTATTTACTTGTCTTACTTTTTTTGAACAGATTGTAAGATCCTCGGGGGTAAAGGGCAGCATTCTATTCATTGTAGAGTTCCCAGTGCTCATTGCCTGGTAACAGAATAAAATTAAAGATATGTATTAAATTAATCAGTTGTTCCCAATCTAGGGTTAATTTATTCCCAAAGAGATATTTAGTAATATTTAAAAACATTTTTGGTTGTCACAAATGAGGGGGATTGTGACTGGCATACAGTGCTTGGAAGCCAGTGGTGCTGCTAAATATTCTAAAATGCACAGCAGAAGCTATCTGCAACAAAGAATTATCCAGACCCAAGTATCATTCGTGTCTAGATTTAAAAAACTATACATTAAATTGTATGTTCATATTATTGAGAAATTTGACTTTTGCCCATTTATAATCACCAATTTTTGTAAACTGCCATTATCAGTTCAATGACATTATCCAAAATAAGTATAGGGTAGGATTTGTGATATGGAAAAAAAAATCAACTTCTGAAGTGGAATTTTTAAATAATTTTGATTTATGGGGTGGTTGACTTATTTTTGAGCAGTTTAGAACTAATAGAAAATGCCATCCTGAATTTATCTGTTGTCTGGGTGCTACTCAGTAATTGTCTATGTCTGGTTAGTTCAGTTTGTTAGAAAAGAATGCAGATAAAGTTAATAACGCTTTGCAGCAGCTTGGTCTTAATTTGTTCTGCAGTGACAGAAGTATTTGTTCCTAATCTTGAACTGGCTTAAGTGCCATTGATCACAAAAGGCAGGGATCAAAAGAAGGTGAATAGATTCTTTTTTAACTATCATCACTATTGTATCATTGGTCTCAATGGCACCTCCTACTGCCAACAGGTCAGCATCAGTGTATTTATTATGGAAGGACAGCTCATAAATTAAGCAGTTGACCTTTATGTCAGTCAATCAACACCGGGCCATCCAGGGCTGCCAAAAAGCATTAACTTTGAGCAGTGACCACTTCATCAAAGCACAAATGCAGTATTTATAAACTGTACATTGTTGTCTTTGCCAAAATCTCAATGACATTTTCTATTTCTCAATTTTTTTCCCATTCACTAGAAGGTAGGAAATGATAATCAATAGCTTAAGACATTTTCTATGAAAAATTCAATGACTCAGATTATACAAAATAAAAATCCAAGCAGCATGCCCATTTTACAACTTTCTACATCAGAGAACTACAAAAAAAAAAAAAGCTGCAAAGAATTCAGTGATACTTCTTTCCATTCACTTTTTGCATTCGCTTTTTGCATAGATGGAGAAACAAAGCTCCAAGATACTGAACAGCTTCTACCAGGTCATACAGATAGGGGACTATCTCAAGTAACTCTAACTTCATATGACCCAATTACATAGTATCTTCCTTTTTTAATAAGGTCTAAATAACTGAGACTGAGTTAGGCGATATTTTATTTACAACTAAAATATGCACAAAGTGTTGCCATATTTAAGATGCTCTCTCCAACCTTGGCAAGATAAGAAGTAATTAGAACCTGAAATAATATTAGTATTGACATAAACGAAAAATCTTTTGTATATGCTTGAAAAAGCTTGCACATTTAACGTAATTGCTGCATACCTATAGAATACTTGGAGCATCTTAGAGACACAGAGACAAATCAGACACAGGTGTAGCCCTAAGGGAGTTTACACACTACTGATAATGTTAGGGAAGATGTTTGTATAAGTTGGGGTTCTCATTAAGAAACAAAGTGTACACTCAAATTAGGATAACTTGAGAAGGGTTAATTTACAGATGAACTCAATTCAAAGGTTGGGGCAGTGTGCAAAGACACATATAGTGCAAGAACAGCTGTCTAGGAGCAGGTAGGTACCAACCCTGCTGGGAAGGTAAGGGGGAGGGGGAGATGTCCCTTCTACCTAGAAATAGAATCATTAGAGTTGGCTGCCTTAAGACCAGAGATTTGCTCTGAAGGGAGGGAACTAGAGAAATTAATAGGCTGAACTTACTGTTTGCTGTCTCTTCAATTCTGCCTGGGTTTTCCTTCGGCTAACTGCAACCAGAAACCTAATCAGATTTAGAGAGACAGGAAGAAGATATTTGGCGTGAATATCTTCCTTTTAATATGTCTTTGAGAATTTTCTTTTTTTTTTTACATTAAAAATGAATAACAATTTTACACACGAGTTTGGTGAACACTGTGATTACACCATCCAGATTCTATCCTAAAGAATTAATAATTTATTCTGTACCTCGTATCTGTAGTCCTTAGCTCTCAGCCTTCTTTGGCAGTTGCCATAGGTACAGTCGTGTTACCTAAAACTGTGCTCCCGTGTTGGGTGCTTCATGGATTTATTGATCGGTATAGGCTACAAAGACCTGATCCACTTTCCCCCAACTCTGGACAACTCTGAATGGCTATCTCAACTTAATCTTCTACATAGGATTGATTGAGATTTCCACTGATACTATATAAGATTTCAACTTCTTCCTCTGACAAACTCAATTTCCTTCATTTCTCTTCATCAGTAAATCCCCTGCTTGGGAATTTCCATCTCAGAATCTGCTTCCTGGAAAGCACATAGGGACAACTGGTGTTAGTAGTCATCTGGTAGACTAGAGGTTTTTGGAACTGCTTTTCAGTAATAATCCCACCGTTGGTAGTATGTGGAGTATAAAAAACCCCAGGCAAAAGGTACCATTGTAATTGTTAAAATGTTTATCTGGAATGGTACACTGGTAGAAGGGATTGCACTATCAGGTATGTAAGAAGTAAGGAGTAAAATGTAGAAATAAGAACCTGAAATTGGGTGTCTGTGCTAAATGTTGGTGCTTTAAGAAGAGAAAGGGAAAATTTTCAAGGTAATCAATTGACAACTGAAAGCCAAGTGTGAAAGCTGTTTTTTTTTGTTTTGTTTTGTATTGTTTTGTTTTATTAACACATAAAGATTCAGAGAAACCTGGAGGTCAGGTCCAGAACTTATTCATGGGGATAACAACTTCAAAGGTGGTTTAACTCTCCACCTAACCAGGTCTGCTATGCTAAGTTTAGGGCCCTGGCTAGGAAAGAACTTGATCTTGACACATGGGATGGGGACATCTAGATTAACTGGACATATAAACTGTGAATCTCCCAATTCCCTTGAACCCTCCAAGCTGGAGGAATTGCTCCTTCACTATTTAGGTCTACTAGTCCTACCCTCATGGTGGAGAGGCTTCCCTATGCAAATTAACATATATCCCATATTCAAGTTCTGTTCCCAATTCCCCTCTTGGTCACTAGGATTAAGTCAGGACATAATTCAGTTGGAGACATGCAGGGCCTGATAAGGGAGGAAATGAACAACATCCCCAGTGGAGCTGAAGGGCTGTACAGTGTCGGTATCTGTGAGGTAGTAACCTGAGGGTGTTTGATCAGTGAGCTGGGTTAGGGGAAGAAAAGAGGCAAGAAGAATTACCATGTTGTTAAGGTTAATTTACTCTGATCATCTGGAATATACTGTGGGTCTGTTGTTATTCAGTGGATGCAGAAAGTATGGTCCGGTTCTATACTTGGGGTGTCTTGATATCACTTTGCCCGATATTGATAGTGAATGGACCTGTGCAACAACTTCCACTTGAAAAGGATATGATGACTAAGGGCTCAGACTTCTAATGGATTAAGTAAGGTATACATTGTGCCCGAGACCAGAGAAAATGCTTACTGATGTGGAAGGGCATAGATAAAATGGCCAGTAGCAAAGGAAAATGAAAGCAACATTTGTGGCTCCCATAACCATCTTTAGCAATGGTATTTATAGTTCTTCTCACATCCTCTTTATCTCAATTTCCCAGTGAGAGAGGCTTACTAGAACCCTGAACTAACTGCTCCCTGAATTTTTAAGAGAAGCAGTAACAAGTGATGTAAGAGGCAGACATCTCTTAGATTCCCTTTTAAGAATGAAGATGCTGGGAGAATTGTTAGTACGTAGCTAGTCCTCATCCATCACCCTATTTTGAGATTGCCTCTGCTGAAGACAAGTGCCTTGCCCAAAGTCATGTCTTCTTTCTGGGAGAATCCACAACTGATGATTACCACAGGGCTATAAAGATATGTCTCTGTCTGTCTGTCTGTCTCTCTCTTTTAATGGCCAACCTGCGGCATTTGGAAATTCCTGGGCTACGAGTTAAATCAGAGCTGCAGCTCCTGGCCTACAACACAGCCACAGCAGTGACAGATCTGAGGCTCATCTGCAATCTACAGCACAGCTTATGGCAAGACCAGATCCTTTAACCCACTAAGCAAGGCCAGGGATCAAACCCTATCCTCATGGGTACTAGACAAGTTCTTAACCTGCTGAGCCACAATGGGAACTCCAAAGATACAGCTCTCTTATCCCAATTCAGAATGCATAGGAACAGTTATCCCAGTCTTAACTGGTTTGGATGACACCTCCATTGAGATAGCACCACTGCTCAATTTCTCTACCCAGTCTGCTTCATTTATTACCACAGGACTTAAATGCAGGAGCTTTCCCTAATAAAACTCTTGCACTCTGATCTGTATCTCAGAATACTTTCCCGGAGTTCCCGTCATGGCTCAGTGGTTAATGAATCCGACTAAGAACCATGAGGTTGTGAGTTCGATCCCTGGCCTTGCTCAGTGGGTTAAGGATTCGGCTTTGCCGTGAGCTGTGGTATAGGTTGCAGACATGGCTCGGATCCCGCGTTGCTGTGGCTGTGGCGAAGGCCGACAGCTACAGCTCCTGTTAGACCCCTAGCCTGGGAACCTACACATGCCGTGGGTGCGGCTCTAGATAAAGGCAAAAAGCCAAAAAAAAATAAGAATACTTTCCCAAAAGAACCCAACTTGCAGCGGCTGATGAGATGTATATTTGTACCATTGGGTGGCAATATCATTATATATTGGGCAGGTTTTTACAAAGTTGTTCTACAATGATTGCTGATCTGCATTGCTTTAGATACCATTTACACTTTTCATTTTCTCACAATGAATACTTTTTTTATATCTGAATATTTTATTACGTAAAAGAATTTTTAATATAAGCAGATGAAAAAAACAAGGGAGACAGTAAAACAGTCACTAAAATTTAAAAATGTAAGTAAAAACAAAGTGAATTATAAATGATATTGATTAAAATTTAGCTGCATTTAAAATTTTTCTAGAGCTAAGAGTATTTTAACCTAATTTATACTCTTTACAATTGCCTCCTGCTTTTAAATTTTTATATTTTAAATGCACTTTCCTATTGTATTATATAGGCTTTGCATCACTTATTTCCTTTTTTTTTATTTTTTAAAGTTTCAATGAAGTATAGTTGATTTACAGTGCTGTGATAATTTGTGCTGTACAGCTGTACAACAAAGTGATTCAGTTATACATGTACACACATCCATTCTCATTCAGGTTCTTTTCCAACATAGATTTGGTAGAGTTCTCTGTGCTTTGTAGCAGGTCCCCCTTGGCCAATCATTGTATATAACTCAGTGTGAGTATGCCAGTCCTAAGCACCCAGTCCATCCTTCCCTACCCCTACCTGTCCCCTTTGGTATCCATAAGTTTTTCAATGTCTCAGAGTCTGTTTCTGTTCTGCAAATAAGTTCATCTGTATCCTTTTTTTAGATTCCACACATAAGTGATATCATATGATGTTTCTCTTTCACTAACTTCACTTATTATGATAATTTCTACGTCCATCCATATTTCTAAAAATGGCAATATTTAATTCTTTTTTATAGCTGAGTCATATTCCATTGTATATATGTACCATATCTTCTTTATGTAGTCCTCTGTTGATGGACATTTGGGTTGATTCCATGTCTTGGCTATTGTAAGTAGTGCTTCAATGAACATTGGAGTGAATGTGTCTTTTTCAATTATGGTTTTCTCTAGATAGAGGCCCAGGAGTGGGATTGCTACTTGATATGGTAGTTCTATTTTTAGCTTTTTAAGAAACTGCCACACTGTTTTCCATAGTGCTTGCACCGTCCCACCAACATTGTAGGAGGTTCTTTTTTCTCTGCACTCTCTCCAGCATTTACTGTTTGAAGACTTTTTTGATGATGGCCATCCTGGGTGAGTAGTAGCTTATTGCAGCAGTGAATACTTAATTGAATAGTTTTTGTGTTTTTTCCTGGTTTACTTAATGGAGTAATTTTGAGTTCATAGTTTTTTATATTGTATACATGAAAATTTTTGCTCATATAAAAAAGAGAGAATTAAAATATTAGGGATGTTTGTAAGAATTACAGAATTACTTATAATCTAGTTTATCTCTCTGTCAGCTTTTCTCACTTTTCAAGCAAGTCTTAAAGAAACTCAGTTTTGAGTTGCTTTTATCAAAAATATCATAACTGAATTTCAAGTGGAAGAGACAGAGTTGAACAGAAATACTGTAGATGACATGGACAGAAAAATGAGAATAAAACAAGCTAACTAAATGTCCTATTTGGACTTGGTTAACTCTTTGGACAGTTGTTAACTTAGTGGAGAGTTAGCCAAATATTAAATATTTACCTCTTCCTAAGTCTGTCTGATATTTCCATTAATCTATAAACTCTCCATTTATGTTGGGTTATTGCCAGTGTTTCCCACTAGAATATAAGCTCCATGACATATGGGTGACATTGTCAGTCTTGTTTATTGCCATACCTCAAATACCTACAATAGTTACTGGTACATAATAGCTGCTCAGTGAATGAAAGAAGAGTTTGTTTGTTTGTTTGTTTGTTTGTTTATTTACTTATTTACATGTGGCATATGGCAGTTCCCAGGCTAGGGATCTAAGCAGAGCTGCAACTGCTAGCCTATGCCACAGCCACAGCAACTCAAGATCTGAGCCACGTCTGCAGCCTACACCACCACTAATGGCAATGTGGGATCCATAAGCCACTGATGGGGCCATGGATCAAACCTGCATCTTCATGGATGAGAGTCGGGTTTACCACTGAGCCGTAACAGGAAATCCATAAGAGTTGATTTATAAAGAGGGGGCTCTATTTCTATGATGCAGTTATATGTGTAAACAAGAGTTCTTTCAAAGTATACCAGCAGCAAAGACAGGAGAGCAATTCAACTACTGAACTACATCAGACGTTGTAAGGTAACATACCTACATGGTTATCTTATCACCACTTAGTCACTTGAGTTGATGGATCTTTTGCAATCAAATTGAGTTGATAACCTTCTATCTGCTACCACCTTTTTTTGCTGGCAATATCATTACTTCCAGCAATATCATTACTTCCTTTAAAACTTTTTTCTGCCTTATGGCTTTAATGAAAGAAATATAAGCTAAGAACATTTGAGTATTTTGGTAAAGAACATTAAATTACTGTTTGAGGAGAATGTAACATTGATTGTTAATATTCATGAAAAATGAATCATTTGTTTGCCCTCATTTCATGCACAGAATTCACCATGACATCAGTGGGAGCCTTTTAAAACAAATCTGTGCCAAATAATAAATTACATTCCCTCGTATTAAATTAAAATGTTCACATTGGAGAGGTTTAATTTTAAATTTTCATGATAGATGGAAATGTGGACACTAAAAGCACTGAAATAAAGTGCAACTGCAAAGTAAAACCTCCAGCCATGACTTTACTAAGATTTTCTTTTTTCTCTTTGTTATGTAGCAAATTGTTCATAAACTTTTAACATGAGGTGTTGCTGTCAGAATGATGTTTTATGCTTTTTAAAAGGACCGTCATCTTGATAATGGGTGTTTAAACTATTTTTGATAACTGAATATACATTCAATATTTCCCACATGCAGAAAAGTAAGAAAAAAATCACATAAGAAAACAGTGAAATTAAACATCCTAACAACACTTTCTCAAACAAGTGAATGTAACTCAGAATTGCAGAACTATGATATTTTTAGTAGTTATGTAAACTGACTTAATGCATTAATTTCTTAAATTCTGAGATACTATCATGTCCCTACCTGCAAAAGTCCTGTAAACTTAACAGTTCTTAAAAAGGTCAGATAAAACCTTCATTTATTCTTTTATCTATATCATAAAACATGAGCTAGAGATACAAAATGGCATGTCTCTATTCTTCTTATCAGTTTGAGGTTCTCCAAATAACCTTCCTAGCACAGAAAGCATCATGAGAGTAGTTACTCTCATTGCAGACCTAATAAGAATGGAAAACATCAGGTGTTTCTGATGTCCTATCCCTGACCACTGCTGTAGGCATCATGGTGATTGATTTCATCTTGCAGTCTTCAGTTTACAGGAAATCCATATAAATCAACCAGAATATGGAAATTCATACCTCCCAAGAGTAACAGATTAACTGATTCTATATTAGAAGAAAAAAGAAAGGTCAATAAGAAAGCATCAATGAGAAACAGGAAAATATGCCAGACATTGAGTACTTTCTTTGCAGGTTAATAATATATATTTTTTTCTGACTCAAAACGGCAAATCTGGGAGCTCACAGACACAAATACCAGTATTTGGGAACTGATAGGGTTGCTGCTATGAGGGACTCTTTAGCCTTTTTTAAAGCCAGATGTGAGAAAAGCCAAGGAAACTCTTTCCTGAAATATCTGTATTCAGACAGTTTTTCACACACCTTCAGAGAGAATCCTCCTCTTGAGACTATATACAAAGTTAGGCTGGCTTCCCATCAGGAAGAGAGCTTAGAGTAAAGAGGTGCTCCAAGAATTCACATGGAAGCTAGCCAGAAACTACTGGAACAGAGTTCTTATTTGCACTTCCTTGAGGTCTACATTTTTTTCACTTTTTTTCAGAGTATTCCCTAAAGATGTAGTGTCTCTAAATGATGATCCCTTTACCTTATGGTCAACCTGAGTAACACTCTGAAGCAAAGCCTCATGAAGGCTATGAATCCAGAAAGAATTAGAAACATTTATTACTCTTGATCTCTTCTTTGATCTCCTGGGTTGGAGTGAGTACAATTAAGGATGAAAGGTAGAGAAGGATATATACATGAAAACCAATTTATAGTTTTGTATGTACAGAGGAGCAGTTACTTTGTTGGCAGACTAGCATGGAAGCTGGCAAAATAGCTCTGATTTATCCAAAATAAGTCATCTGAAGGAATAGGAGTAACTTTAAGAAAGCTGTTTATTGTTATTATTATTACTTTTTATGGCCACACCCATGGCATATGAAAGTTCCTGGGCCAGGACTTGAATGCAAGCCACAGCTGTGACCTATGCTGCAGCTACAATGCTGGATCCTTTAACCCTCTGCTGGGCTGGGGATCGAGCCCATGCCTCCACAGCGAATAAGGCACTGTAGTCAGATTCTTAACCCATCACATCACAGTGGGAATGCTCCAAAATGCTGTTTTTAAAATTAGATACCACTAAAAACCATTGTTCATACTTCATGGAAAGAAAAGTGGGAGTTCCCGTCATGACTCAGTGGTTAACGAATCCGACTAGGAACCCTGAGGTTGCAGGTTCGATCCCTGACCTTGCTCAGTGGGTTAAGGATCTGGTGTTGCCGTAAGCTGCGGTGTAGGTTGCAGACGCGGCTCGGATCCTGCATTGCTGTGGCTGTGGTGAAGTATGGCCCTAGATAAGGTGAAAAGACAAAAAAAAAAAAAAAAAAGAAAACTGTTACTAAGCTATGTCACTGACTGGTGGATATGTGTCATAATTAATCATGTATCTTATTGGGTAATGCTATTGAATTAATGGAATAAAAAAGAAATATGGCAGAGCCAGTCTAGGGCAGAAAAACTAGGGGCAACGACTCTGACTTGTTTTTGAGTTAGGGCTTAGTGGTAGGCTCTGTCAGTCAGTCTAAAAGAGACCTATTAAAAGTCTCTGAAAAAGAAAAATAATAATTAATACATATAACTTAAATATATTTTAACTTCTCTTTCACAAAATGATATACTTGTATATCTTAATTAAGGAATGCTCTAGGTGTTTATTTTACCTACATATATATATATATATTTTTTTTTTTAATGAGCAGGGTAGCCCTATAAGTGAAAGTGCTGGAAAACTGTCATAAATAAGATGTAGAGTTAATGCATTTGAACCTTGTTCATACATAAGGGTCTATTCTAGGTACTTTAAAAATAATGCCTTTACTTCTTCCAAACACCTTGCAAGGTTAGTGTTGTTATTACTTTCTTTTTTGATGTGAATGAATTAAGGGACGTAGAGTTTAAATATATTTCCCCAAAGCACACATCTATGAAGTATTGGAGGTAGGGTTGGAACACAGGTCAATTTGACTTCAAAGTCATATGAAGTCCATTCTGTTTAGTAACTTTTCCTACGTTGCTTATGCATAAACCAGAGGTTGAAAAAAGTCTTAAAATATTAGGTATGTTTTGGTCATAAAACTGAAATATAATGCTTTTTAATATCAGAATAAAACCAAGTTGAAAAGAACAGTTTTCACAACAATGAATTTCTAGGTGCCAAAAACTATGCAAGTAGTAAAATTGGCTGTTGACCCTAAATTGAGTTGAAGCAATGACTATAAAATATTTGCTTTTTAGCAATTCATTTTTTGTATTAGTGTTGAAAGTAGAGAACTTTCCTAGTAAAAATGTTTGCTTATGCACCTGGGCTTTAAGTAAACAAAGAACTCTTATCTCCATAGCATTCAGAACAAATAATTTTATCTGACAGTTAAAAAGAACAGCTAAGTATATTATTAAAAATATTGAGAGAGGAAAATAGCTATCTGTGTCTATTCATTCTGAGAATGAAAAGATTGAAAATTTAAAGTCTTGATGCTCAACATCCACTGTTTGGGAAAGATATACCTTTTTCCCCAAAGCCACAAATCAAGATTATTGAATATGACATTCAACACATGGTATTCTTTGCTGAAAGAAATGAACCATCACAGGCCTTCAAGGGGGCAACGGTAGATTTAATGGGGCATGTGAGCAAAGAACTTTCAGTCTTATTGCTGTTCCTATCACTTTGTGCAGGATCTTCTCCCTTTATATTCAGTCTGTTAAGTAAAGTAGAAGAATCCTGAGGAGAAATGAAAGCCACCTGGAGGGACCACTGACTCTCTGAAGCCTTAATAAATTGTTCATTAGCTTGTTCAACACATGCACACAAAACTCTTGAGTAGAGATATGTTTTCAACCTTGTGTAACACCTGTATAACATAGATTAAAGAATGTCAGGAGGAAAGATCATACTGATGGTAAAGACAGAAAGAATATCCAAGGAACACATTTGTATTACCAGTTCATTTCGATCCAGGCCAAGCTATAAAATAGGGTGATGAGAATGGAGTTGATCATGACAAGATTAGTGACCAGTGCTTTTCTTCTCCTCTGATAAGTTTCGGATGCAGGATGGTCTTTCCAGTCCCTAGAGAACAGGCAGGTGTAAACAACACTTGGTATCAGCGTCATGGAGTGCTGACATCACTAGAGCAAATCGTCTTGAGTAAGCCAGAAAATTAGAATTCAAAACTTAATTTTGTAGCACACTGTCATGCAAATGAAAAAATATGACACATCTCAAAAATGCTTCTGAAATAGTGTCCAGTATCCATTGTCTTTTGTATTCTGATTGAGTACATTCAAACACAACCTGTACAGTTGGGTAAGTGAGGGCCCTGAAGTTGTAGATTAAGAGGCATCCCATACTTTATTATAATAATTACAAGCTCAAGTCATGTGAAGGCAAAAACCAGTCCTCCTAACCTCAAGATTACAGATATATTTATATGGTGGAATCCTGCCATCTCGGGCTTGGCAGCATCAGGCTGACAAACAATCTGTGTTTGAGCTGTCAGAAGCTACACCATCACTGTCAGCTCCACTCTAGACACTTCAGTTATGTCTGTGTTTTGAGAGAGGGCAAAGGATTGTAGTTTCCCAAATCTATTTTCTGGTCTATATTTTCATTTTTCATCAGCAATCTCCTATATCAATATCTAGGAGAGCTGTTTCTCTGTGTTGAGGGGAGAAAAAAAATTCCAAAATACAATCAATTAATTTCAACATTTATTCTGATTTTACTTGGTAATCATTATAGTCTCTAAGAGGCACTCTTTTTTTCAAAGAATAGGTGATTTATTTCATAAAACTAATTTGTGGTGACATTTTCAAAATTACTGCTACACACTTCGACATTTTGGGCTCACCAGTAATTATTTTAGTGTTTCCATGTAGATAACCCATAGAAGCAGCAAATGTCTATAGTACCTATGTTTTATATTTAATTTTTTGTGTCTAATGTTAAATACCTGGAAAATTAGTAAAATTTGTATTTGTATGTCAATATAATATTCTCCTGTTAAAGCTTTGTTTTTAACAAAATAAAATCAACCAAAACATGTAAAACAGTTATATATATATATATATATATATATATATTCAGTATTTAGTTTCCAAGTAATATTGATAATATTGCTAAGCTATAAAGGGTGAATTGTTTATTGAGAGCTACTATGTGCCAGACATGGGGACAGGTAAATTACATGCAAGACATGCAAATATCTTCTCCCACTCCCTCCCTGAGCTGATCTCTCAGTTCTGGGGACTTCCACAGCTGCTTCCTGTTGTGGGAGGAGTGGGATGGAGAGGGTCCAGTCAGTGTCTGTGAACATCAGTGTCTTTGAGCTGTACAGATTTATTTCATTATCTTGGAAGGCCAACCCCTAATGCTGGCATCTGCTGTTGTTTCTTCATTCTCATCTGGTAGCTAATCTAAAGGACATCCCTTACCAAATGCCCATATCCTACTACAGTACTAACAGAAAGTTCATTTGCTCCCTTCCTAGAATGGGGTGGAAAAAATCCTGTGTCTATCAACAAGGTGTTGTGAGATGAATTCAGGTGTTCTCCCATTTCATGCGAAGACCACAGAACACTTATTGGAGCCCCTCCTCCACTTTGTTGCCCTTGGAAATCAATGCAACTTTTATTCCTTTACTGCTCTCTTCTCTAGGGGATGTGGAAACTTCTGCTAGGTTTCTCTGCTCTCAGGATCCAGAGGGGAAATTCTACAAAAGTTTTCTGAATACTTTGATTCCCTAAAAGTTACATAAGGTTCTCTCTAGGTGATGTGGTTAGGTGAAAGTCCCTTGACAACTAACTGTCTTGTGTTTCCTTTCTCTGGAAACACAGAATGTTGGTATTTCTTCTGTGATGCAAAATACACACATATGTGTATACATATGTAAATGCATAAACACATTTTAACAATGCTTTGCGAATATTCTTTCAACTGTTACACTTTGACACAGTCAACAGATTTCTCTGGCTGTCATCAAAATTTCCCCTTGAGATAACATTGATTAACTGCTCTAGGGTGTTGGGAACCTTTTAGTAAAAATGGCTGGGGGTGGCAGTGTGGTAGAGTGGAAAACATGTGGATAAGTTTTTACCACAAAAGACAGAGAAGAGGGGAGAGAGACAATATTCAGATTTATCTTTTGTTTTTTAGGGTTTCTTGCAATACATCCTCCAAACGGGGTGATCTAATAGAATACATCAAAGCACTTTATTGGTCATGTCATCCAACACCTATTACTTTTTGTATAAGAAAAAGAAGCACAGAGAAATAATATTTCCAAAGTTACACAGCTCCTCCTCTAAGAGCTCGTGCTAGAATCTAGCTTTCCGCTTCTTTGTTTCTGGCATTGTCAAATTCCCACCCATTTACAGTTTTGGATAATCATGTGTGTTCGTAGACTAGCCTTCCCTTGATTTCCCCAGCTATA
Source organism: Catagonus wagneri (assembly GCA_004024745.2). Lineage (NCBI taxonomy): Eukaryota > Metazoa > Chordata > Mammalia > Artiodactyla > Tayassuidae > Catagonus > Catagonus wagneri. The sequence continues at coordinate 13,477,109 of PVHT021183696.1, forward strand.
CGTACATTTGTTTTCTGGTTTATTCTCTGCACCCACTTAGTTAATGTATACATAATCACATGTTCTCTTCTCTCTCACAGAATTAAAGCCTGGGGGATTGAACCCTTGTTTCATATGCACTGGTAATAGCAATAAATACTAGGAAAAAGCATTCAAGGCTGGGAAATGACCCCCTCTGTCTTTTAGAGGTTGATTTAATGTATCAAATACAGTGTGTTTCATCCTAATGGTGGGAGAATTGACTATTAAAAGATTTTATAGACATATAAAAACTGATATGATGTAATAGGCTTTGAAACAAACACATAATTTCAAGCTGTTAATAAAAACATTATATTCATTCTATAAAAGTAATAACATCTGAAATATGAGTAAAATATGAAATTTTTTTTCTTTTTTCTTTTTGCTTTATAGGTCCGCACCTGGGGCATAAGGAAGTTCTAAGGATAGGGGTTGATTTGGAGCTACACCTGCTTGCCTGTGCCACAGCCACATCTATGACAGATCCAAGCCCTGTCTGCAACCTACACCATAGCTCACTGCAACGCCAGATCCTTAACCCACTGAGCGAGGCTGGGGATCGAACCTACATCTTCATGCATACTAGTCAGGTTTGTTACCACTGAGACACAATGGGAACTCCTTAAAATATTTGATTTTTAAAGTCTTAGATCCAACAGGCTTATAGAATTTTTCACTTTTATAATGGAGAATTAGAGAATTTAAAATAGTATATCCTCAGAGGAATGAGCATTTTCAGTATATTCAAACCAGATGAAGCAATTTGGAATATTGAACTAAAAAAATATTTTTAAGAGTTCCTGTTATGGCTCAGTGGGTTAAGAACTCAACTAGTATCCGTGAGGATGTGAGTGTGATACCTGGCCTTGCTCAGTGGGTTAAGTCCAGGGTTGATGTCCAGCTGTGGTGTAGGCCAGCAGCTGCAGCTCCCATTCTACCCCTAGCCTGGGAGTTTCCATATGCTGCAGGTGTGGCTTTAAAAAGACAAAAAAATATATTTTAAAATTCCTTTTGAAAATTATAGTAAAATATTTCTGTAATTTGCTACCTAAAGAATATTTGCAAACTTTCTTTTTTATGATTTTTGTTTTTTCCATTGTAGTTGGTTTACAGAGTTTGTCAGTTTTCAACTGTATAGAAAAGTGACCCAATCACACATACATATATACATTCTTTTTCTTACATTATCCTCCATCACGCTCCATCATAAGTGACTGTAGTTCCTGGTGCTATGCAGCAGGATCTCATTGCTTATCCACTCCAAATGCAGTAGTTTGTATCTATTAAGCCCAGATTCCCAGATTATCCCACTCCCTCCCCCTCCCCCTTGGCAATCACAAGTCTGTTCTCCAGGTCCATGAGTTTCTGTTCTGTGAAACAGTTTATTTGTGCCGTATATTAGGTTCCAGATATAAGTGATATCATATGGTATTTGTCTTTCTCTTTCTGACTTACTTCACTTAGTATAAGAGTCTCTAGTCCATCCACGTTGCTGCAAATGACATTATTTTGTTCTTTTTTATGGCTGAGTAGTATTCCATTGTACATATATACCACATCTTCTAAGTCCATTTGTCTGTTGATGGACATTTAGGTAGTTTCCATGTCTTGGCTGTTGTGAATAGTGCTACAATGAACATAAGGGTGCATGTATCTTTTTCAAGCAAAGTTTTGTCCAGATATATGCCCAATAGTGGGATTGCTGAGTCATATGGTAGTTCTATATTTAGTTTTCTGAGGTACCTCCATACTGTTTTCCATAGTGGTTGTACCAATTTACATTCCCACCAACAGTGTAGGAGGGTTTCCTTTTCTCCACACCCTCTCCAGCATTTATTACTTGTGGACTTATTAATGATGGCCATTCTGACTGGTGTAAGATGGTACCTCATAGTAGTTTTGATTTGCCTTTCTCTAATAATCAGTGATGCTGAATATTTTTTCATGTGCTTGTTGGCCATCTGTATATCATCACTGGCGAAATGTCTATTTAGGTTTTTTGCCCATTTTTCAATTGGGCTGTTGCTTTTTTTGCTGTTGAGTCCTATAAGTTGTTTGTCTATTTTAGAGATTAAGCCCTTGTCTGTTGCATCATTTGAAACTATTTTCTCCCATTCCATAGGTTGTCTTTTTTTTTTTAATGGTTTTCTTTATTATGCATAAGCTTGATAGTTTAATTAGTTCCCTTTGGTTTATTTTTGCTTTTATTTCTGTTGCCTTGGGAGACTGACCTAAGAAACATTTGTGAGATTAATGTCAGAGAATGTTTTGCCTATGTTCTCTTCTAGGAGTTTGATAATGTCTTGTCTTAACAAGTCTTTAAGCCATTTTGAGTTTATTTTGTACATGGTGTGAGAGTGTGTTCCAGTTTCATTGATTTACATGCAGCTGTCCAGTTTTTCCAGCACCACTTGCTGATAACTTTCAACCACTGATTTTAGAAGAGTTTTTCGGGTTTTTTTTTGTTTGTTGTTTTGGAAATGCTAGTGAGATACTATGTGTAACACTGAAGAAATATATTAGCTTCACTTACTATTACAGTAAATTATAAAACCTTTTTTTTTTTTTTTGACTTTTTAGGGCTGCACCTGCGGCATATGAAAGTTTCCGGGCTAGGGGTTGAATCACAGCTACAGATGCTGGCCTGCACCACAGCCACAGCAATGCCAGTTCTGAGCTGCATCTGTGACCTACACCACAGCTCATGGAACTCCCCGATCCTTAACCGACTGAACAAGGCCAGGGATTGACTCTGCATCCTCATGGATGCTAGTCAGATTCATTTCCACTGAGCCATGATGGAAACTCCAAATTCTTAAACTTTTAAACATTCTTTGTGATGGATATCACAACGTACTAATTTTATCCGTGATTGGTATAATGGAGAATTCTAGATGTCAGCATGGTTTAAGATTTTGTTGGCTGATGTATTTTCCCTTGGGATATAATTCTCTTTGATATTTAAGAGCTTTGTATAAAAATGCATTAAGTGAGATTCTTTGTCTATCAATGGGAACCTATTACAAAAACCATTGATCTTTCCTCTTGCAAAGCACAGCCTAATGTGATTCACTGTTTTTTAATATCTAGGGAGCATTGTAACACACAGTGTACAGAAGCCAACATGAAAGGTTAGCGATTTGCGTTTACAAGACATGCCTGCTTAATATGTTATAGTAACACCTTTCATTGCATTACCTTGTAAGATAAGAAACTTAAAGCCACAGTTTAATAATGCAGCCTCATTAGAAATTCTAAAGGGATGCTCACGTTGGAGTTATAGAGAGAACTAGATAATGCTGAGATCAATAAAATCTGAATTAATTGTTTCAAAAGATAGTTTGGACCAACAGATTTGTGTATATGTCCCTTGTTTCCCACCATAGCTGAAGAATATTGAAGGCTTTTTTTTTTGTGTTCAAATTAGATAAATGTCAAATGATATACATTCATAGATACAAAAGTAATTATCATAAATTGCATTGACAGTATCATTTATCATTAGTGCTTATGTTCATGTGTCATTTGCATTTGTCATCACAGTTAAGTAGTTTTTGTGCCAGTGTTGTTTTGCGTTCTGGAAATGTTGACCTGATTAGTCACTTTGGAAATAATAAACATCCTACTCTGTTTGTTATTTCTAATGGCAAGTTATGATTTTAAGTGGTGTTGAATTTTATTATTAGAATTACCACATAATATTAAACTTTGGTTCATAGGAGCATACTGCTTAAAATTATTGTGTTTCAGAACTGTGACTAACCATGCGAAACAGTATGTGTTGCCTATAGATTGCCTATACTCAGACAGCTTGGGGTTAATGCCAGTTTTTCTATGTGAGGAAAATTTTGCTGTCGGTTTAAGGTGTCCATGTGTATGTTTCTGTGAGAGAGAGAGAGAGAAGCAAAAACAGAACAAATGAATGAACAACATGAGATAGAGGATTGAGGAATGAGAAGAGATACATATTTTCGGTTCATTCACTGAGCACACCTGCCTCTCCATAGAGCAATTTAGCCTACCAAGCACTATGCTGTACTTTTAGAAAATACTGCTTCTGCACTATCGGGAGCCCTATGTGTTAGAGCTGTTTTTTTTTTTATTTTTTTATATTAACAATTTTATTTCAGTTATAGATGTACAAAGATCATAAGTCAATACGATAGATTTTGTGTCCCAAACCCACAGTGCATCCCCCCACCCCCCAGACTGTCTTATTTGAAAAACCAAGGTTTTCCAAAATCTGTGAGTCATTGTCTATTCTTCAAAGAAGTTCATTATGTCTCTTTAGTTTCCCCATGTAAGTGGTAGCATTGGGTGTTGCTGTCTAATTGTCTGACTGGTTCCACTTTGTATGATAATTTCTACGTTCATCCATGTTGCTATAAATGTTATTCTGTTCCTTTTAATGGCTGAGTAAATATTCCATTAAGTGTATGTACCATATCTTCCCTATCCACTCCTCTGTCCATGGGCATTTAGGTTGTTTCCATGACCTGGCTTCTTCCCTCTCTAGCTGCTTTAGATGTAAAGTTAGGTTGTTTATTTGAGCTTTTTCTTGTTTCCTAAGGTTGGCTTGTTTTGCTATATACTTTCCTCTTAGCGCTGCTTTTGCTGAATCCCAGAAGTTTTGGAGTGTCGTGTCTTTGTTGTCATTTGCTTCTAGGTATTTTTTAATTTCCTCTTTGATTTCTTCAGTGATCCATTGGTTGTTTTCTTGTTTTTGTATCCATTCAGCTAGTCTATGTCTTTTGGTTGGGGCATTCAGTCCATTAACATTTAAGGTAATTACTGATATATACGTTCTTATTGCCATTGTATTAGCTGTTTCGGGTTTTGTTGCTTTTTTTTTTTTTTTTTACCCTGAAGTTTTGATATAAGAGTCTATATACAAATGAGATTGTTTTAAGTTGTTGGTTTCGTAATTGCATGTGTGTCTCCAGTGACCTTCATTTGTGCTCTCTTCTCACAATTTCTGATTTTGGTAGCATAGTTGTGCATGGATGATTTAGTATCTTTATTGTATATATGCCTTTACTGGTGAGCCTTGTCATTTGTAGTGTTTTTGTTTCTGGTTGTGGCCTTTTCTTTTCTGCCTAGAGAAGTTCCTTTAAGATTTGTTGTAAAGGTGGTTTAGTGTTGCAGAAATCTCTTAGCTTTTGCTTCTCTGTAAAAGTTTTGATCTCTCCTTCAAATCTGAATGTGAGCCTTGTAGGGTAAAGTAATCTTGGTTGGAAGTTTTTCCCTTTCATCACATTTAGTATATCATGCCACTCCCTTCTGGCCTACAGAGTTTCAGATGAGAAATCTGCTGATAACCTTATCGGGGTTCCCTTGTATGTCATTTGTTTCTTTTCCCTAGCTGCTTTCAGTATTTTCTCTTTGTCTTTAATTTTGGTCATTTTGATTAATA
>PVHT021183696.1:13483542-13494976 GCA_004024745.2 Catagonus wagneri
CCCTCTGGCACCCCTATAATACGGATATTGGTGCGTTTAACAGTATCCCAGAGTTCTCTGAGACTCTGCTCATTTCCTTTCAATCTTTTATCTCTTTTCTCTTCTGCATTAGTGATTTCCACTAATCTGTCCTCCACCTCACTGATTCGTTCTTCTGCCTCCTGTATTCTACTGTTAGCTGCTTCTAATGAATTTTTTATTTCAGTTATTGTATTTTGCGTCTCTTCTTGTTTAATTTTTACATCTTGTATTTCTTTGCTCAGTGTTTCCTGTAAATGATCAATCTTTGCCTCCAGTCTATTTCCAATGCCTTGCATCACCTTCAGCATCAACAGTCTAAAGTCTCTTTCTGGGAGGCTTGTAATCTCCTCATCACTGAGCTGTTTTTCTGGGCTTTTCTCTTTCTCCCTTATCTGAGTAATAGTTTTCTGTCTTTTCATTTTTATAGGTTTTTGGTGTGGTGTCCTTTTTGCTGACAATAGAGTTTTAGCCTCTCTTAGTTCTGGCCTTTGCCTCCCCTGTGACTAAAGCTGGTATGGGCGGGTCTTGCTGTAGGCTTCCTGATGGGAGAGAGTGATGCCTGCCCACTGGTGGATGGGGTTGATTCCTCTCCCTCTGATGGGTGGGATTTTGTCTCTGGATGAGATTAGAGGCTGGCTGTGTGCCTGAGGGGTCTTAGGCAGCCTGTTTCCTGATGGGTGGGGCTGTGATCCTACCTGGATTATTGTTTGGCTTGGGGCTTCTCAGTGCTGATGGGAGGGAGCAGATTTTCCCAGAAATGGCCCCCTCCAGAGAAATGCGGACTGATGAATGTTCCCGAGAGCTTCACCTCCAATGTCCTTCCCCCACAACAAGCCACAGTCAGCCCTATTTTCCCATGAGATCCTCCAAGAATTGCAATCAGGTTCTACCCGGATTCCTATGGAGACTGCTTTTCCCTGGGACCCAGTGCACGTGAAAGTCTGTGTGTGCCTTTTAAGGATGGGGTCTCTGTTTCCCCCAGTCCTGTGGAGCTCCTGCACACACGCCCCGCTGGCCTTTAATGCCAGATGCTCCTGGGGCTCTTTCTCCCTGTGCCAGATCCCCAGGCGTGGGGTTTTGACGTGGGGCTCAGAACTCTGAGTCCTGTAGCTAAGTCTCTGTGATGCAGTTAGTTTCCAGTCTGTGGGGCTTCCCACCCAGGAGGTATGGGGTTGCTTCTATGGTGTAAGTGCCCCTCCTACCTCTTGATTGGTCTCCTCTTTGTCTTCTGGAGCAGAATATCTTTTTTGGAAGTTTACAGTCCATTTGGTTGAAGGCTGCTCGGCATTTGGTTGTAGTTTTGCTGTTTTTTGGGAGAGAATTTGAGCTCCAGTCCTTCTATTCTGCCATCTTAATCCAATCTCCTGTTAGAGCTGTTTTTGAAAGAGTTCTATTATATGTACTTTCATCCATTCATATTCACCCAGACTTCTTTATAACCAAAGGCATTTCATTATTTTCAAAATGATCTGTTGGGGTCACAGGTACACTAGGTAAACTTTATAGAGGTAATAGGTACATATAGCTGATTAGGGCATAGCCTATGATTAGAAATTGACAAATGTCAGTAATTACAATTATTTTCCCTATAGACTTTATTGTGTTCAAGAAAAAGTATAATTTTATAAAACACAGTAATAACCATAACATTCACAGTTAATATTTCGCCTGATACTATATTACAAATATGTGTTTAAATTATATATATATATATATAAAATTAATGACCTACGAAACAAGAATTTTATTAGTAAACATTATATATATTAATGATGAGGGAATTGAGGCACAGATATTAAATATTTTGTCTAAAGCCTAATAAATTATCAGAATGTTTGTTTATTTCTTTATTTTAGGGCCGCGCCTGGGGCATATGGACGTTCCCAGGCTAGGGGTTGAATCAGAGCTACAGCTGCAGGCCTATACCACAGTCACAGCAACGAGGGATTCAGTCCACATATGTAATCTATACCACAGCTCATGGCAACATCAGATCCTTAACTCATCGAATGAGGTCAGGGGTGGAACCTGTATCCTCATGGATACTGGCTGGGTTCATAACTGCTGGGCCACAATGGGAACTCCAGAATGTTTATTTAAATTTTTTTAAGATTTTACTTTTTCCATTATAGTTGATTTACAGTGTTCTCTCAGTTTCTAAAGTGACCCAGCCGTTTATATATGACTTTTTCTCACATTATGCTCCTTCATGTTCCGTCACAAGTGACTAGTTATAGTTAGCAGTGCTATACGGCAGGATCTCATTGCTTATCCACTCTATATGCAATAGTTTGCATCTATTAACCTCAGACTCCCATTCCATCCCACTCCCTCCCCCTCCCTCTTGGCAACCACAAGTCTGTTCTCCAAATTGATGAGTTTTTTTTTTCTGTGGAAAGGTTCATTTGTGCCGTATATTAGGTTCCAGATATAAGTGATATCATCTGTTATTTGTCTTTCTCTTTCTGACTTATATCACTTAGTATGAAAATTTCTATTTCCATGTAAATGTTAAAAATAAATTTTTTACTACAATGAACTTCAGTCTATAATCAGTTATTTTAATGTATTATAGTTTTAATTTTGTGAAGATGCTCATATCAACCTCCACCTGAAAACTCTTTCATTTCTACTATCAGTCTTGCCCATTCCCCTCCCTGAGAATTATTTCCATACACATGACTTCTACAGGGATTCACTAGCTAGTTTTACTGCCTTCTGTTATTCCAGCCTCCCTCTCTCTCACCATTAATGGATTTGTCTTCTTAAAATCACTACTGCTGGCTGACTTCCTAAAACTGGCAAAGGTAAAGTGTGGAACTTGCATATTTGCTGGCAGCACTGCAAGTCCAATAGGCACAGCCTTTTAAGTCTCATTTAGGAAATATACATCAGTTCCCAACTAGTTCTTATATGTCAAGGAGAAATTTAACACCTGGAATCTACCATAGTGTAACTTCCATAATACACAATAAAGCTTGTTGCACGACTATGTTCATCACATTATCAATGTGACTCTAGTAATTTCTTCCAAAGGTCCTTAGGGCTTGAATGGAATTTGATGTAATGGCCTCATTTCATATACCATGACAAACTCTTCTGACCCCCAGTATTGTTGATGATTCTGAGGAGACATATTTCTCTTGAGCACAGATCATTTCAGTAACCTCCTTGCTTGCATTTTCGATTTTTACTTTGCATTTGGCCTTATTAAACTATTGTTCTCTGTGCCATTTTCTCTTATTCTGGACCTTACTTCTATTCTCTTTTTATCTTAAAATACCACTTTTCTAAAATGTATCCATCTTAAAATATTGTTGGGAAACACATTTTTAACTGATATTTAGATGCAGTGAAAGAAAATATATACTACAGTTAGTCCTGGCAATAATATAAATTGTAACATTAGACATCATTGTGCAAAAATTTGCTGGACAGTTTCTACTACCTGGGTATCTCCTCATAACCCCTGGCTTCCTGCTATAATCTTGAAATCCCCCTTCAGGTTGTTTCTTCTCCTCTCCAGACTTTCTCTCCTTTTCCAAAAGCTCCCTGGAAGAGATCAGGTTCTTTCCACATATTTAAACAAAGCATTGTCTTGATTCAGTAGGTCAAAACTGGGAATCAAGAATTTGCATTTTAATTAAAATGACATAAGGTATTTCTGGCTTTAGCTTGCTCTTCCGTCATAGTTATCAAAACCTCCTGTTTCTCTCTCAGAAGGGTCCTGGTTTGGAAGATGCTGTATGTGGTCATCCTAAATTAACAAATACTCCTGGTGATTCTGAAGTAGTTTTTCCATTAACTACTCTCTGTTCTAATATTTGTTGTCATCAGAGAAGGAGAAGAATGGGTGACCTCCTTTACTGCTTAAGGGAGGAAATATCTGGCTATCTAATGAAATGGGAAAATATAAATGTGGAGCTAGAATGTTCAAAACATGTTCTCTGTCTCAGTAGCATTTTGCTTATCTCCATGCATTTCACTTAAAAAAAATCTTCTGTAAGCCCTTATGTCTGCAAAGAGCTTTACAGATTGGAGAGCCGTTGCCGTTATTACCTAAGACTATGAGATTTGAGTGGGAATTGATAACATCTAAATCCTCTCTCAGGTGAAGCTGCCATGTTCACTATATCTAGGTGTGTGAAACATAAGTGTCTAAAGATAATTTTCATGGCCTTAATTTAGCATTTAAATTTCAAATCAAATGATCTTTAATTTTGTCTTAACAGCGTAACATATGTGTTAACAAGGAACTACCTTATCTTGCTTTCTTTCTTCTCCAGTTTAAGTGATTGTCAAAGCCAAAAATTCAAAAACTGATAATAATTTGAATGTTTCTAGGATTAATCCCCCTTCAGTGATTTCAAGGAAAAAAACATACACAAATGGACTTTTAAGATATTCTTTTATCAAACATCTTACTATGGATTTTCATATTAATTGAATGATATAGTTAATATATTTCCATTAAACCTAACTTGACCTACTAAAGTGATAATGAACCCTGGGGGATAATGCTGATCTTGGCGAGATTGTCTTAGTGATGTGTGAACTGAGAAAAACATCAGTTTTAAGGGCTATTTTCATGAGCTTCTGTAGCATCTAGACATCTTTATTTTAGAAAAATCTGTTCTTGTGGTTTGTTCCAATGTAAATTCTAATAAATATATCTTTTTTATATGCTTAGATAAGGTCTTAAGTATGATGAATGAGGAAAACATTGAGAAAATATTTCATAGTGCTCCTAAATACCAGTTCACCATACATGATTTCACAGGCAAAGGGCTGTTCCTTATATGGAAGTGATGTGTAGTTATGGAACATGTAGTGGCATAAATACTAAATACCCAGGGGGTAATGTCACAATTTATTGCCTTATTTTCCTTTAGAGTTCATTTCACTGCTTAGGATGACACTGATTTTCTGCCTTGTGCCCGGTCTATATCTATCTTCAGCTGCTGATCTATGGGTTAATAACACCCATGGGAAATCTGGCCTACTGCTAAAGGTTTTGTTTAGTCCTTTATATTCTTATGTCCACTGAAAACCATTATTGACATTTTCAATTTATTTATTAAGGGAAACCTTTAATGTCAACCTACAAAATCAGGAAGGGTATCTTATGTAAATCATCTCTACAACCCTGCCTTATATCACGTGACCACAGAAAGAGCTATTGTTCGAACACAGCAGAACACGGATATTTACCATCTTAAGAGTTTCCATAATAGCTGTTACACAAATGTCCATATACTGTATTTAAATAAGAAATAAATATACTTGCAGAAGTTAAGCTAGGACTGTTTTTGTAGTATTCATGAGGCAGGGTAGCATTATACAGAGAGTAGATTTTGAATCAAATCCTGAATTCTTTGTTTAGATGTAATTTTCTCAAGGTACAAACATTTTCATGTCTCTAAAATGAAGAATATTACAAGTACTACAAAATATCGTTGCAGTTGTTTATCTACTCCATCAGAAAAGAGAGCATCTGAACATTCTAGAAATAGTGTAGCTTCTCAGATCCCCTTGCCTCTGTCAACCAAGTGTGGTAGGAGCTGCAGGCATTAGGTTTAGGGCCTGTGATTTTCCACTGGCCATCAGCAAAGATCAAGGAGAGGCCCCCATATGCTTAAAGTAAGATTGTCCCTCCATAGCCACCAAATTCCTTTTTGTAGCAATTAAAGAGATTCCTAGATTTTTCATAACTCCTAGCCCCTTAATACTAAAATTGTCAGTAATCATTATATGCCTTAAATTCATCAGGACTTGGTAATTTATACCTTTTATTATCATTTGTATCAATTGCCAAATGAGAGCCTATATTCAAAAATCACCCCTTATCTTCAATATTACAACCTCCATATAATTAGGTACAGCTATTCTTTATCCTTATTTTTCCCTCTTCCTCATACCCTGAACTTCTTCTACTCTGCCTTCTGGAAATCATAGTCCAACATCAGAAAAAAAGCCTTTATAACATCAGTGTCTTCTCTGAAAGTTCCCTTAACCTCCATTTGCTAACTGCAATGTGGATAATAATTTCTCTGTATTTCTCTCAAAGATGGTTGCTTTGTTTTCTTCCACAGTCATAAAAATTTTGGGCCTGGAATGAAACTGAGTCCATTTCTCTGCTCCTTAAAATAATGACACCTTGAAACTCAACTCATTATACTCTTTTTTTTTCTTTTTGCCTTATCTAGAGCTGCATCCGTGGCATATGGAGGGTCGCAGGCTAGGGGTCTAACCGGAGCTGTAGCTACCAGCCTTCGCCACAGCCACAGCAAAGCGGGATCCGAGCCACGTCTGCAACCTACACCATAGCTCACCGCAATGCTGGATCCTTAATGCACTGAGCAAGGCCAGGGATCGAACCCGCAACCTCGTGGTTCTTAGTCGGATTCATTAACCACAGCACCAAGATGGGAACTCCTCATTATACTCTATTTTTTACGATCTCTGTTACTGCAGGCATCTGTCAACCCTCACTTTATTCTCCATTATTTCTTGGTTGTATTAACTCCTTAAAACCTCATTATTATTAATTATAGATAATTCAATAAACAGATCAATAATCTTTGCCTTTTCAATTTCTTTTATTCTGTTATTCCAATAATGCTGTCTTCCAACCTATTTTATCTCTCACAGACATACCAGACATATCCTTGTCATTGTCAGTAACTGCTAATTGGAATATAACTGTCAAGATTGAGTAGGTTACTCTAGGACTTGGATCAAAAAAAGATATCGCTGCAATTTATGTCAGAGTGTTCTGTCTTTGTTTTCCTCTAGGAGTTCTATAGTAACTAGCCTTACATTTAGATCTTTAATTCATTTTGAGTTTGTTTTTGTATATGGCATTTGAGAATATTCTAATTTCATTCTTTTACATGTATCTATCCTGTTTTCCCAGCACCACTTATTGAGAGACTGTCTTTTCTCGATTGTATAATCTTATATCTTTTGTCATAGATTAGTTGACCATAGGTGCATAGGATTATCTCTGGGCTTCCTATCCTGTTCCATTGATCTATATTTCTGTTTTTGTGCCATTACGATACTGGAAATAAACTGCAGACAGAGATTGATAATTTACAGGAAACACTGAGCAAAGAAATACAAGATTTAAAACTTAAGCAAGCAGAGATGCAAAATACAATAACCGAAATAAAAAAAAAATTCATTAGAAGCAGCCAGGAGCAGAATACAGGAAGCAGAAGAACGAATTAGCGAGGTGGAAGACAGACTATTGGAAATCACTAATGCGGAACAGAAAAGAGAAAAAAAGATTGAACAGAAATAAGGAGAGTCTCAGAGAACACTGGGATAAAGTTAAACACACCAACATCTATATTATAGGGGTTCCAGAGGGGGAAGAGAGAGAGAAAGGGACAAAAAATTATTCCAAGAGATAATAGCTGCAAACTTCCCTAACATGGGAAAGGAACCACTCACTTAAATCCAGGAAGTGCAACTAGTACCATATAAAATACAGCCAAGGAGGAACACCGTGAGACACATAGTAATCAAAATGACCAAAATTAAAGACAAAGAGAAAATATTGAAAGCAGCTAAGGAAAAGAACCAAATAACATACAAGGGAACCCCAATAAGGTTATGGGCAGATTTTTCAACAGAAACTCTGCAGGCCAGAAGGGAGTGGCATGATATACTTAACGTTAAGAAAGGAAAAATACCTCCAACCAAGATTACTTTACCCAGCAAGGCTCTCATTCAGATTTGAAGGAGAAATAAAAAGTTTTACAGATAAGCAAAAGCTAAGAGAATTCAGCAACAGTAAACCAGCTTTACAACAAATACTAAAAGAACTTCTCTAGGTACAAAAGAAAAGGCCAAAAACAGAAACAAAAATACCACAAATGACAAGGCTCACCAGTAAAGGCATATATACAGTAAAGATACGAAATCATCCATCCACAATTATGCTACCAAAATCAGAAATCATGAGAAGAGGACGGTACAAATGCAGGGACACTGGAGGTGCACCAGAATTAAGAAACCAACAACTTAAAACAATCTCTTTTATATATAGATCCCTAAAGGTCAAATTCAGGGTAACTGCAAACCAAAAATCTACAATTGATATATAAACAAATAAGAAAAATCAACTCAAATGCCACACTAAACATAGGCATCAAACCACAAGAGGAGAGAACAAGAGAAGAAGGGAAGAAAAAAGAGCAACAGAAACAAATCAATAACAGTTAATAAAATGGCAATAAGAACATACATATTAATAATTACCTTAAATATTAATGGATAAATGCCCAAACCAAAAGACACAACTGGCTGAATGGATACAAAACAAGAGCTATATATATGTTGTCTTCAAGAGACCCACTTCACTTCTAGGGACACAGACAAATTGAAAGTGAGATGGTGGAAGAAAATACTCCATGCAAATGGGAATCAAAAGAAAGCCGGAGTAGCAATACTCTTATCAGACAAAATAGACTTTAAAATGAAGAACATTTTAAGAGAAGGAAGGGCACTACATAATGATCAAAGGGTCAGTCCATGAAGATATCAAAATTTTAAATATCTATGCACCCAACATAGGATCACCACAATATATAAACAACTGCTAAAAACATAAAAAAGAGAAATCAACAATAACACAATCATAGTGGGGGACTTTAAAACCCTACTTACAGGAATGGATAGATCATTCAGACAGAAAACCAACATGGAAACATAGGCCCTGAATGAAGCATTAGACCAGATGGACTTAATAGATATTTATAGGACATTCCATCCAAAAGCAACAGAATACACATTCTGTTGAATGCACATGGAACGTTCTCAAAGATTGACCACATCCTGGGCTACAAATCAAGCTCTGGTATCTTTAAGAAAGTTGAAATCATATCACGCATCTTTTCTGACCACAGCGCTGTATGACTGGAAATCAACAACAAGAAAGAAACTGCAAAAAACACAAACACATGGAAACGAAACAACATGCTGCTAAACAACCAATGGGTCATTGAAGAAATGAAAGAGGAAACTAAAAAATACCTAGATGCAAATGACAACAAATATAAGACAGTCCAAAATCTATGGGATGCAGCAAAAGCAGTTCTAAGAACAAAGTTTATAGCAATACAAGCCTGCCTCAGGAAACAAGAAAAAGCTGAAATAAACAACCTAACCTTACATCTAAAGCAGCTAGAGAGGGAAGAACAGACAAGACCTGAAGTTAGTAGAAGAAAAGAAATCATAAAGATCAGAGCAGAAATCAAGGAAATATAAATGAAGAAAACCATAGAAAAGATCAATGAAACTAAAAGCTGGTTCTTTGAAAAGATCAACAAAATTGATAAACTCTTAGCCAGACTTATCAAGAAAAAAAGAAAGGACTCAAATAAATAAAATTAGAAGTGAAAAAGGGGAAGTAACAATGGACATTACAGAAATACAAAGGATCATAAGAGACTACTACATGCAATTCTATGACAATAAAATGGAAAACTGAGACGAAATGAGCAAATTCTTAGAAAAGTACAATCTTCCAAGACTAAACCAAGACAAAATAGAAAAGATAGACAGGCCAATCACAAGTACTGAAATTGAAACTGTGATTTAAAAACTTCCAACAAACAAAAGTCCAGGATCAGATGGCTTCACAGGCAAATTCTATCAAACATTTGGAGAAGAGCTAACACCTATCCTTCTGAAACTCTTCCAAAAAACTGCAGAGAAAGGAACACTCCTAAACTCATTCTATAAGGCAACCATCACCCAAAACCAAACAAGGATACCACAAAAAAAGGAAATTACAGACCAATTTCACTGATGAACATAGAGGCAAAAATCCTCAACAAAATCCTAGCAATCTGGGACACTGGATTAAGATGGTGGAATAGAAGGACTGGAGCTCAAATTCTCTCCCAAAAAACAGCAAAACTACAAACAAATGCCGAGCAACCTTCAACCAAATGGTCTGTAAACTTCCAAAAAAGATATTCTGCTCCAGAAGACAAAGAGGAGACCACATCAAGAGGTAGGAGGGGCACTTACACCATAGACAACCCCATACCTCCTGGGTGGGAAGCCCCACAGACTGGAAACTAACTGCATCACAGAGACTTAGCTACAGGACTCAGAGTTCTGAGCCCCATGTCAAATCCCCACGCCTGGGGATCTGGCAGAGGGAGAAATAGTCCCCAGAGCATCTGGCATTGAAGGCCAGCGGGGCGTGTGTGCAGGAGCTCCACAGGACTGGGGAAAACAGAGACCCCATCCTTGAAAGGCACACACAGACTTTCACGTGCACTGGGTCCCAGGGCAAAGCAGTCTCCATAGGAATCCGGGTAGAACCTGATTGCAATTCTTGGAGGATCTCATGGGAAAATAGGGGTGACTGTGGCTTGTTGAGGGGGAAGGGCATTGGAGGTGAAGTTCTTGGGAACATTCATCAGCCTGCATTTCTCTGAAGGTGGCCATTTCTGGGAAAATCTGGGCCCTCCCATCAGCGCTGAAAAGCCCCAGGTCAAACAATAATCCAGGTAGGATCTCAGCCCCACCCATCAGGAAACAGGCTGCCTAAGACCCCTCAGGCACACAGCCAGCCTCTAATCTCATCCAGAGAGAAAGCCCCACCCATCAGAGGGAGAGGAATCAACCCCATCTACCAGTGAGCAGGCATCACTCCCTCCCATCAGGAAGCCTACAGCAAGCCTCCTCCATACCAACTTTAGCCATAGGGGAGGCAAACACCTGAACTAAGAGAGGCGCAACTATATTGTCTACAAAAAGCTCACCACACCAAAAACCTATAAAAATGAAAAGACAGAAAACTATTACTCAGATAAGGGAGAAAGAGAAAAGCCCAGAAAAACAGTTCAGTGATGAGGAGATTACAAGCCTCCCAGAAAGAGACTTTAGACTGTTGATGCTGAAGATGATGCAAGGCATTGGAAATAGACTGGAGGCAAAGATTGATCATTTACAGGAAACACTGAGCAAAGAAATACAAGATGTAAAAATTAAACAAGAAGAGACGCAAAATACAATAACTGAAATAAAAAATTCATTAGAAGCAGCTAACAGTAGAATACAGGAGGCAGAAGAACGAATCAGTGAGGTGGAGGACAGATTAGTGGAAATCACTAATGCAGAAGAGAAAAGAGATAAAAGATTGAAAGGAAATGAGCAGAGTCTCAGAGAACTCTGGGATACTGTTAAACACACCAATATCCGTATTATAGGGGTGCCAGAGGGGAAAGAGAGAGAGAAGGGGACAGAAAAAATATTCGAGGAGATAATAGCCGAAAACTTCCCTAATATGGGAAAGGAACCACTCACTCAAATTCGGGAAGCACAACAAGTACCATATAAAATAAACCCAAGGAGGAACACCCCGAGACACATATTAATCAAAATGACC
>PVHT021183696.1:13495976-13541934 GCA_004024745.2 Catagonus wagneri
TATTAATCAAAATGACCAAAATTAAAGACAAAGAGAAAATACTGAAAGCAGCTAGGGAAAAGAAACAAATGACATACAAGGGAACCCCGATAAGGTTATCAGCAGATTTCTCATCTGAAACTCTGTAGGCCAGAAGGGAGTGGCATGATATACTAAATGTGATGAAAGGGAAAAACTTCCAACCAAGATTACTTTACCCAGCAAGGCTCACATTCAGATTTGAAGGAGAAATCAAAACCTTTACAGAGAAGCAAAAGCTAAGAGAATTCAGCAACACTAAACAAGCTTTACAACAAATACTAAAGGAACTTCTCTAGGCAGAAAAGGCCACAACCAGAAACAAAAACACCACAAATGACAAGGCTCACCAGTAAAGTCATATATATAGTAAAGATACTAAATCATCCATGCACAATTATGCTACCAAAATCAGAAATCGTGAGAAGAAAGCACAAAATGAAGGTCACTGGAGAAGCACGTGTAATTAAGAAACTAACAACTTAAAACAATCTCATTTATATATAGATCCCTAAAGGTCAAAACTTCAGGGTAACTGCAAACCAAAAATCTACAATTGATACACAAACAAATAAGAGAAATCAACTCAAATACAACATTAAAAATAATCATCTTGTGAGAGGAAACAACAAGAGGATAAGGGAAGAGAAAAAGAGCAACAAAAACCCCAAACAGTTTATAAAATGGCAATAAGAACATATATATCAATAATTACCTTAAATGTTAATGGACTGAATGCCCCAACCAAAAGACATAGACTAGCTGAATGGATACAAAAACAAGACCCGTGTATATGCTGTCTTCAAGGACCCACTTCACATCTAGGGGCACATACAAATTGAAAGTGAGAGAATGGAAGAAAATATTCCATGCAAACAGGCATCAAAAGAAAGCCAGAGTAGCAATACTCCTATCAGACAAAATAGACTTTAAAATAAAGAACATTTTAAGAGATTAGGAAGGGCAATACATAATGAACAAAGTATCAATCCAAGAAGAAGATATAACCATTTTAAATATCTATGCACCCAAGATAGATCACCACAATATATAAGCAACTACTAAACACCTTAAAAGGAGAAATCAACAATAATGCCAACATATTGGGGGACATTAACACCCCACTTACAGCAAGGACAGGTCATCCAGACAGAAAATCAATAAGGAAACACAGGCCCTGAATGAAGCATTAGATAAGATGGTCTTAATAGATATTTATAAAACATTCCATCCAAAAGCAACAGAATACACATTCTTCTCAAGTGCACGTGGAACATTCTCTAAGATCGATCACATCCTTGGCTACAAATCAAGACTCGGTAATTTTAAGAAAAAAGAAATCATTTCAAGCATCTTCTCTGACCACAATGCTATACGACTGGAAATTAACAAGAAAAAAATGGCCAAAAATAGAAATACGTGTAGACTAAACAAAACGCTACTAAATAACCAATGGATCATTGAAAAAATCAAAGAAGAAATTAAAAAATACCTAGAAGCAAATGACAACAAAGAAACGACACTCCAAAACCTCTGGGATTCAGCAAAAGCAGTTCTAAGAGGAAAGTTTATAGCAATACAAGCCTGCCTCAGGAAACAAGAAAAAGCTCAAATAAACAACCTAACCTTACATCTAAAGCAGCTAGAGAGGTAAGAACTAACAAGACCTAAAGTTAGTAGAAGAAAAGAAATCGTAAAGATCAGAGCAGAAATCAAGGAAATAGAAACAAAGAAAACCATAGAAAAGATCAATGAAACTAAGAGCTGGTTCTTTGAAAAGATCAACAAAATTGATAAACCCTTAGCCAGACTTATCAAGAAAAAAAGAGACAGGACACAAATCAATAAAATTAGAAATGAAAAGGAGAAGTAAAAACAGACATCACAGAAATACAAAGGATCATAGGAGACTAGTATATGCAACTATATGGCAATAAAATGGAAAACCTAGAAGAAATGGACAAGTTCTTAGAAAAGTACAATCTCCCAAGACTAAACCAAGACAAAATAGAAAATATGAATAGACTAATCACAAGTTCTGAAATTGAAACTGTGATTAGAAAACTTCCAGCAAACAAAAGTCCAGGACCAGATGGTTTGATAAATGATCTATCAAACATTTAGAGAAAAGCTAATGCCTATCCTTCTGAAACTCTTCCAAAAAAGTGCAGAGGAAGGGACATTTCCAAACTCATTCTATGAAGCAACCATCACCCTGATAGCAAAATCAGACAAAGATATCACAAAAAAAGAAAATTACAGGCCAATCTCACTGATGAACATAGATGCAAAAATTCTCAACAAAATACTAGCCAACCGCATCCAACAATACATTAAAAGGATTGTAGATCATGATCAAGTGGGATTTATCCCAGGGATGCAAGGATTCTTCAATATCTGCAAATTAATCAGTGTGATACACCACATTAACAAACTGAAGAATAAAAACCATATGATTCTCTCCATAGATGCAGAAAATGCCTTTGACAAAATCCAACACCCATTTCTGATAAAAGCCCTTCAGAAAGTGGACATAGGGGGATCCTACCTCAACATAATCAAGGCCATCTATGACAAACCCAGAGCTAACATCATTGTCAATGGTTAAAAGCTGAAAGAATTCCCGCTGAGATCAGGAACAAGACAGGGATGTCCACTCTGGCCACTACTATACAACATAGTTCTGGAAGTCGTAGCTACAGCAATCAGAGAAGAAAAAGAAATAAAAGGAATCCAAATTGGAAAGGAAGAAGTAAAACTATCACTTTTTGCAGACGACATGATACTATACCTAGAGAATCCTAAAGACTCTACCACAAAACTGTGAGAGGTCATCAATGAATTTGACTAAGTCGCAGGATACAAAATTAATACACAGAAATCACCTGCATTTCTATATACTAACAATGAAAGATCAGAAAGAGAAATTAGGGAAGCAATCCCGTTTACCATCGCATCAAAAAGAATCAAATACTTAGGAATAAACCTGCCTAAAGAGACAAAAGACTTGTACTCTGGAAATTATCAGGTGCTGATGAAAGAAATCAAGGATGACATGAACAGATGGAAAGACATACCATGCTCTTGAATTGGAAGAGTCAATATTATCAAAATGACTATACTACCCATGGCAATCTACACATTTAATGCAATCCGTATCAAAGTACCAAGGACTAGAACAAAATAGTTTAAAGTTTGTTTGGAAACACAAAAAACCCAGAATAGCCAAAGACATCCCGAAAAAGAAAAATAGAGCTGGAGGAATCAGGCTCCCTGACTTCAGACTCTACTACAAAGCCACAGTCATCAAAACCTTTTGGTACTGTCACAAAGACAGAAATATAGATCAGTGGGACAGGATAGAAAGCCCAGAATTAAATCCACGCATCTATAGTCAACTAATCTATGAGAAAGGAGCCAAGAATATACATTGGACAAAAGACAGCCTCTTCAATAAGTGGTGCTGGGGAAACTGGACAGCTACATGTAAAAAAAATGAAACTAGAACACTTCCTAACACCGTACACAACAATAAACTCAAAGTGGATTAAAGACTTAGATATAAGACCTGATACTATAAAACTATTAGAGGAAAACATAAGCCCAACACTCTCTGACATAAACAGCAACATCTTCTCAGATCCATCTGTTAGAGTAATGACAATAAATACAAAAATAAACAAATGGGACTTAATTAAACCTAAAAGCTTCTGCAGAGCAAAAGAAGCTCTAAACAAAATGAAGAGACAGCCCACAGGATGGTAGAAAATATTTGGAAATGAAGTGACTGACAAGGGTTTAATCTCCAAAATTTTTAAACACCTTCTGCAGCTCAATACAAAAAACAAAAAAAAATCAGAAAATGGGCAGTAGATCTAAACAGACAGTTTTCCAAAGAAGACATACAGATGGCCAAAAAACACATGAAAAGATGTTTAACATCACTCATTATTAGAGAAATGCAAATCAAAACCACTGTGAGGTACCACCTTATACCAGCCAGAATGGCCATTTTCAAAAAGTCTACAAACAGTAAATGCTGGAGAGGATGTGGAGAGAAGGGAACCCTATTACACTGTTGGTGGGAATGTGAATTGGTGTAGTCACTGTGGAAAACAGTATGGAGATTCAATTACCATTTGATCCAGCAATCCCACTCCTGGGCATCTATCCAGAGAAATCCATGACTCGAAAAGACACGTGTACTCCAGTCTTCATTGCAACACTCTATGCAGCCAGTTCATTTCCAAGAAACTGGAAAAGGCAAGGAACAAAATTTCCACCTGGAACTACCAGGGAAAAGATCAGCAGCACTGCTGACCTGGTGAATGCAGACTTCTGCCATCCAGAGCTGTTTGAGAATACATTTCTTCTGCTTCACACCAAATTTGTGGTCATTTGTTACAGCTACCCTAGGAAACTAATAGGTAAGAGAAATGGCAGTTCTTTTCTCCCTTAGGTTAGAAGCTTTGACGCATAAAGAAATACATCATTTTGTTAAGTGATGAATAATTATCATTGTGGCATTGCATTAATGTTAATCAGGCTGCCTGCTTGGCAAAAATATGATGTAAAATTTGAAAAGGAAGTGAAAATGACTACTTGGACTGCAATAGGTAATGATTTGTGATCTTATCATTTAGATAGCAACCATAATTTGAAATTATTGAAAATATATACCTACTTTTGGACATGTGTATTTTTCTTCCAAACTTTTATCTCTGTTGTAGACACTCATTGAAATTAGGGTGGAATCGCCACAAATGTGGTTTAGGTGTCAAGCCTGGTGATGTTCCACATACACCAAGAGTGTATGAAACAGTTCATCATGTGCATAATGAGGCTTTCTAGGAAGAACAGGCAGACCCCAGAGGCTTATCCAAAAGTTGCTTGAGAGAACAAAGAGAAGATACTGGCTTTAGGGTTTTAATGGTAATTAGGTGTTGGGTTCATAGTGGGGATTCTTAGTGTGGCAGAGGTTTGAGCTGTGTGAATCTCCTGTCTTTATCAAAAGAGGAAGCACCAGGATTTCTTATCAGGTTGCCTAGATATAGAGCAGGAGAGGACAGGGGGAGGAGTAAGTATTAAAAGCCATCAGCAGTTGTATATCAAAATATGAAGTCACATTGTTACAAGATGGGTTTGTTTTCCCTCTCCGGTTCAACTTCCTCAGTATATTTTCTTCTGTTTTCCTCTGACTATGGATTAAGACATCCACAGCTACTGGCATTTTAATTAAGTAATTGAGGCTGAAGGAGATCTTGACTTTGCTTATAAGCGATAAGCACTGCTTCCTCAGAATCAGGAGGTCTTTTACTTCCTCATGTTTACACATGCATGTTTATACTCCCACTCATGCACTTATCAAAAATACAAGTAATCTGGTAATCTGTAATTATCTGGCAGACTAAAGCTTTCTGTCCTATCTTGAAGGTAAGTATTGCAAGGTGGCATAAATATGTACCTGATCAAGTGAAAGGTCTCTCGAGTGTAGGAGTCCAATTTTATATGATGTTCAGTCATTATCTGATGCCACTCTATATTTTATCAACTTCAGAAGATACCTGAGGCACTTTACTGTCTTCTGTAATAGCTCTCCCATCAGACAAGTGATTGTATCTCATTGGGGAAGTAGAAATGAAGGAACCAGCTATGTATTCCTCAAAGACTGTGAAATTGTCTGATTTAGAATAAACTAGATGGTTAGGCTATCTTGCTCACTATAATGATGCCGCAAAGGAGAGCTTCTAGTAGAACATTGTTGAGAGAAATAAGTTAAACTGATTGCTCATGGAGTAGTTTCTGTAATTACATGATGTGCATATCAAAATGGGTTTATGCATTGTATTTCATATCATCATTTTTTTTCCTGTAAAAACATTTTATTAACCTAAAAGCAAATAACTGACATGTTAATGGCCAACATCACAGTCAATGACATTTATAATAATACACAGTAAATCTATAAAACTCTTCACTACACTAACATAATTAAATTGGAAGGAAGTAGCAGCAATATAATACAGGATACCTGTTAATTTCTCCCATTTAGAAGCAAGGATACTTTCCAATTTTAGAACTAGCAGCAAAGAAAATATGAATACACATGAAGTATATATGCTTTTAAAAGCATATATATTTTAAAACATTAACTTTTGTGATAACAGTAGGAATTGAGTATTACTCAATATTCAGAAAAAGAGGAAAAGACAGCAATAACTTAGTTTTAAAATTTTGTATTTTCTCTTTGAGTAAATTGTTGATCTGCAATTTTTGGATATTGCGTAATCTCTATAGGGGTAAACTTTAAGTATTATATATTCTTGTGTTATTTTATCTTATAGATTTCATATTTTTGTTTTAGTGATTCTGGAAGTTTATTCCCAAGAATGTTTTACTTCCCAGAGGCAGAGTTAGAAAAGATGAATAAAGGAATCCACAGTAGATAGTCAGAGGGCTTTATAATTTCGAATAACTGAGAGAAAAATCAGAAATTTCATAAAGCAAGCTAAAACTATGGGCCAATGAATGCATAGGTATTAAAGGACACATATATATCAATTCAGTATAGGTGTAGCTACTTAGGAAATTATATATAATTTGATAGAGTCTGTGGTATAGACAGAGTATTCTCTCTTTGTTACCTTTTATTGGTTGTATCTGACGTGATCAATTAAATTAAGTCCTGGGCATTTTGATTATATTTTGTTTAAACACAGATATGTTATGTCAGAAGTAGAAACACTGTTAGAGATATATCAAATATTCTGGACATATATACTCGTGAAGTTTTAGAACTAGAAGGAAATTAACAACTGTGTAATTTAGGAGACTAATTTACAAAAAGGTATAGTGACTTGATGAATGTTAACACAGTGATTAATTGGCACGGCTAGGATTTGAAATCTTCTGGTTTAATTTTATTGCTATTTTAATAACTTGGAGCTATCTATTTAACCGTATTTAAATTCTGTGCTATTATACTTTATTCATCAAGGAAATAAGTTAAAAATAATGTTTATGGGAGTTCCCATGACTAGTATACATGAGGACGCAGGTTCGATCCCTGGCCTTGCTCGGTCGGTTAAGGATATAGTGTTGCCATGAGCTGTGGTATAGTTCGCAGACACAGCTTGGATCTGGCATTGCTCTGGCTGTGGTGTAGGCCAGTGGCTGCAGCTCCGATTCGACCCCTAGCCTGGGAACCTCCATATGCCATGGGTGTGGCCCTAAAAAGACAAAAAAAAAAAGTTTATGACTATATCAACATTTGAAGATGACTGGAATACATTTGAAGATAGAATATCCTACTGATAATTAATATGCAGTTCAAACAATTATATGCAGAACTTAAGTTCAAAGTGCTAAGTATTATTCGGGTTATTTCATTTAACTTTTTTTCTAAAAATGTGCTATGTGTCCATTTTCTTTCTAATCTTGTATGAATCAAGCAGGAATGTGGCTTAGAAACCGGATAATAATTAAAGGATGGTGGGAAGAGGTTAGAAAGGGATGGAGAGAGGGAAGGAGGGAGGGAAAGAGAGGGAAGAAGGAGTGATGGGAGAATATAGGAATCATAAGCCTATCTCCAGAAAAAACTCACGTGTACATAGGCACATACATAAACATTTGTATAAAATTAAGACGGTTGAAATAACCCCATAAATCACAGATTAAGAGACTCTTTTATCTTAATCCCATATTCAAAAATCTCAGTGATTCAAACATTTAAGAATTGTATGATAATTTAGGGTGTTTTAGCCATTTTCCTACCTATTCAAGTCTAAATCCCGTATTTCAGCATTCAAGAGTCTTTACCATCTGTCCTGATTTCTCCATTTCTAATTGTGATTGCATAAGATTTTATATTAAAAAATGAGATTCTAGGAGCAAGTTCCTCTTTCTCATTGTATTGCTACTTTTAATCCGAAAATTTGTCAATGTTTATAGAGTGCCTGACACATAGTAGTGTGGTTTTGTTTGGTTTTGCCTCTTCACACTTAATACTTCAATAAGTTGAGCTAACATGTAGGTATTGGAATATTTTACATAAACATCTCTATTCTAATTTATTTTTTTAAAACGATACTCTTCAAAAACATTTTAGGAAGGAAGGCAGGATATATAGATATATATATATATATATATATATATATATATATATATATATATATATAGCCTACTTCACTGTAGTCTTTACAGTCCATCTTATATCCAAATTTGCAAACTGTAGCCATATTTGTTTGCAGGAACTCAAAAAGAATCTCGAAAATTTTCTCTCTCTTGATCTCTTAACTGAGCTTTCACAATTTGGTCTGATTGGCCCTTGTTCACGGCAACATGGCCCTTGTAGATTTTTGACTTTGCAACCTCTCTTTTCTTTAGTAATTTTCATAAACTAGATACCAAATGCGTGATTGTTCAGTGTGAATATGGTATGATTTGCAGGCCTCAAGGAAACATTTCTCTGCCATAAAATCCTGCTCAAATAGGGAATTCTGCTACCTGTAGATTTATTCTGTTAATTTAACAGTTTGATCCCCATTATATTGCAAATATCACAGGGAAAAATAGTGCCTAATTTTCAGTAATTTGTGTAGTAAGGCTAATAATAGCTATTGAGTTTCATATTCATTGTGACATTTGATACACAAAACTACTCTTTGTAATACCTAAGACATTTCTTTTTCTTTTCTTTTTTTTTTTCTTGTCTTTTCCAGGGCTGCGCCCACGGCATATGGAGGTTCCCAGGCTAGAGGTCTAATCAGAGTTGTAGCTGCCAGCCACAGCCACAGCCACAGCAATGCTGGATCCAAGCCACATCTGTGACCTTCACCACAGCTCACGGCAATGCTGGATCCTTAACCCACTGAGCGAGGCCAGGGATTGAATCCACAACCTCATGGCTCTTAGTGGGATTTGTTAACCACTGAGCCATGACGGGAACTCCAAGACATTTCTTTTTAATTGGCTGACTTCTGCCACTTTGGATCCAAGAGATCATACAATATCATCAAAACATGCTGTCCTTGCATTGCTCAGGTCAGCTTTCCTCTGTGTGGGTGCCATTCTCAGATACTCTTCCTATGGGCCCCAGGAAGCATCATGCTTACAGCCTTTCAGATTTTAACTTTCAGTGGGAAGAAGATGCCATCTTTTTCTTATTTCATAGGGTTATCAAGAGGATTGAAAAACAGAAAGGAGGAAAAACACTTAGGACAGAGCCTGACATTTAGTAAGTAATATATGTGCTATTATTATCACTGCAGCAAAAATCTCAGCCTCAGTGGTACTGGCCTTACTGGTATGATATGTATATATCTATGTACTTAAGTTCTTATTGGTCAGATTTCTTTTTCTTTTCTTTCTTTCTTTTTTTTTTTTTTTCTTAGGGCTGCATCTGTGGCATATGGAAGTTCCTAGGCTAGGAGTCTTATCAGAGCTGTAGCTGCTGGCCTATACCACAGCTATAGCAATGCTAGATCCGAGCCACGTCCGCGACCTACACCACAGCTCACTGCAACACCAGGTCCTTAACACACTGAGCAAGGCCAGGGATGGGATCTGCATCCTCATGGATGCTAGTCAGATTCGTTTCTGCTGAGCCACGACGAGAACTCCTGGTCAGATTTTATCAGTTACTGAGAAGCGGGATCCAGCATCCCAAGACCTTGCAGAATAGGAAAAGTGAGAAGATTGGAAAGCAGATTTATGTTATTTAAAAAAGAGAGAGGAAATCATGCAAGAAAAAAATATACATAGATATGTATGTTAAACCTCCAAGAAAAAGAGGAAACTAATTCTAGCATTTATGCAATCCTTAAAAACAGGTCCATAATACAAGAGAAACTTATTTTCTGTATGAAGTATTGACATAAATACTAACATGCCTAGATGACTATTTACAGCACAGTTTTTGTAGATTTTGTAGCAACACTGCACTTCCTGCTATTTCACTTTAAGAAGACTGTCATTACATTTGCAGGTTATGAGATTTCAGGGAATTCCATTATCTTTTAGCAGCCAAAATGAGATACACATTTCATCACCACCTTAAATCAGGAGAAAGCTAATATCTGGATCTTGACCTTTTGTGCTTGATGTGGAGATAATGCAACATCCTTTACACACATGGATTAGTATTTTGGGAATATATTTAATGGTACTAAGAATCAGAAAACATACTGCATAGGTCTGTTAGGTGAAGAGTTATGTTAGAATCAGTAGTGATTTATGAAACAGAAGCAAAAAACTTCCGTAATGGTTGAACTATATCCTTCACAGGTGTAAACTGTCTTACTCTTTTGTGGATACTGGAAAAAGTTGCTTATATTTCTATCAAGCAAGTAATTGGCAACAGTATTGATTTTGAATCTGACATTATTGTGGCCAGAAAAAAAAAATGTAAGTGTACTTTGTATCTATTTGGCATATGGTTTAAACTGTTAAGAAACTTTCTGTATACTATCATAGGAAATGAGTAGCTATTTATAGGTCTTGAATATTATTTAGTTTTACTTGAATTTATTTTAAGATTTTAACTATTTGTCATGTTTTTATTGTTCAAGGCTGGCACCACATTTGAGCTTAGTTATTTCTATTTTATCGAAATAAAAATATTACTAAGTATACACTTGGTTAAAATGTATAATGGGTTAAGAAGATAGTTAACATAAGTATCAGGTTGATATATAAAATATACCTTGTAAAAAATTAAAGTGTTTTTTTATACCAAAACAGCATCTTATCATAGCCACTGATTCCTATTTCAAGTAGCATTAGGGAAACAAAAGATTTATTTTATCCTTTCCTATAAGCCCAAATTGTGGTGGAGATATACTTGCATATTAGGGAAATTATTTAGTTACAGATTCTCTTTGATTAGGAGTTATTTTATTAAAAATACTTTTTCATTTTTTATCTGTTCTGAATTATTTTCAAGTAGGCAACATTCTGTCCTAAACATATATAAATCCTCTTAAAAAGCAAGTCAAAACCATGTTTTAAGTCACTGAAATAAAAATTTTCACCATTAACCCCACCCAATCTAACATATGGCCCCTCAGCATAAAACATTTTTATTAACAATTTGTAGAACCCTTATATCTGCTGGTTTTAGGCTAAATAACCCCTTTCACATAGGTCTATAGTTCTTTACAGATTATAAAACATTTTTATATGTGTAATTTCTCCAGCACCTCTATCAGTTCTGTGAAATTAAGGAAGTATTTGAAGGGGCATATTGCAGGCTTCATATTCCAAATTACAGGTTGTTGCCAGTCATGCACACTCATGATTAAAAGAATTCATGTGTCTGCCTTAGCATCTACCACACTGTTGGTCAGTGATGTAAAATGGGACTCACCATCAGTTAATACACCCATAAGATATTCTGTTATTTCAGTCATATGGTTTAATTCTAATTTATGTAGAAATTATTCATGAAGAAACATTGTTTTTCAAAACTTACTCATATGTCTGTGAAACATTAATCTATGTAACTACATTCTTTATATTACTCTATTAAGTGGCTAGTGCCGTATACAAGTAAACTATCATTGCATATGTTTATTGTAAATATTTTCAACAATTTTGATTATTCAGTTCTGTATAGATACTTAAACCTAAGGAAACATGTGTCCATTTCCTCTACGGCATGAATTTACATTTGGCAGTACAGGCATTACCAGTTTTCTCTTTCATTGCTCATCAATAAGATAAAATATATATATATACAGCAATAATATATGAATCTTATCTGAGCTTCAATGTTAAAATTATCGAATAGGAAAAAGAAAAAAACCTTGCAAACTAAACTCATCTGCCATTAATAAACCCCATCTGCCATTTTATGGCACATACACAAACTGCTATAGGAAGATGCCAAGACAATTTAGAATTTCCTTCTACAGGAGCCTGAGCCAGAACTAATTTCATCCAAAGGATAAATGAGCAAAGTATTCCTTTGCCAACTGACAAAATGTAATGATTCATGATTAATGGATCCTTGTTTTTTTCTTCAAAGACCTCTTCCTTCTGCATGGTGATACTGTAATCAGTGCAGGAGGAGAACCTGAAACTTTAAATGTGAGGGCAGCAAATCTGATTTATATTTTATGGTTAGGATTGGCTCATTATTAGCGAAGAGAATGATTGATGATAGAAAAGGCAGTCTTTTGAACCTTATAGGGCATATGCTAAAAATATTTTAAAACATTTGTCTGCCTTAGATGAGACAACATTAAGTTTTCTTAGGAAGCAAGTTTTTGCTGTTAAAATGTTTTTGCTCTGATGATAAAATCTAATTACTTAAAAAAACCAGTAAGAGTTGTTCACAATTACTTGTGATTTTTTTAATTATAAAATTAGAATCACTGATAGAATTAGCATTATTTTTAGTGTTAACTGTAGGGTTAAACAGAAGCATATATGTTGTTAAATAATTTAGGAAAAACACTTCATATGGAATGTAAAATAAATATATTAGAAAAAAATTAATCAGCACCCATTTCTTTACCATCCTTATTGCCAATGATATTTGTGCCTGAAGCATATGAGAATATTTCCACAACTCTCTCAGAACATTTGTGTTTCTCCTTCAACTCTGGGCAACTATTTAGTGACAAAATACACTACTACCAGCTTATAGCCAGTATAATTCACAGATGTCTTATTGCTAAGTAATAGGGAGATTTTGTAAACAGGAGATCAATAAAAATGTAAAAATGTGTTGATCACATTGTGAAAGGATTGTGAAAGGATAATTAATGTTTAATAAAGTTATATTAATAAGCAGTGTATACGGTCTGATTAAAAGCCAGTAAAATGGCCACTTTTTAAATTATCTCATGAAAGAAAATTATAACATACATAGAAAAATTTTATTGGTCAATAAAATTCTTGCCTGAATAATTTCTGTGGTTATAAAATTTACAGGATATATATATTTTGCCTATGATATGTTTAAATGTTATTATCATTAAAAGTCAAATAAAACTAAAACATACTGTACATTAGAATAAACCATATAATTCCAGCTTTTTTCACCACAATAATGAGAATTTGATTGATTTAAATTATAAAAGGAGCAATAAGTTCCAGCTGTCTTTTCTAGTTCCAATAAAGAAGACTCAGATTATCCAATATGTGTTTAATAAAGTATTTGGAATAGTAACTGGCACAAACTATATGCTTAGTATACTTAATATATAATAAGAAACTATATACTTGACATTGGTCCTTATTATTTTTTCATCACCATTACTCTCATTATTATCAAAGGGAACAAATGACAGGATTTCCAATTTAAATAGCAATGGATTCAATGGGAAAATCTCAGAAGTTACATAGTTGCAGTAAAAAAATGATATCCACAGATGGTAGATCTAGAGAGAAATGTTAGGATGAAGGCTCATTTACTCCTCAGTAATGTAGGACAGTAGTGTCTACTTTTGAGGTTCTTCTTTTGTTACAAGGAGATCATCTATAAAAAGCTACCAGGATAGTGCTTGTCCCCTAGTAACCGCTAAGAAAGAAAGGTTACCTGTTCTTTTGTTTGCAGTGATGTCCGTTAAAATTTTTTTTTCCTCAGGACACAGACAAATGTTGTTTTTGATTATGATAAGTGACATGCCAGCTTACTTTAGTATATTTTGAAAATTAAAGACATTCTTACTAGAAAAATAAAAGGAAAAATTCATATTAAAATTCACACTGGGAAGCTATTGTTAAAGATTTTGCATTGGGTTGCTGGCATTAATAATGATCATTACGTTGGTATTATGATGTATATTAGGCAAAACTTTACTTAAATTTACAAGTTAAGATAGACACTACTGCCAAGTTAACAGTGAGGCTTATTCAGATACAATTAATTTTCTTGTTTTGTCTTGGTAGTTACTGTGTTCTAATTTAAGACAAGAAGTGGATAGGTTCTCAACACTTTTTGTCAGACTGTAGTACAACTCAAAAAATTAAACTTTGGTGAATCATTTTAAACCCTGATGTTTTCTACAAAGATTTGGAGGGATTTTTTTCATATGTGTTTTTTGTTGTGTTTGCTTTTAGTTGTCTATTCATAACATATAAAAAGAGAAGTTATTGTTTTGTAATACAGCAGTATATTTAAAGTGCTTTATGGAACAAAAGTACACTTTGTGCCTGTTTAGATAAAATAATAAAAACAATTTCCTTTCCCTTTATTTTTCCATTCCTTCACTTCCATTCCTTACTACATAAAAAAAGGGTTTAATTTTGGATTAGACATTCTGTAATTCTTCTCATTCACCCAACACATTAAATGTATAAACTGTTATTAGCAGCTCTAAATTTGTTTTTGGATTAAATGAATTTTAATTATTCTATTTCAAATTTTCCATGTTTTCAACTACTTAAGGCTTAATAACTATGATGGCATAAAATATATTCATTGTGAATGTAAGAAAAACAGGAAAGAAAGGGAAACTTTGATCTGATGGTTGAATTTTAAGTATCAAGATTCTCAAGACCTATAATTCTATTTGGTTCATTGTGCAAATGAGTTAAGTCATTACTTCAGTTCTGAGTGTATTTGTTGGGTGAGAATCTTTTGAAAGACATTATGTATCACATTAATTCATAAAATTTCAGAGTTCATTTCATTTTTCCAACTGCAAGTAGGATAAACACTGACTGCAGTACCCATTAGTAGTACCCCAATAAACAAATGTTTTCCTTTCTGTGTGGGCTATGGTATTTTATTTTTTCACATTTTCTTTTAAATTTTTTTCACAGTAAATTGAACACAATGGCGTAATATTGCCTCAATTTAATCTTGACTCATCTGTTTAATTGTTTTTTCATGTTTTTACTGTAAATATATTTCCCTATTTCCTTCACAAGAGTAGCTAAAGGCAAAATAAAAACCTGTTACCATTCATACCCATGATATTTCATTAGAAGATGCCTTTTCTTTTTGCTCATTGAGAGTTGTATAGCTGATTTGTGAAGAAATATATGATACTATGATAGATGTGAAAAACCTCCAATATGTAGCCCTAGGATTTCATGCTAAATAATTTATGACAAAGTCCTTCTCTTAAACCTTTTTCCCTGTCAGAAAATGCTTCCAAAATGCATTCCTAAAATAAAACCTTCCTGGGGGCACTTCTTTCCCATAGACATCAAAAATATACAAGACTTTCCTTTATAAGAGATTCTCAGATTGGGCCTAATGCATTCTGAAAAAGAGGATGGAGATTAAAAAGAAAAGAATTACAAAGAGCGTGGGGGCGTCTACCCATTTAGCAAAACCCACAGGGCCCTGACACCTATCTTGCTTTTTTTCCAACCTATATTCTTTTTCCCTGTGATTTCCATCAGAAACCCCTCCTCTCTTCTGAGGATGTCTCTTTTGTTCGCATGCATGGTTGACCACATAACTGAGATTTAGGCTGAAGCCAAGTGACAGTGCAACCAAGTCTGGATTTTCCATCTTCCATTTTCCACCTCCTGTTGCCAGG
This sequence comes from Catagonus wagneri, assembly GCA_004024745.2. Classification (NCBI taxonomy): domain Eukaryota; kingdom Metazoa; phylum Chordata; class Mammalia; order Artiodactyla; family Tayassuidae; genus Catagonus; species Catagonus wagneri. The sequence continues at coordinate 13,511,495 of PVHT021183696.1, forward strand.
TCTTTAATATTTGGAAATTTGGAAAGAGAAATGAACTGCTTTTCAGTATTTACTTCCTAAAAAATTCTTCTGCCTATAAGAGCAAGGGAAAATATTAAGCATAGAGGAGAAATAAAAACTTGTGGATATAAAATAAAACCATAATAAGTGAAGAAAAAATAATTTGCATGAAATTTCATAAAAATTTTTGTTGCTTCTTAATCCTTTAGCAGCTGCTAAATTAAGTATTCATTTGTTCTAAATGTATCACATGGCAGGATACTATGCTAAATCTAAAATATACAAATTAAGCCTCTTTGCAGAACTGACAGTACTCAAGGAGCACCTGATGGGACCATCATAATTAATAAGCAATATGCTCATTATCATTAATACACAGTTTTGTTTGTTTATTTCAACAAAACTCCTTCATTAGAAGCACTTTGGTGCGGAGTTCCCATTGTGGCTCAGTGGTAACGAACTCAACTAGGATCCATGAGGACACGGGTTCGATTTGACCCCTAGCCTGGGAACCTCTATATACTGTGGGTGCTGCCCTGAAAGGACTGGGGAAAAAAAAAAGCACTTCGGTGAATTTTAAATCTGTGAAAAAATACTTTCTGTACAGCTCTAGGAGGAAAAATTAACTTTATTTATTTACTTATTTATTTTATTCTTTTAAGGCCACATCTGTGAGCCTGTGGAAGTTCTTGGGCCAGGGGTTGAATCAAAGTTGCATTCAGGGCCATGCTGCAGCCATGGCCACACCAGATGCGAGCTGCACCTGCAACCTACTGCAGCTTGCAGCAACACCAGATCCGTAACCCACTGAGTGAGGCCAGAGATTGAACCTGCATCATCACAGAGAAAATGTTGGGTCCTTAACCAACTGAGCCGCAACGGGAACTCTAAGTTTTTTTTTTCTTTTTGTCTTTTTGCCTTATCTAGGGCCACACCCAGGCTAGGGGTCTAACGGGAGCTGTAGCCGCCGGCCTTCGCCACAGCCACAGCAACACGGGATCCGAGCCGCATCTGCAACCTACACCACAGCTCACGGCAATGCCGGATCCTTAACCCACTGAGCAAGGCCAGGGATTGAACCTGCAACCTCATTGTTCCTAGTCGGATTCGTTAACCACTGAGCCATAACAGGAACTCCAGGAATTCTAAGTATTTTTATCTTGAAAACTAAGCTTGAACTAGGAGACCAAACATTCCCAAAACAGTTTATCAAGGAATGGTATAAATAGTGCTAAAAATTGCTTTTCTTCACTTATTTATTCATTCACTCAAGAGATATGGGTAGAGTATCTATTGAATGACATATATTGTATTAAGATGCAGAGTAAGGTGCATAGATTTTTATCTAATTCAGAAGTACTTCCTTAGACATTCTAACATTTGATACTAATATTTTCTAGTAATGGAGCAGATGGTATCGATTCACATTTACTTTTTGAAAGCAGTTTGGGGGAGATTCATGATTCCATGGAGCTTGGACAGATGACAGTAAGGTTCCAGCTAGAAACTAGAGCTCCTTTGTCTTGGTCCAGTGTTATTTTTATTGACTTGGTAACCTTGAGACGTTGTGAACTTGGACTTTCTGATTACTTAAGTGTTCCATGCCACCAATCAAACTATTCTACATAAAAAAGTGGAAAGACCTGAGGATTTGTTAAAGAACATACCATGAATAAATGATCAAAAATCACTGGCATACCCTGCATTTCCAGTTCTTGTATGATATTAATCATGATTTTAATATTCATTGTAATTTGTGCCCCCTTCTCCACTCAAAATATAAGCTCTAAGATGTGAATGCTATTAGTATATTATTCAATGATGTATCACAACATCACTGTGACACCCGTGACTTAGAAAGAACTAAATAAATATTCATGGAATAAAAGTTGAATTCGTTTGTGAGCTTTGATCCAAGTGATAGGGTATGGTGGGTGTTAGCATTTTTATTCTCTTAAGGGATAAGAAATAATGTAAGCCACCAATTCTTTTCTTCATACCAAAACTATAGTAAAAAAATACCTTCATGCCCTGTAATGCCAATTTAATAAAAAGAAACTAGTTCATTCTTAATCATCTTCTTTAATAATAGAATAGAGAGAAGAAAAACGGTTCATATACTAGGACAACTCAGAATCTTATTTTAAGCTATGTTAAAGTCCTCCTACTTAATTCTTTTATACAGATAACACAAGCTAATTCTAGTTCATTTCTTTCTATAACTTTTTGTGCCTTCTCTGAGACAGCTGATTAAGGGAGAGAAATGGTTATAGACCATGTCAGAGGAGAAGAAGCAAAGAATGAAAAACATCTACAATTATATCATTAGCTCCTGAATAAGTTCTGTAACAAACTCTAGCAAAGGAGGCTGTGGAGATGAACAGGTTTAATTTACATTGTCATTGAGTTTGTATGTGCCGGTGTGTGTCTCTATAGACATTCCGTAAACATTTGACCTATCCATTTTGGAATGTTGTGTCTGTCTTACACTGTCAGAGGGGGGTATTTTTGTTTACCATCCTTCCTAAAGAAAATATGTTCCATTTGGTAAACAAAAAGTGAAAATTCAAAGCAAATGTAACTAGGACGACAGCTTAGCCAGGAAAATTGAAAAACACACCAAGGCTATCGCTTGTTATTCTTTTCCCCAGCCCCCTTTTTTGCAGTGATTTATTTTCTCTTGCATAATGTTTCTCATGTTGTATTAGGGTATGTTCTTGTGGAGGCCCCCTGCTTTCAATCCCCAGGCATAGAAACTTAGCTAACTCTTCAAAGTATATACGTTTAAAAAAAGATTTCTAGATTGCTCCTTCTTTGAAAATACGAATGATACCTATTTCTTCCCTATTTTGTGTGTGTTTAAATAAATCCGTTATACCTATAAATAGCCCTCATTAACACATTTCAGAAAAATTAATGATCCTTTAGTATCTTTCCATATGCTATTGATGTAATAGTTTTAGGAATATATTAATCAGATTTTAAAAAGCAAGCACAAAAATAAAGGAAATGACAATATTTTTACTGTAGAACTTATTTTTCAAGTAATTTTGTTAATGGACAAGATAAGTAATCATAAGGGTCTCAGTCTTTGCAGCATTAGGATATAACATGTCCTATTATATGTTTGTGTTTGTTTTGTTATTTTGTCTTTGCTTTTGGTGCTGCATAATTACAACAATCCTTATTTTGTGTGAGTGTTATTCATTTTCAGTATCCGTATCTTTGAGTATGTTTATGCTGTGGCCCTGATTTTAGGTGTATATACAGGCATTTTAAAGTCATTACTTCAAACATTTCTTGTTTGAAGGATACTTGAAGTTTCAGAAACACTAATGGAAGAACTCTATACATGAAAAAAAATTCTGTAGAGAAAAAGTTATATAAATCCTTACTTTTGGACTAAAATAATTCATTTGTCTTTTAAGTATGGGAGAAAAAAGAAAAAACATTTTCTAGGGGATCAAGAGATGCAATATCTGTGAAGGACCTTTAAATAGATGTATTGCGTTTATTCTTCTCACATTCACGCAAGTATTTCAGAAAGTTTTCTGATTTTTATTAAAGTGAAAAACAAACCACAGTGCTTAGAAATGTATATCCACACTTCAAATCCTAAATGCAATATACGAATTTAGATTTCTTTTTTTCTTCTTTCTTTCCTTCCTTCCTCCCTCCCTCTATCACTACATTACTGCCACATTTCCATCTATCCATAGACATTATGGATCTCAGTATTGTATCCTAGAAGTTGAGGAATTATAACTGAATAAGTCAATTAGGATCACTTCTGTAATGGAGCTTAATAATTTTTTCAGTGAAATATGGATAATAATATCTACCTGACATAGTTCTTTTCCATAAAAAAGTAAGTTTGATGCTTGAAAGAATTTAGCTAAATATCTGTCATCTAGATTAAGTCTTGAAGGAGTAGTAGATCCTTCAATAAATTGGTTCCTGTTTTCCAGGTGGCATGTTGTGGGAATTGCTAATACCCCTTATTCCTACTCTACTTTCACACCTAAGAAACTAGATGGATCCTTTACCACTCCCTGGTCCAGACCAGTGGGACCGTTGAAACAAGGCTCTTTAAAATTCTCAGTCTTTAGATGTACTGAGAATGGCAGACTTAATATATGAATGAAATATAGCTGGATCCCCTTCCTGTTCAGTTCTCAGGCTTCACAATGCTCAGCGGGCTGTAGTCAATTTAGTAAGGTCTTATCCATCACAACTGAAAAGATACCAGGCATTGACTTGATGAATGAAAGATAAATCATGAGAGGGTTATCCATTCAGGCAAAGCTGAATGACACTGACAGAGCCCTGCGTGAAAGCTCATTTTGTGTTTGCCTGTACTGTTGTGAGCTTCACTTGACAATGATATCGGTGGCTTCCGCTGTATGAAGCCTTCTCTCTTTATTCCCTTCCACAAGTCACCCAGTTGGTAAAATGAAAGAAACACTAAGGAGACAAGATGATATTATGATCTAAAAATTCAAGTTCAAAGATATATTTTGTCATTGTTCTTTGCTATAACAAAAACTAAGTGTACAATTTTTGTTGTTATGTGGGAACAGATGTAACAGCTCCAATAAATGAGACTTAGAATGTTAATAGGGCCCGGAGGCATTACTCCATATTTAATTTTAAAATTCTCACTAAAATACATTTGATCATCATGCTATTCTATTTGGAAAATGGTATAAATTTCTAACACTTTCAGAAACCAAAGGCTAATTTTGGGAAATCGAACATTTTGAGCATTTCACTAAATAGTAGGATAATTTTCATGTATAATATTAACACAGAATGAGTAAAGTTATTCTATGTTTTCTTACACATTTTATAGCTGTTGAATATTGAAAATTAGTGGACTGTTCTATAATACGTGCAAGTCATGTTATAAGTTAGTTTTATGTAGTAACTTGGTACAAAAAGATTGTCATATCATGATACAGGAATTTGTAGAGACCCACAAAAGACACCTCAGGTGTTAAGCCAAACAATGTAGGCCTGCTGTTTTGCATTCCTAGTAGTATTCAAAAGAATTAAAATTATTTAAAATGGCAGTTATTAGTGACTCTTCCATACTTGCTGATAATGTAAATGAGAAATTTGAGTCGTATAAGATTTAGCCATTTTCTCCAAGATGTTGGTAAATCTGTAAAATACTCATGAAAAATTTAAAGAATAAGGGAAACTGAAGTTTACTACTGCAATTTTTATATTAATCATTGCTGCAGTGCCAGAAACACTAAGGAAAATATGAATATATACTACTCTATCATAAATTTAGATGGGACTAAGTTTTGAGATTATCTTCAATAGTTCTGTTGTATTAATCAGAATAAAAGGGAAAAACTTTAAAAAAGAAAAAAACAAGTATGCAAATTGGCACTATGTTTTCTCTATTGCATTTAACCCTAAGTATAACAAATACTATACAAGCCCCTTTAAATGATCACTCATCTCTGAATTTGGGAAAGAATAAAAAGATCTAAAAATTTTTATAACTTCATTCTAAAATGCATCAATAATTACTTAATTTCAATATAGAAAGAATGAACAGAAGTCTTTTAAATTGTCAATATTTTAACAATTTTGAGGATTTTTATTTATATGATAACATCTTGAATAAAGGAACTAAGAAATGGCCTTTCAGTTGAGTGAAATAACAATGAATCAAGAATTATGTCAAAATATTCATTAAAAAATAACCTTTTTTCTATTCCAGGATGCCTATACTACTTTCCCTATGGAGAGTTTGATGATAATCAGTCTTCTCATTTCATACTATTCTACTTCCTATAGTGTCAAAATTATAGTTTTTATAAATTTATTAAGATGCTGTGTGTTGTATCAATCTGATATATTATTGTAAGAAATGTCATATTCTATAATATATCAAAATAGAAGTATTATTTCTTTATGGAAGGACTACATGAAGCAAACTAAATTTTAAAGACATACTGCAAAGGCTAGTTTATAGTATGTTTATATTCATCAGTATTTCTAGTGCAGGCTTTATTAAAATCTAAGGAATATTTTTCATTTTCTGATTTTTCAAATATTAACTTGGAAATAAATCCCTCAATGTAATAAATTGTATTCATTATTGAAAATGACCAGTTGACTTAAAAGATATATTGATTTTTGTCACTAAAGGCAATTTAACTATTTTTAACTTTAAAAAGGTGTAAAAAGTTTTTTCTCTTGATAACCTAACTCTGTTAACATTATAAGTACCTTTGTTCATGGTTGTTATTAGGTTAAAACAGTTGGTATCTCTCTCTCTTCCTGTGTATTCAATTGATTCAATGTTAATTTAGTGTTAGTATGAGAAGGAAATTTATTATGTACTCTTGGGAATTAAAAGGCACAATTTAATTATGCATGTATTATATAAAGTATAGGCTTGTTTAGCATAAGAGACAATGAACATTCAAAAGGCACTGTTTGCAGATGAGATATGGGCAGATGTCTTAATTGAAATCATATTTGGAAATAAGTGGAGATTCAGTGAGGAAAAGAAAACTTCAAATTGAACAAGATGGTCAGCTTTGGAACATATTTATGGTACTGATAAAACCAAGGAATAGGAATCCTCTTTTGTAAAGATATTAGGTTTGTGCAAAAGAACAAAGAATAAGTTTGGAAAGGACATTTGGTGTGGGTTTTGAAGAGCTTTGACCACTTGCTTGAGATGGAACATTTTTAGAAGGTGATAGGGAGATGGGAACATTTTTGGCTATAAGTATGACATAATTGAATCTGGACGTTGGGATAATTAATGTACGCAGAGTGGAATGTTCAGGTAAACAGTGGAGACAGGGAAACGTTTCCAGCCTGCAGCTGTAGTCAGACAAAGGGGAGTGAAAGGGAACTGAAGCAGCAGACACAAGAGACAAGAGGGAAAAATCCACAGAGATTAACATCAACTAGTAAAGAGAGGAAGGAACAATAAAGGTGTCAGAAGGGAGCAGTACTTTCAAGACTGAACCAAATAGTAGTCCACAGTATATTGAATTAAATGATCCAGAATTCCATTTAAGAATCAGTGTGACTGACAGTCTCAGGATGCTCCCATTTTCAGTGACTTGTCTTATCAACTGATCATTTCCCAGCCTCTAAATTATAGGTAAAAAAATTACTTTAAAAATATACATTATATAGGATATATAATATATGGTATATTATATATATATATAAAATTTAGACACTTCTGAAGAATAGGTATTTGAAAGCAGTTTCCTCATTCTTTTTCATAAACTAGTACTTACCTTATTTTTTTCTCTAGTACACCCTTAAAAATAATACCTGGCTTAAGAAATATGATGATTCATCAAATTGATTTGCTTAGGTTTTTTTCAGACTCTTTATAGGCTATCATTAAGTCTGCAATTTTTTCTCCATATAAATGTATAAATAGATCTTTGAGAAGTTTATTGTCTCATAAAGTTTATTTTCAACTACAGGCTTTCCCTGTGATGAAACGAAATGCCTTAGAGCAGGCTTAAGATAAAAAGTCTTAGGTGGAATTATGAATTAGATGAAATGCATCACTGACAAAACTTGGAATTTCTCTGTAACTATGTTAGTGAATATAGAATTATTAAATCATGGCTGTCCATATTTGTGAAGCATAAGTTTGCTTTCTGTCTCTTCCCCTTCATTTCTGTCAGCCCCCCTTCCCCACCTCTCAGCCACATCTGCTTCTCCCACCCTATCAGCTTCTCTACCCATTTTTCACTTATCCTCTAACCTTCTGACTTCTCTTTCACCCACCTTCCTTCATTTCTTCATTCCCTTGCTTTATATGTTTAATATTTTTTGCCATGAATTGTCATTAAGAACATATTCTTACTGCAACATCAATATCCTATGCAGTTGGATATAGGACAGCAATTATATGAATTAATATAAATTTCATTATCAATCAAAAAGTACATTACTTCAAGGTGAAGGAAATGTCTTAAAACACACACACGTACAACCCATCTGAAAGCATTTAAAATGATTTTAAAACAAGCTGAGGAAAGGCTATATTATTTATTCATTTATTTAGCTTTGTCTTTAATATTCAAGGCATAGTTTTCTTTTCATTGATTGTGGGGTCAGACAGAAGAGAGACTTCCTTACCATAGCACATTATAAAATGATTATCAACATTTGAAAATTAAATTGAGTTTGTTTTTTTTTTAAACCACAGATAAATCATTTTTTGTAAAATTTACTTAGCTGATTATAAACAGCATTCCCTTGAATATTTCTCTTTAAAATATTTTAAACCACATTTGGTCTAGCTCAGGTGGGCACAATCCTTTACAAGTAGTAGGTTATCATTATTATTTTTTTAGCTGTGCTTGTGGCTTCTGGAAGTTCCTGGGCGAGGGATCAAACCCATGCCATGGCAGTGAGCCAAGCCACCGCATGATAATGCTGGATCTTTAACCCATTCTGCCACAAGAGAACTCTCTCTCTCTCTTTTTTTAATTAGTAAATGAAGGAATTATTTGATTAAATTTATTTACCATATTAATAGAGAAGGGTAGGAGACAAGCCATATGCAGATTTATTTAAAATAAATTTTATATTGTAAAAACAATCATAGCTTATGCAAACATTGCAATAAAAGGAAAAGCATCTTCATGATTTTGCAACAGCACAGAAATAGTAAAATAAATAATTCTACGAGTCAGTTGAATGTGAGTATAACTTTAATTAAAAACTTGTAAATTATCTTGAGTTAATGACATGTTTAATACATAAAATTTCAGCAATATTGATCTTTAACATTTATAGGAATTAGTTTTATCTAAAGAAATATTAGAAATGTACTTTGTTTATTAGAGTTTTCAATATCTATTTTCATTATCTTGATTGCTGAGTAAACAGCCTGACCATATGTTGCACTAATCATATATATATATATATATGAACATTGTAGGTTTAAAGGGTTTGTAGTTGTAAAACACAAGAATTTTAGAACTAAACATGTATTTTTCAAAGCGAATAATTAGACAAATATATAACACCTTGGTTTTCTGTATTTAAAACATGTTTTAAGCTATTTGCAAAAATAGTCATGTGATAAAAATACAGGTTAAGAGTCTGTGTTAACTCTTAAATGATAGAGTGTACAGCATACCATAATATTGCCGTACAATCAATGTTATTAAGTGACAGGAAAACAAATTACTGAAAACTTTCAAATGGTACATTCAAAAAATGAGCATATGGATTATTAGGAGGTAAAATTACTTTGGAAAGTTTAAAATTAAGTTATACTTGAGCCCTTTAATGACTTCAGTACCATATTTTTTTGTTTCGCTGATTTAAATGAGTTTATACTTAAAATTTCTGTTTGCTGGATAACAGAGGTACCATTTACATCATGGAGTCAATGTAATATTTTTAAAAATCTGTGAAAATATTAATGTGTAAAGATTATGAATATGCCAGATAATTCTAATGGAATTCAATTCAAAATATTTAAATTAAACATTTATCTTTCACTTAATTATTACTAAACACAAGAAATACTCACCTCCTAACAAATGCTTGTGTCCTAGAAAGGGAAGAATATGATATTTTCCTGTTTGTAGTAAATATAGTAATGAATAGGTTACATTTCTGAGACGTCTTTTAATTTCCTACTCATTTTTACTAATGAAATATGAGTTTACTCTCAAAGCAAAATATTCCATTAATATAATAATTAGTGGATGTTATAATTTCATGATATCACTTTCACGGTAATTAAAACAATTTTACAGTTGATGAAGAAATGAACATTCTTATGTCAAGCCACACCAAATTTAATTTAACATTAAGATCATTAATAAATCATGAACATGTTTGTTCAAGATTCTGTTGCCTTGTTTCAGATTATGATCATTTCCCTTTTTTTTTTTTTCAATCTCCCCAAGAGAAATGTTTTGCTAGGTTATCTCCCAGGCATCAAATATGAAAAGTTTCCCCAGTGGTTCCTTGCATAAAGTAGATTAAGTACCCACAATATTTTGTTTGGAACTAAGCATACATGTTTAGGAAACCTAGGATATTCATGATTATAGTTGCTTGGGATTAGGGTACCATACTGGATTAAATCCAAGAAGGATTTTAAATATTGCAGCACCATTTTTCTGTTTTCCTGAATAATTGGTAACACTAGATTACAAGATTTGCAAGCTTGCAAGTTGCTGTATTTTCATAGGGAAAATGTTCCTTTCATTCAAGCTTAATAAGCTTGGCCTATATCAGCTTTTCTCACATCAGCCCAAGTGTCACATTTGGGCTGGGGGAAGCTTGTTAGCAGTAATTACCAGCAGTAGGTTCTATTATTTGCCAAAGTAATTTTCACTGCTAAGTACCACCAAAACTGCCTCAAGCCTTTAATTTTTTTCCCTTCCTCTTGCCTTCCTTTGCTTTCTTTTAAGTTAGTGCATTTTCCCATGATACTGCTCTCTGTGGTGTGGGACGAGGCAGAGGGACGGCCCTGGGTATCAATGTGCTCTTGAGACATGGGGTCAGGTCTAGTGAAAGCCTTTCACAAACAGAGCCTGAACTCTATTAGAGATGCAAATCCACTCTCTGAGTAAGGATTGTTTCAGCCACATAATGGAGGCCAAGGAATTCCACTGTAGCCCGCCTTTCAGCATGGGCCCTTTGTCTGCGTCTTAGCAAATTTCAGCAGCCTGTTTAAACTCCAGCTATTGTCCCCTTGGCTTCATTGATTTCTCTGCCTGCCACCAACTCACAATGGCCTGATATGAACATCTTTGTTACTGCTTTTGTACTGTATATCAGAGTAATGTTTCAGCAGATTGAGGCCTAGGAGGAAGAATTAAACCTGTACTACACAGAGCATGATGAATTGCAGGATTTACATATCATTTTGAGACTTTGGGGGTTGGAAGGGAGAGGTTGTTGGTGAATGCTGTTGTGTCTCAAAGGATGTTGTCCGAAGACAAAGTGACAGAAAAGGAAGTGATTTAGATAGTCCCTGACAGCTTAATACACAGAATACAGACAAATTGTGGAAAATCACAAGCATCCTTCCTTTTGCTATATGTAGCAGATTTGGATTGTGAATCTCGGTGTGATTCACATGAAGGAGCTTTATGTGGTTGTCTCATTTTACTCTTTCAGAACTTAAGTGGTAGTAATACTGATATTTTAGATCTTGTTATTCTTGGTTGATGTAAAAACTTCCATTATTTGGAGACTTCCTCTCATATTGGAAGCAAATATTTCAATGTTAGCAGCGGTAATGATTTCCAAAATGTATTGTCACTTTATTAAAGCATTTATGTGATCCTTATTTATTTTTAAGGTTTTCTAATTATATAGGTTTTTAAAGATATATTCAAGGGGTCCATAAACTATGGAATAATTTTCCTTCCAATATTGAAAGATAAAGAGATCTCTAGTTGTGTGCTAATAAATGATTAACAACTGGTTCTCCCAGGGGAAAATGAAACTGATTTATTTGCTGATTTCCCTGATTTCCCTCACCATGGCCAATTTCTCTTGCCAATGTGAGGTCACTAAATGTGAAGTTGGGAAAGGAATATACCTGGTTGGCTTCTGTGAACTTTATAAGGCAGCTACAGTATAAACTGGGAGTATCTGATAGCTTTTACTATTTTGTTATAAAACAATAGCCTTCTAAATAATCTTAATAACTTGGATAAATGATGCTATAGAAATTCATAGATAGCAGTGTTTTAAATATTACAATTATAGTGGGTTACCACTGAAGATATCTCTTGTATGGTTGACATAATTTATGTGTAAATTTTTTTTTTCTCTTTAACTTTTTAAACCAGTGTCTCGGTCTGTAAGGTATGTGATTGGCATCGAAATGAAGGGGTAGAAATGAATCTGAATAGACTATTTTATATGCTTTAACTTTTCAAGAAGTACACAGGACAGAAGGAAGCTTTCATTTCTTGATTATAAGAGAAGAATCATTTATTTGATGGATTATATAATTAAAGAATAAAATAGTATATAACTTCTGTTCATATGCACATTAGGATCACAGTACCCCACAGGGATATCTATGTATTAAAATATGAGATTAAGAAAATTTTCAAAAAATCTCATGCTTTATATCTCTCAAATTACTGAATTGCTTATAAATCCCATAATACACAATGCAGTGTCACACTTTTATACTATTGCATCTGCTGTTCTTTCTACTTTTGAATGCCCTTACATAACATTTATAAATTCTTTAGTGAGCTGTCACATGTTTTGTACATGTCTATTTTTATATACTTCTTACATTATTTGAACACTTATCTCTCTTCTATTAAGTTCTAAACTCTTTTAAGAGAATCCCAAAGTGTTATTGAGCTTTCTGTCACCAATACACATCGCAGAATGCGTTAGCAAATTGTTTTGAGTCAAAAATTAATTTAATCATGAAGTCCTGGCCTTTTTCTCCCCATATCTAGGCCTTTACACATTTTGTATTTATTCCTGTTTTATTTTCTCTTTGCAATTCAGAATTTTAAATATACCCACAAATTTACTGTCCAAGTGATTTTTGTCTAAATAAATTATAACAGGGTTCATCCAGCCTATTTTTATCATCCGTGTTTCCAGTTTTTTCAGTTTGCATTTTCTTATGACGTGGTGTGTTTAGTCCACCCAAAGCCTATAAAAAGTTTTTCTAACTTCGTCACATTCATACCTTTAATCCTGTCATTGATTAACATCAAGATATGTTTCCTTATAGTAATCAGTGTTGATAAACCACTTTGCGCAGTTTAAAAATATAATATCCAATCATATTTTTGTTACTTTTTTGTCTTGTTTCATGATTTCTTTAAAGTATATCAAATCATTTGTAACATCTAGACACGCAAAATTCACATATTTTATATTATACCCTGTATCTTCTCATTAAAGAAAGAACACAGAGATCTTATGGCCAGAGTTCAGTAATGTTTGTGGTGACTAATTTATTATATGCCCACTACCTTCTAAACATTCCATTGTGGGAGTTCCCATTGTGGCTCAGCAGAAACAAATCCGACTATTATCCATGAGGACGTGGGTTCGATCCCTGGCCTTGCTCGGTGGGCTGGGGATCTGGTGTGGCCATGAACTGTGGTATAGGTCGCAGGCACAGCTTAGATCCCCCATTGCTGTGGCTGTGGTGTAGCTCTGATTTCAGCCCCTAGCCTGAAACTTCCATATGCTGCAGGTACGGCCCTAAGGAAACAAACAAATTATTTCATTGTGAATCACTTTGTTGATCATTTAAACTATCTCATATGCCAATTGCAACCAGTGTTTAAAAAGAATCTAGGCACAGGCCTTACATAGCACACAATTATTGACTCAAAATGGATTATAAGTTAAATGTAAAATGCAAAACTATAAAACATCCAAAGAAAACATGGGACAAAATAGTCAACTTGGGCTTAAAAGTTAGTTCTTAGATATAATACTGAAAGAATGATCCTTGAAAGAAAAAATAAAATTGGACCTAAATAAAAATTTCTGTTAAGAAGATATTGTTAAAAGAATGAAAATTCAAGCCAAGAGTAGGAGAAAATAAAAAATCTGAAAAAAGGAATTGCATCTAAAATAGACAAAGAGCCCATAAAATTCAATATGAAAGAAACCAGTTTTAAAAAGGGGAAAAGTTCTGAACAAATATCTCACCATAAAAGACATACAGATGACAAATAAGCATAGAAAATTTCAGCATCATTTGTCATTAGGAAAAGACAAATTTAAAGAACAAGATAACACTATAGACTTATTCTAATACTTAAAATCCAAAAATCTGACAGAAGAAATGCTGGTGATGGTGCAAAGCAATAGGAACTCTCATTTTTTGCTGGTGGAAATGCAAAATGATACATTCACTTTGCAAAACAGTGTAGTAATTTCTTACAAGCCTAAACATTGTCTTATTACACAACTTAGCAAACTCACTACTAGGTATTTGCTCATCTGATTTAAAAACTTAGTATGCCTCCCAACACACACACAAATGGAACATGAAAGACATAGGAGATTTATTCGCAGTGGTCCCAGGCTGGAAGCAACTAAATTATTCTTCAGCAGTGCATGGAAAAGTAAAATGTTCCACATCCATACAATAAAATGCTATTCAGTATTAAAGATATGTGCCATCAAATTCTTGAAAAAAAAATGTGTATAAATCTTAAATGTATCTTGCCAAACAAAGGAAACTACTCTGAAAAGAATGCATACTGCATTTTTTCAATTATATGACATTCTGGAACAGGCAAAACTCAACTCAGAATCTCAGTAGTTTAGGGAGTGGGAAGAATTGAATAGATGAGAATATTTTGTACGATATGTTAATGGTAGATACATGACATAATGCATTTGTTAAAAGTGGTGGAACTTTATGGCACAAACACTGAATCTTAATGTATGCAAATTTTTAAAAAGTCATATGGAAGTTGAGGGGCTCCAAGATGGAAGGTGGACTGAAATAAGAAATTGAACTGTGTAAGTAATACCTCAGAGATATTGCAGGTTCAGTTCCAGATAACTGCAGTAAAGCAAACATCAAAATAATGCAAATCACACCTATTTTTTAGATTCCCAGTACATATAAAATTTATGTTTATACTACACTATGCCATAGTAATATTAAGTGTGCAAAAGCATTACATCTAAAAAATGTACATACCTTAATTAAAAATACCTTATTCCTAAAAATACTAAAATAATTGCAATAGTAATATCAAAGATCACTGGTAGCATACCATTATAACAAATATAATGATAATAATAATAATGAAAATTTTGGGATAATGCAAGAATTACCCAAATGTGAAACAGTGACGTGAAGTGAGCAAATGCTATTGGAAAAATGGTGCCAAGAGACTTGAACATAAAGGGGTTACCACAAATCTTCAATTTGTAACAAACACAGTATTTACAAAGTACTATAAAGCAAAACACAATAAAAGGTGTGCTTGTACAAAAATTGTATTAAATAACTTCATTGATGAGATTGGGTAGAGGGGGAGGAGTGGTGATGCTAACCTAACATTAGCAGAGAGTACAGACTATAAAACTGAAGGCAAAAGTAAATGTATGTAAGAACTGTAGTTTAGTTAATAAAACTGTTTCCCACTGAGGAGGTCAACAATTCTAATACTTATATATGTGTGTTAAATAACTAAGTAAATATATGACATGTGATAGTGGCCAGGTTTCTTAGAGTGCAAGGTTATGGACAAGCAAGGAGAGAAAATTAGAATAATTCGTGGAATACATAATTAAAGTTGAAAACATCAATATGAATTCATGTTTAATATAGATACAAATATAATTCTAAAATATATATGAACATGAGTTAGTCTGCACACCTGTATTTCCTTACTTTGTCAACAGAGAGGGTGAAGATACAGTAACTCTGGTATCAATGAGTACACTGAAGTCATAGATCTTGATTTCTTTAATACTAGTCTGTAAGAAAAGGGACCAAGGCTTCTTGGAGAAATGGCTAATTCTAGGGCTGAGGAAGAGTATGTAAAAGATAAACCTAGAGAATCATATAATGCTAGATAGTAAGGGACTTAATAATAATGATAAGAGGCAGAGGAGCCAACTGAAAGAGTTCCCCATGGTAAAAACTGGAACAATTTTAGCGGCAATATTAATGGATTACAATTAAAGCTATAAAATTAATATCCATCAACCCATACCAATAAATGATCAAATAAGCAAATGAGTAGGGGAGAAAACATAAATATCCAGTGCAGAAGAATTCCGAGTAAGTTATATAGATACTTTCCTCAAGGAAGTGCAGGATTACTCCTCACTCCTCAGGTGAAATCTGTGCAATGAATTCCTTCCAAGTACAGAATGGAAGAAAGAGAAAAAGCATAATATACAGAAGAGAAACTCAACAAACACTCTCTCATCCGGGTGGTCAAGGTTAATATCAAAATAGTCATGTTTATAGTATGTACTCTTGGTGTCATATAAAAATGGCATTTTGCCTCTGTGGTTTTTCTTCTAAAAACTACAATCTCATTTCAATCATGAGAAAAATGTTAGGCAAATCTCAAGTTACATTCCGCAAAATGCCTACTGGCTACTCTTCAAAATTGTCAGGGTCATCAAAAACGAGCAAAATCTAGGTTGTCAGAGCAAAAAATCTAAGGAGACATCACAGTTGCTATGATTTGAATATTTATGTCCCTGCTCCCTCCACCACATTTGAAATTTTAACCCCTGATAGTGATGGTATTAGTAGGTGGGGCCTTTTGGAGGTACTTAAGCCTTGAGGTGGAGCCCTCATGAATGGGATTAGTGCTTTATAAAAGTTCCCTAGCCCCTTCCGTTTTGTAAGGAGATAGGAGAAAGTACCAGGAAGAGGGTCTTCACCAAAAGGTGACTGTGTTGTTGCATGCATCTTAGCATTAAACTCTAGAACTGCCAGAAGTAAATTTCAGTATTCACAGTCTGCCCAGTTAGTGGTATTTTATTATCGCAACCCAAAGGCATTAAGACAGTAACTAAATGTGTTGTGGTATTGTATATGGGATCCTGAAACATAAAAAGGAAATTAGGTTGAAACTATGAAAATCTTAATAAATTATGAACTTTTGTTAATAATAGTGCATCATTGGTGGCTCATTAATTGTGACAAATATACCATAGTAATATAAGCTGATAATAATAAAAGAAAGTCGGGGTGGGTACATGCAAACTCTCTAATATATTGTTAAACAGTATATGCAAATCATCTTCTTAAATCTCTGTAAATCTGGAACTATTCTGAATTTAAAAGCTTATTTAAAATACAAACACAAAAAACTTCCTCAATGTTTGGCCAAAATATGGAATCTTGTAAAAATTTATATGAACCTGAGATATAGAAGTTTTTCTTCAACTTCCTCTGCCTCCTTACAAAGTAAACCTTTCATTCCATTTTGAACAGTGACGTGATTGTAATACTATTTATCTAATATTCTCCCTTCTGCTTTTTCTTCCTGGTAGATATGGTTCTACAATGAACTCCTTGATTTTGAATTTTTTCCTTATATTTTCTAACATAGTATTTTTTACTTTTTAATTCTGTGGACGATTTTTTTATTAATGGTTTTTATTTTTTCCATTATAGTTGGTTTACAGTGCTCTGTCAATTTCTACTGTAGAGCAAAGTGATCCAGTAACACATATATACATTCTTTTTCTCACATTATCCTCAATCGTGTTCCATCATAAGTGACTAGATAGAGTTCCCTGTGCTATCAAGCAGAATCTCATTGCTTATCTACTCCAAATCTGTCACCACTCATAATGAAAACTGTAAATTTGTAAATAATAGGTAGTGCTGACATGGTTTATTAAAATCATTCATAGGCCTCTTGTTAAGAAAGTGACAACTGTGGTTTCTTTCTGTAGGGATTTGTAGAACTTGGTGAACTGTGTCATTATCGTCTTTCCCAATTCAAAATCAGCCACACACTGGCTTGAACTACTGATTTAATGATAGCTAACCTATCCAAAAATCCATTCGGGATATGTACAAAGACACATAAATATGTAATATATATTATGTTAGCCATGGCTGCCATAATAAAGTACTAAAAACTGAGTGACTTAAGCAACAGAATATTTACTGTCTCACACTTCTGGAAACTAGAAATTCTAGACTAAGATGTCAATATGATTTGTTTCTCCTGAGGCCTCTCTCCTTGGCTGTCTTCTACATGTGTCCTCATGTGGTTTTCCTTCTGTGCCTGTCTGTGTCCTAATCTTCTGTTCTTACAGCACACCTGTCATATTGGGAAGGGGCCATCCTAATGACCTCACTTTAGCCTAATTACTTCCTTATCTCCACTTAGTCACTTTCTGAAGTTCTAGGGGTTAAGACTTCAACATATAAACTTCAGAGACAAGTTAAGCATGCACCAGTGGAGGAAATGATGAATGGCTATGCGTACAGGTAGGGTAAAATTATCTGTTGAGTGTTGATCTTGTTAAGTACTTGGAAAATCTAGTTCAATAAGGGACTAGGGCAAGGTGTTAGGGTAAAAATGCACATACCTTTTGAAATGCAAGAAAATAACATAGGTACTATCCTTGAGGTAAGTGTAGGTATCATGAAACACACACATGAGGAAACTACCTGAGAAGGTCAGGCAGGATCATCTGGACTGAAATCTTCTCCTTGTCTCTGTCTTTTTACACAGTTGTTGTAGAAGCTGTCCGCTGTGACACCCTCTGACTGTCCCATTACATTTTGCCTGGCTAACTCTTACTCTAGGTTAAGCATCCTCATCTCTGGTAATGCACCTTGTGTGTCCCCTGGCACCTATTTTTTCACTTCTTCTATCAAAATACTCATTGAACTTTATTGTAATTTTAAGAATGTTTCCCTCCATCTGAAATGTAAAATTCATTGTCAGTTATTTATTTATTTATTTATTTATGCCCATACATGCAGCATATAGAAGTTTCTGGGCTAGAGGTCGAATTGGCACTGTGGCTGCTGGCCACAGCAATGCTGCAACTTGCAGCAATACCAAATCCTTAACCCACTGAGTGAGGCCAGGGGAACCTGCATCCTCTGGGACACTATGTCAGGTTCTTAACCTGCTGAGTGAGCTACAACAGGAGCGCCATAATATTGTTTGACTGGTGTGTTTTTATTAATATGTTTCGGTAATGATTTTATACCCGATCGCTGATAGTTCAGATGGAAGATATTGTGCTTAGAGAGCATTTGTGAAATAAACATGAACAAGTGTGAGTGATTTCATGAAAACCTCCGCTGGATGATAAATTAACCCTTTTCATATTTAACAGAATTTTATGTCAAGGTTTCTGAATGCTAAAAATGTTACAAGCAAATAACATCCATAACGTTTTTCTCTCTTGAACAAACTTCATTACTTTTTCAATGTTATAACCCCCTTTGTGCTTCTAAGGAGATACTGTGACTTATTTTCTCTTCAGTTGTGTGTATGAATCTCTATTTAGATATGAACTGTACTTGCTTTTCAATATTTATATTTAAATATATTTTTAAAACATGGAGTTATCACCCTTTGAAGTCTGTTTACTTCTGGGTAAAAGGGCCTTCCTTCCTAGGGTATATCTCAAAATCTGTGGAAAGATGGGATTAGAGGGTATGAGATAATGTGATCTTTCTACATATAGATCTATATATGGTTTTTATTCTTAGTTACCAAGATAGAGCTCCTAAGACCCTTGTAATAAATATCCTGAGTGATAAAGGATACACTGAACACCTAAATCCTTTGAAGTTCCCTGGGTGATAGAAGTATCTTTGTTCTAAAGAGAGGACTCTTGGTGAGCTCCTAAACGGGAGCTGGTCACTAGAAAGACCAAAACATGGTTAGAAGATTGGAATTTTCAACCACACCCCACTTCCTCCAGGGAGGGGAGAAGAGCTTGAGATCACTCGTGCCTACGTGATGAAGTTTTCATAAAACCCTGAAGTCCA
The DNA here is from genome assembly GCA_004024745.2 of Catagonus wagneri. Classification (NCBI taxonomy): domain Eukaryota; kingdom Metazoa; phylum Chordata; class Mammalia; order Artiodactyla; family Tayassuidae; genus Catagonus; species Catagonus wagneri. The sequence goes on from PVHT021183696.1 coordinate 13,530,987, forward strand.
GGGTTCAGGATTGTTTGACATATCCATGTGCCAGGGGGAAGTAACACCCCAACTCCACAGAGACAAAATCTCTTATGTATCTTTTCATTAGACTTTTCCTGTGTATCCTTTATCATACATTTTATTACATAATAAACTAGTAAGCACAACTATTTCCCTGAGTTCTGTGAGCCATTCTAGGAAATTATCGAACTTAAGGAGGAAGTCTTGGGAACCCTTAAGTTAAAAAAGTATGAGAGGCCTATACTTTCTAGTGACATCTGAAGTTGAGGCAGTCTTGCGGGATCTGATGCTAACTCTAGGTGGTGTCAGAATCAAAATGAACTGGAGGGTATGCAGCTGGTGTTGGAAACCGCCAGTTTGATGTGGGAAAATTCCCACACATTTGATGGCACAGGTGTTGTGTGTAGTAAAGAATATAAAAGAAACACGGCTTTGTTTGTGTTCTTTTAATCTTTTGGTTTGTGTCTCTTTTATGGGGGTTATAGGATTGCATTTATGTGTAAGGAAGAAACTGTAAAAATAAATGTGTTAAGAATTGATTTGTATAGATTCCCACTTTCTGGTAAGTTCCCTTCATTTCTTCCAGTTCGCAAATCCTTAGTAATCAGGGCGTGCTTCAATTTTTTTGTCTGTGGTCTTTATCCACAACGTACACATCATTAATGTCTTGTCTTTTTATTGTAAACTTGGCTAACTCTAGTGATTAAAATTCCCAGATGGTTTGTCTCCTAGAAAAGGGATAGCCTGGTCCTTGAACTATGTTTTAATACCTCCAGTTTAGCTCTAGTTTTCTGTAATCTCTCTCAGGCTAAATATTTCTTGGTCAGATCATCAGCTTCAAAGTACTTGTAACTAAAGGTCTCAAGGTAAGGTCTGGTACATTAAAGAAACAATCTTACTTGCAAACGGCAATCCCATTTGTCCCTAAAAAAATAAAAGTTTATAGAAAAAATGGTTGAAAATTTCTGTATTTCAAAAACATTATCTTATATGCTTGCATTAAATTTTTTACTCCTTGAATTCTAACTCAAAAATTCTGTGGTATACTATATATATTATCAAGATTTTAACTAAACTACTCCATGGTATCGCTGCCTCAGCATCCATTGTTTTTGGCCAAGTGGCCTCCAGGGAACTTGAAATGACACTAGCCCTTCCTGTGGTAACAGCACTCAGAATCACAAGCAAAAATGTTTCTGGTATGGCTCCCCCAACACCCTTTGCAATTAAGAGTCTTCCTTTCTTCCAGTGCCTTCTCCTCACATGCCCCTTAAATAAGTCTGCAGCGGGACTTATGAAAACCCCACATTATAGGTTGAATTGACTAATCTGGTCTTAACCTGAGAAACCCCAATGCCTTTCACCCACAGACTTTAATAAAAGCACCAACCCTAGGTCCTATAGCTCTATCTGTCTGCATTTTGCCTTATCTTCCCTGTGTGAAGCCCTCAAGGCATTCCATGTACTTCCTGCAGGACCTGTGAGTAATAAACGTCTCTATTTCAGTTTTTTTTTGGGGGGGGAGGTGATGTGTTGTTGAACCACAGCATGCCATTTAGCTCCTTGGGCTCCACTTTACAAGTATGAATTTTGATACATTTATAACACATCATAAATATAATTATGTTATAGGTAATAATCAAAGACAAGATAGACATATATGGCGCTATGATTACTCATTATTGTTTGTTGATCATGTTAGCTTTGAAAACATTCTGTAAAGTTCTTAAGGATAAGAACTTCTGGAATATTTGAGTAGACTTCTATCCCGCAGCAACCTCCCAGCCCCTAACTATAGCATATATAATGGTGTGAGGCATGAATTGGTTAAATGTTTAAAAAATATTTTAAATGATGATTTTTATTATATCAAGCCAGATAAGTTGTGAGCATATGGAACAGTCCCTTTGCAGGGTAGGAGATTACTGATTACCTTCAGCTTTAGATAGTTTTAAAGAATTTGAACAACCTGTAGAACTTAATTTTATAGACACTGCTAATATTTGCATTACTTGACGTCTTTATGGAAATCTCTTCATTCTTTGTCTCTTGAGTTCATTCTCCTTTTTGCTAACATTTCCTAATGCTTCTTTTTTAGCAGTATTTTATGTGGTTGTCTTGGCAGCTGATCAGAAGAGGAAGGCATAAAATTTATACAATCTTCTAACCTTGTTCTCATTCCAGAGACAAATCTCCCCTTAAGGACCAATTTCTGAGAATTTAGACACCTGGTTTCTTAAAGTGAACCCTGGAGAAGAGCTCCTAATCATCATCTTTCAGTGTGCACATAAATGGAGTATGATTTTAAACTTTTAAAAATGACATTAGTATTCACACACATAGTTGACTTTTTATATAATACTCTGAATAAACCTAGGCTATTTTTGAGCAGAATATGCACTAGAATCCTGGAACTGAAAGAAAAGGAAAATACTGCCTCTTTAATAAAGGTTAGAACATTAATGTTGTCCCTACTTTGGGACCAAATAGGCCATGTGTTACAAAGTTTTATATCAAATACCTTTGCAAAGTATAAGACTACATAATTATAACCTTGTAAGCATTTAGGTGAGGTACTGTAGGTGACACCATGAATGTCAGAAATTAACACAGTTGGTAAAAACAATTTATCTAGAAAACTATTTCATTCTGTGTTAATAACAATATCTATGAAAACAATTTTGGAACCGCTATTTCCAGTTCAAAATGAATTGTATGTCAGGACATTAAAATTGAATGCCAGTTTTTTGTTGTTACATGTGAAAGAAAGGATGGATGACACACAGTTTTCACAGTCACTCAGTAGATAATTATCCTGCATTTGATTTTTTCTTTGCTTCTCTTCCGAACAGGCCAAATCTTGATATCATTCTATTTGCTATAAATACTTTTCTGGTTTTCCTGTTTATGTTCTCCAACTTTTCTGGCAAATCTTAGAGGTAGTGGGTTAGTATGGATTTGTTTCTTGAAGTCGGATTACTGGAGTTCATATAAAAACAAAGTCAGTGCCTTACACATTGACAGTACTTCCACCGTTTGCCTTTCTGTGTATAATATATAAAAAATAAGGAAATTTCTGAGAGAATTAAGTTCTCAACCTTCAGGCTTCATGGTAGGTGCACCATTGGTCTACCCAGGGTTGTTAGGGAACTTCGCAGCTCTGTGTCAGGAAACTAAAACTAAAACTTTAAGGAAAATAAACTAGATTTCCCTTTGATATGAGAACATTTTCTTTCTGTTTTCTGTCCCTTGGACAAATGTACTTCCTGTGATGCTTACCACAATAGAATATTTTGTTGAAAGTTTCTAAATTTCTTTTGACCTCTTCAAATAAATGGTGCTAAAGACACTATTATAATAATTAGCACCATCTTCATCATATTGTAATTATACAAAGGATCAAATAAAAAGAAACCAATCATTTTAAATAGAAAGCACTTAAGTCTACTCAGATTCTTTGTGAATACAGTACATGAATATGTACTATGTCAGCTTTCTTCAAGACGAGTCACTTTCAATTACAGGCATGTATATATTTCTTCATCAGTTGGAAAAAAGCTACCAGGTTAACCAGCAAATGACATTTTCTTTTCTTGGGATATATAAATAAACCTCTCATGAAAAGACCCACTCAGACTTTTATGATGGATTTCCTTGTCATTCTGTAGCTATATTGCCATCTTTTTGTGAATGTGATATACCAACATTACGATACCATTAAAGACTCATGCTTTGCTGTGATAGCACACATATAGTTGGCCACAGAATTCAAACTTTGAAAATCCCCAAATTAAAATAAGTTTATGCACAGCTAAATACTGTATATTTATTTTATTTGTCTTTTTGCCTTTTATCTAGAGCCGCACTCGCAGCATATGGAGGTTCCCAGGCTAGGGGTCTAACAGGAGCCATAGCTGCTGGCCTTCGCCACAGCCACAACAATGTGGGATCCGAGCTGCATCTGCAACCTACACCACAGCTCATGACAACGCTGGATCCTTAACCCACTGAGCAAGGCCAGGGATTGAACCTGCAACCTCATGGTTCCCAGTCGGATTCATTAATCACCGATCCGCGAAGGGAACTCCAATACTGTATATTGATAGGGACATAATTCATAAGCATTATTCCTGAGATAGAGACAATGATTAATTTTTCAATTACTCAATGAATTTTGTTACATTTATAGTTGTACAATGATCATCACAACCTAATTTTATAGCATTTCCATCCCAAACCACCAGAGCATCCCCCCACCCCCCAACCTGTCTCATTTGGAAAACATAAGTTTTTCAAAGTCTGTGAGTCAGTATCTGTTCTGCAAAGAAGTTCATTGTGTCCTTTTTTAAAATTCCACATGTAAGTAATAGCATATGATATTGGTGTCTTGCTGTCTGACTTCGCTTAGCATGATAATTTCTAGGTCCATCTATATGGTTGCAAAAGCCATTCTTTCCTTCCTTTTAATGGCTAAGTAATATTCCATTGTTTATAGGTACCATGTCTTCTTTACCCAGTCCTCTGTCGATGGACATTTAGGTTGTTTCCATGTCTTGGATATTATATATAGTGCTGCGATGACCACTGGAGTACATGTGTCTTTTTGAGCCCTGGTTTTCTCTGGATAGATGCCCAGGAGTGGAATTGCTGGATCAAATGGTAATTCTCTTAGTTTTCTGAGGAATCTCCATACTGTTTTCCACAGCTGTATTTTGGCCATCTGTATATCTTCCTTAGAGAATTGTCTGTTTAGATCTTCTGCCCACTTTTTGATAGGGTTGTTCATTTTTTTTTTTTTTTTTTTTTGTATTGAGCTGCAGAAGGTGTTCATAAATTTTGGAGATTAATCCCTTGTCAGTCACTTCATTTGCAAATATTTTCTCCCATTCTGTGGGTGGTCTTTTCATTTTGTTTAGGGTTTCCTTTGTTGTGCAGAAACTATTAAGATTAATGAAGTCCCATTTGTTTATTTTTGTTTTTATTGTCATTACTCTAGGAGGTGGATCTGAGAAGATAATGCTGTGGTTTATGTTGGAGAGTGTTGGGGCTATGTTTTCCTGTTAAGAGTTTTATATTATCTCATCTTCTATGTAGGTCTTTAATCCATTTTGAGTTTATTTTTGTGTATGGTGTTAGGAAGTGTTCTAATTTCATTCTTTTACATGTGGCTGTCGAGTTTTCCCAGCACCACTTATTGAACAGGCTGTCGTTTCTCCATTGTATATCTTTGCCTCCTTTGTCATAGACTAGTTGACTGCAGATGCATGGGTTTAATTCTGAGCTTTCTCTCCTATTCTACTGATCTATATGTCTGGTTTGGTGCCAGTACCATACAGTTTTGATGACTGTAGGTTTGCAGTATACTCTGAAGACAGGAAGCCTGATTCCTCCAGCTCCATTTTTCTTTATCAGGATGTCTTTGGCTATTCTGGGTCTTTTGTGCTTCCAAACAAACTTTGAAATATTTCGTTATACTTAGTTCTATGAAGAGTGTTCTTGGTAATTTGATAGGGATTACATTGAATCTGTAGATTGCCTTGGGTAGTATAGTCATTTTGGTAATACTGAGTCTTCCAATCCAAGAGCATTGTATGTCTTTCCATCTGTTTGTGTCATCTTTTATTTCTTTCATCGGTGTCTTATAGTTTTCAGAGTACAGGTCTTTTGTCTATTTAGGTAGGTTTATTCTTAAGTATTTTATTCTTTTTGATGCTGTGGTAAAAGGGATTGCTTCCCTAATTTCTCTTTCTGATCTTTCATTGTTAGTATATAGAAATACAGCAGATTTCTGCATATTAATTTTGTAAGCTATGACTTTGCCAATTTCATTGATGAGCTCTAACAGTTTTCTGGTAGAGTCTTTAGGATTTTCTAGGTATAGTATCATGTCATCTGCAAATAGTGATTACGTCTTCCTTTCCAATTTGGATTCCCTTTATTTCTTTTTCTTCTCTGATTGTCTTGGCTAGGACTTCTAAAACATGTTGAATAGTAGTGGCAAGAGTGGACATCCTTGTCTTGTTCTTGATCTCAGTGAGAATTCTTTCAGCTTTTCACCACTGAGAATGCTGTTAGCTCTGGGTTTTTCGTCTGTGGCCTTTATTATGTTGAAATAGTTTCCCTCTATGCCCACTTTCTGAAGGGTTTTTGTCAGAAATGGGTGTTGGATTTTGTCAAAGGCTTTTTCTGCATCGATGGAGAGGATTATATGGTTTTTATTCTTCAGTTTGTTAACGTGGTATATCATACTGATTGCTTTGCAGATATTGAAGAATCCTTGCATCCCTGGGATAAATCTCACTTGATCATGATGTATAATCCTTTTAATGTATTATTGGATTCGGTTGGTTAGTATTTTGTTGAGGATTATTGCATCTATGTTGATCAGTGAAATTGACCTGTAGTTTTCTTTTTTTGTGGTATCTTTGTCTGGTTTTGGTATCAGGGTGATGGTTGCCTCATAGAATGAGTTTGGGAGTGTTCCTTCCTCTGCAATTTTTTGGAAGAGTTTCAGAAGGATAGGTGTTAGCTCTTCTCCAAATGTTTGATAGAATTTGCCTGTGAAGCTGCCTGGTCCTGGACTTTTGTTTGTTGGAAGTTTTTTAATCACAGTTTCAGTTTGAGAACTTGTGATTGGTCCATTCATCTTTTCTATTTTTTCTTGGTTTAGTCATGGAAGATTGTACTTTTCTAAGTATTTGTCTATTTCTTCTAGGTTTTCAATTTTATTGGCGTAATGTTACATATAGTAGTCTCTTATGATCCTTTATATTTCTGCGATGTCCACTGTTACTTCTCCTTTTTCATTTCTAACTTTATTTATTTGAGTCCTTTCTTTTTTTCTTGATAAGTCTGGCTAAGGGTTTATCAATTTTGTTGATCTTTTCAAAGAACCAGCTTTTAGTTTCATTGATCTTTTCTATGGTTTTCTTCATTTCTATTTCATTGATTTCTGTTCTGATCCATGTGATTTCTTTTCTTCTACTGACGTTAGGTCTTGTCTGTTCTTCCCTCTCTAGCTGTTTTAGCTGTAAAGTTAGATTGCTTATTTGAGCTTTTTCTTGTTTTCTGAGGTAGGCTTGTATTGCTATAAACTTTCCTCTTAGAACTGCTTTTGTTGCATCCCGTAGGTTTGGGATTGTCTTATCTTTGCTGTCAGTTGCTTCTAGGTATTTTTTAATTTCTTCTTTGATTTCTTGAGTGATCCATTGGTTGTTTAGTAGCATGTTGTTTAGTCTCCATGTGTTTGTGTTTTTTTGCCATTTTTTTCTTGTTGTTGATTTCCAGTCATATAGCATTGTGGTGGGAAAAGATGCTTGATATTATTTCAATTTTCTTGAAGTTACTGAGGCTTCATTTGTAGCCCAGGATGTGATCAATCTTAGAGAAAATTCTGCACGCACTTGAAGAGAATGTGTATTCTGTTGCTTTTGGATGGAATGTCCTATAAATTTCTATTAAGTTGATCTGGTCTAATTCTTCATTCAGTGTCTGTGTTTCCTTATTGATTTTCTGTCTGGATGATCTATCCATTTCTGTAAGTTGGGTGTTAAATTTCCCCACTATGATTGTGTTATTGTTGATTTCTCCTTTAAAAGATGTTAGGAGTTACCTTATATATTGTGGTGATCCTATGTTGGGTGCATAGATATTTAAAATTGTTATATCTTCTTCTTACATTGATACTTTGATCATTATGTAGTGCCCTTCCTTGTCTCTTAAAATGTTCTTCATTTTAAGGTCTATTTTGTCTGATAAGAGTATTGCTACTCAGGCTTTCTTTTGATTCCCGTTTGCATGGAATATTTTCTTCTATCCTCTCACTTTCAATTTGTATGTGTCCCAAAGGGTGAAGTGTATGGGTCTTGTTTTTGTATCCATTCATCCAGTCTATATCTTTTGGTTGGGGCATTCAGTCCATTAACATTTAAGGTAATTATTGATATGAATGTTCTTATTGTCATTTTATTAACTATTTTGAATTTTTTTACTCCTTTTTTTCTTCCCTTATTCTTTTGTTCTCTCTTCTTGTGGTTTGATGACTATCTTTAATGTATTTCAGTTGATTTTTCTTATTTGTTTGTGTATCAATTGTAGCCTTTTGGTTTGCAGTTACCCTGAAGTTTTGACCTTTAGGGATCTATATATAAAAGAGATTGTTTTAAGTTGTTGGTTTCTTAATTCTGGTGCATCTCCAGTGTCCCTGCTTTTGTACCGTCCTCTTCTCGCTATTTCTGATTTGGTAGCATAATTGTGGATGGATGACTTCGTGTCTTTACTGTATATATGCCTTTACTGGTGAGCCTTGTCATTTGTGGTATTTTTGTTTCTGGTTATGGCCTTTTCTTTTCTGCCTAGAGAAGTTCCTTTAGTATTTGTTGTAAAGCTGGTTTGCTGTTGCTGAATTCTCTTAACTTTTGCTTATCTGTAAAGCTTTTGATTTCTCCTTCAAATCTGAATGAGAGCCTTGCTGGGTAAAGTAATCTTGGTTGGAGGTATTTTTCCTTTCATAACGTTAAGTACATCATGCCACTCCCTTCTGGCCTGCAGAGTTTCTGTTGAAAAATCTCCCCATAACCTTATTGGGGTTCCCTTGTATGTTATTTGGTTCTTTTCCTTAGCTGCTTTCAATATTTTCTCTTTGTTTTTAATTTTGGTCATTTTGATTACTATGTGTCTCAAGGTGTTCCTCCTTGGCTGTATTTTATATGGTACTCATTGCACTTCCTGGATTTGAGTGAGTGGTTCCTTTCCCATGTTAGGGAAGTTTGCAGCTATTACCTCTTTGAATATTTTTTTCTGTCCCCTTCTCTCTCTCTTCTCCCTCAGGCACCCCTATAATACGGATGTTGGTGCTTTTAACTTTATCCCAGAGTTCTCTGAGACTCTCCTCATTTCCTTTCAATCTTTTATCTCTTTTCTGTTCTGCATTAGTGATTTCCACTAATCTGTTCTCCACCTCTCTTATTCATTCTTCTGCCTCCTGTATTCTACTGTTGACTTCTTCTAATGAATTTTTTATTTCAGTTATTGTATTTTGCATCTCTGCTTGCTTAAGTTTTATATCTTGTATTTCTTTGTTCAGTGTTTCCTGTAAATTGTCAGTCTCTGTCTGCAGTTCATTTCCAATGTCTGCATCATTTTCAGCATCAACAGTCTAAAGTCTTTTTCCAAGAGGCTGATAATCTCCTCATCACTGAGTTGTTTTTCTTAGGTTTTTCTCTTTCTTCCTTATCTGAATTATAGTTTTCTGTCTTTTCATTTTTATAGGCTTTTGGTGTGGTGACCTTTTAGCAGACAATAGAGTTGCAGCCTCTCTTACTTCTGGTGTTTGCCTCCCTTGTGGCTGAAGTAGGTATGGAGGGGGCTTGCTATAGGCCTTCTGATGGGAGGGACTGGTGCCTGCCCACTGGTAGGTGGGGTTGATTCCTATCCTTCTGGTGGGTGGGCTTTGTCTCTGGGTGAGCTTAGAGGTAGCTGTGTGCCTGAGGGGTCTTTAGGCAGCCTGTTTACTGATGGGTGAGGTTCTGATCCCACCTGGATTATTGTTTGTCCTGGGGATTCTCAGCACTGATGGGAGGGGCCAGATTTTCCCCAAAATGGCTATCTCCAGAAAATGAAGGCTGTTGAATGTTCCCAAGAGCTTTGCCTCTGATGCCCTTCCCCCACAATAAGCCACAGTCACCCCTGTTTTCTCAGGAGCTCCTGCAAGAATTGCAGTTGGGTTCAACCTAGATTCCCATGGAGACTTTGCTTTGCCCTGGCACCCAGTGCACATTAAAGTCTGTGTGCACCTTTCAAGAGTGGGGTCTCCATTTCCTCCAGTCCTGTGGAGTTCCTGCACACAAGCCCCACTGGCCTTCAATGCCAGTTGCTCAGGGGTTCTTTCTCCCTGTGCCAGATCCCCAGGTGTGAAGATTTGACATGGGGCTCAAAACTCTCAGTCCTGTAGGTGAGTCTCTGTGATACAGTTACTTTCCAGTCTGTGGGGCTTCCCATCCAGGAGGTATGGGGTTGCTTATATCGGGTAAGCACCCCTCCTACCTCTTAATGTGGTCTCCTCTTTATCTCTTGGAATAAAATATCTTTTTGAAAGTTTCCAGTCTATTTTCTGTAAAAATCATTCTTATTTTCCACCTCCCAATTCAGGACAGTTTCATCAAGTTAGTCAACCAGAAGGATCCTTTATGAATGGAAATCATGTCATATTACTCCCCTGCCTAAGGCAATCCAGTGGCTTCTTATTCTACACAAAAAAGAAATTTAAATACCTGTTCTGGCATGTATATCGGGTTTTTAACTTTAACTTAGTTTTTTAACTCTCTTATTCCTGCTTGTGTGCTCAATCTACAGCTTTTTAAGTGTCCTGTGCTTTGCAAATACCAAGCTTATTTCTGCTTTTGTATTTGTGGTTCCATGTGGCTGGAATATCCCTCCTCTGACACTCTCCTGGAAGTGGTTTCTGGTCATTTGGGTCCCCTCTTATCTTACCTCTTTGTAGAGATCCTCCCAGCCATACCAACTGAGTCTCTTAGAACTCCATCACATCACTCTTTCATGTTGTCTTGTTAACTCTTTAACATATTTGAATTTATTTTATTATTGCTTACTTACTAAATTATTGTTATGATTATCCTTCTAGAAAATAAGCTTCAGAAGCTCATTCACTTTGTTGCTCTTATTCTCTTTTCTGGTCCCAGTACCTGGATTATGTCTGTCAGTCAATAAAATATGAACTCATAGTTTGTCCCATTTTGAGCTTCACTACATCCTTTACACTCACCCTGTTAATTCCTGAGTTTGCATTTGAAAGGAAGATTATGACATTTTTTGACCAACCTCTCACCCCGACACGCCTCTGGTCAGAATATTTAAGCACCACTGAATGGTATAAAATATTGACAAGTTTTGCTCTAAAACTATCATACCCAGGGTAAAATATTCA
>PVHT021183696.1:13542934-13583466 GCA_004024745.2 Catagonus wagneri
GTCCCATTTTGAGCTTCACTACATCCTTTACACTCACCCTGTTAATTCCTGAGTTTGCATTTGAAAGGAAGATTATGACATTTTTTGACCAACCTCTCACCCCGACACGCCTCTGGTCAGAATATTTAAGCACCACTGAATGGTATAAAATATTGACAAGTTTTGCTCTAAAACTATCATACCCAGGGTAAAATATTCAGTGTCCTCTATTATCATGATTGAGTTTGGAATGGGATAAATTGGAGCAGAGATTGAGTGAAGACAAAATATTTAATCAGATTATCTGGTACATAAATTGCTTGCTATTAACTACACTAGTAGGTGTTGATACTTAGGAAACGGTTGGATTCTTTTTATTATTGTAGAATTCATATCTTTTGCATATTAAATGTCAGACGTTTCAAAATTTTTAAAATATATAAAAACAGCATATATAAACTATGTTTCATTAATAGGTAGGAAGACTTAAAATCTAAATATGGTCTTGGCATTAGCACTTGAGAAGCTTAGCTCTGGAATATAGCATATTTATTCAAAGTTTTCCAAAATCTGGAATATGTTATCACTACATAATGTAATGCTACCATTCATTTCCTGGAAGTACTAACTTGCGATATTTTACAGTTTGGTTAAACTGCATCTAAAAACTTCAACAACTGCTCTTTTATATTATATAATTAGTACTTTCAGTTATCTGAAACAATACAGTTAAGCCTAAACATTATTCTAGCCAATGTCATTGATATTTTCATATATATATATACCCATACTGAACATATTTTATAACTTCCATTTTTTATTTAACTATATATATTAATATATGATTTATTTTCTCATTTAATTAATTATTACTTTTAATATTTGCTTAGAAATCTGCTATATAAATACAGCTATAAGAAGTCTACTCCCAGTTGATTGTTTAGTTCAATTTATTTGACTTATTCAATCCTCAGAAACTTATATTTATTACTATGTTGAGTCTTTTCCATATTGGTCTACCTGGGCTGTCACATAATAAAATACCACAGACTGGGTGACTTAACAAAATTTTATTTACTCACAGTTCTGGGGGCTGGGAGTCTGAGATCTGGGTGCCAGCACATTTAGCTTCTGATGAAACACTCTTCCTGGCTTGCAGATGCCTGCCTTCTTGTTTTGTCTTCACATGAAAGAGAGGGCAACAGAGACTGAGGTAACACAGATGAAGGACCACGGTGTTCTTCTTAAAGCACTTTAACTATTGGATCAGAGCCCCACCCTTATAACCTCATCTAACCTTATTTACCTGATGAAGCCTTATCTCTAAATTTCTAAATAATCCCATTGGGGTATAGGGCTTCAATATATGAATTTTGGGGCAAGGTAATTCGGTCATTAGAAGCCTCATGACACAAAATTAAACTAATGCATCCTACTACTATTTTAAAATCTCAGAAGTTGAAACTTGCATTATTTTCTAATATCTTGAAAGCATATTAAGGGTAGATTAATAAAACTTCTCTAACAAGGAACAAGTATATAATATTTATAGGAGTGTTGTAGGTAAAACAGAGGTTTAGAGAGCCACAGAGGTTTACCAAAGTCACACACCAAACTCATAAATTCGCATATTCTAAATCCAAGGTCTGTACAGTAGTATCTAGTTTTCACACTTATAGAGTAGCTAAATAACAAGTGTGTAAAATTAAGTCAAAGAAATAAAATGTCCATATAACTTTATGGAATATGACATTGGTTTGAATTACAGTAGCCCATTTTCACCAGAATATCTCATCTTCCTTAAAGATTAGATTAGATTAATTAGATTAGATTTCTTATCTAACCTTTTTTTAATATTATTAAAATATCCACTACATTTTTCAAATGTATATTCTGATGTACTCTGTTGAATTTAGTCATGATTTCAAACTTTGGTGTTAAAAAGTGCAATTTGGATGTGTGTATGTTGTGCCTGATTTAAATTGATATGAATATTTTTTTATTTTTCTCAAAACAGTTATCCTGTACAAAATACTGTGCTGGTTACATGAAATGAATTGCAAACTCTGTCCTGTATTCCCTTGTGTCTCTGTCTCCCTAAGCCAGAAATGAGTGTGGTATAACATCGAGCTAACCACCCTCATCATTCTTGGCAAGTATCAGACTACCAAAGGGAAGAAAGTTTCCTGACACATCGTGATAGTACCAAACTGCCAGCATCAAGGTTTAACTTAATATTGCAGTTTGTGATTGTACCAAACCTGTGTGATACAATTTGGCTTAAGCACTTCATGGTTTTCTTCAAAAAAAAAAAAAAGAAAGAAACTTTTCTCTTTATTACTCTGCAGTGATATCCTTGATGCTATAATTCTCAAATGACACACAAAATGGAATATGTGATTTCTTCACAGAAAGTAAATCTTCAGAAAAAAAATAAATGGTTCTAAAAAGGCTCTAAATTTAGTAAGCTCAAATCTGATGGTGGTTGATTATTGGTTCTGCCCTGAAGAAGATGAGCTTATTTTGAGGGAAGACATAATCCTCTTAATATGTTTGCTAGATGGAATTCTAAGTATATTTAAATGGCATGATTTTAAACTAGATAGCAACTGAGAATTTAAATGGATTTTGTTCTAGTACCTTTCTTCTAAAGAATAAGACTTTGAGTTGAAAATTGAAAAAAGAAAGCTCCATTCAAAAACAGTAAAAAATAGAAATAAGCACAATTTGATAGGTCTTTGAGGATTATATTCTTTGTAATTATGTCCTTTCTCATGAAAGTGTTATTAATTTTATTTTTCTTGAGAAGAGGAACTGTACTTATAAGCACTCACAACAAACAGCACTGAGTTGATGTAGTAGCTAGCATTTATACATTCTTCAAATGATTAAAGGACAAGCATTTCTATCATTAGCTTATCTTATTTGCTAAAAGTGTTTGGTATGTAATTATTCTATATAAATCATTAAGTGAAAAATACAGTAGGAGAACGTACATCAAACAGAGATTCCCTATCTGACTATTCTAGGATAGTTGGAGACCTGTTGCATGCATATAAACTATACTAAGGGAAAATAGTACCTGTCGTAGGAAGTTTAAGAATTAAATATGATGCAGAGGAAGAGAGAGATTATCTAGTTTGGAGAACAGGACAGTTTGTGGAATAAGTGGTATTTGTATTTGCACTTAAAAATAGACAAACTGAGGACATGTAGGGATTGTAGAGGATACGGAGCATGCATGTGAGGAATGAAAGTTGAAGAAAAGGTAATTGTTCATTTACATGAAATAAAACTATTGAAGTGCATGGTTCCACATTCTTGATTTTACAGAGATTTAGAGAAATTATGTGAACTATGGGAACAGAAAAGATAATTTGGCTTGGGTGAAGGAGGCAATTGAATCCAAATATTGGTGGTTCTGAGATTTGTGAGCAAAGAGTAATGTGAAGATTTTTTCTACTGGTGGAAAAAAAATATTTAGTAGCCTGATTTCAAAGAACTCTCTGGGTGGCATTTTATTACTTAGGTGAATTTAGCAGATGCAGGATCTGGCCTTAAGTTTTGGATACTCAGAAGCTAGGTTAATGCCTTCTTTAGGAAAGGGAGAGGAGTTCCCGTCATGGCTCAGTGGTTAACGAATCCGACTAGGAACCATGAGGTTTTGGGTTTGACCCCTGGCCTTGCTCAGTGGGTTAAGGATCCAGCGTTGCCGTGAGCTGTGGTGCAGGTTGCAGACGCGGCTCGGATCCAGCATTGCTGTGGCTGTGGCGTAGGCCAGTGGCTACAGCTCCGATTAGACCCCTAGCCTGAGAACCTCCACATGCCACAGGTGCGGCCCTAAAATGACAAAAAAGGCAAAAAAAAAAAAAGAAAAAAAGGAAAGAGAGAGGGACATTAACCAAGCCCAAGAGATTTTTACCTGAAGTTAGGATTCCTAATCATTAACTAATAATGAGAAATTGTTATTTCATGACCTCATTTTCCTGGTAGCCAGTTGTGAATAAAAAGCCCATAAGTTTAATCCTGTAAGTATGGGATCAGAATTCAGGGAGTTTAATGTTTTAAATAATTAATATTATTTATTAACAGAACTTGGTAAAGCTGTTTCACCGAAGGAAGGTTCTGCCAAGGAAACCCAATTTTAAAAACCAAATAACTTCCCCATCAGTGTCTTAATAATACTAGAAAGTTCTATTTCTCTGATTTTTTCCCTCTGTTTCTATGCTTGCTTTCATGATGGACCAGTCTTTCTTCAGACATTATCTTTATATATTGATCTTTTCAGTCATCTCTTAATGGAGTTTTGTTGGAGATTATGTGTTTATTTTACAGGAAAGCTTAGATTTCACCACTGTCCATCCAATTGCACATATCGTAAAACTGGGAGTCTTCACTGACAATTCCTTTTCTTTCATCCTTAAGCCACCACCCCCCAATAATTTATCCAGCAGATATATCTTTATTTTTCTCTTTTTAAGGCCATACCCGCAGTGTATGGAAGTTCCTAGGCTAGGGATCGAATAGGAGCTACAGCTGCCAGCCTATACCACAGTCACAGCAACATGGGATCCAAGCCACGTCTGCAACCTACACCACAGCTCACAGCAACACCAGATCCTTAATCCAGTGAGCGAGGCCATGGATCAGGCTGCATCCTTATGGATACAGTTGGGTTCATTACCACTGAGCCACGGTGGGAACTCCCAACAAATATATCTTGAATGGCCATACTGCTTCAGTTACTGGCAAAACAGAAATAAAACACAAGGAAGTCACCTTATAATCATTAAATTTAGAATATAGTTGGGAAAGATTGTAGACAGGTAGACAATAAAGAAAACATGAAAAATTTACTATGTCAGAAATTGTTAAATGACAGTTCCTAAAATAAAGCTGTATAAGAGAAGGGGCTTATGTGGGAGAAGAGAGGTGCTTTTATAGACAGGGTGGTCAGGGAAGGCATCTATGATAAGCTGGCATTTATATATTTTAGAAATCTGTAATTATAAGATTTCTTAAGTGTATAAGATTTTAGAAATTTTATGCAGTGATGTTGATTTTAATTCTTGAAACTTAATCATATCTATTTATATCTTTCCTTCTTCAAAGTCAGCACAGTGTATAGCATCCATGAAAATGCACCTCTCAGATCTTCTATGTATATTTGACCAAAGAGCACAGTTGCTGAACTGTGAAATTTATCACACAGTTATGCTCAGGCCAGACTTCCCATGGACTGCTCCCAGCAAGCAACTGAACACAACAGGGATGCCAAGATATGCCCCTTCCTGGGCAATACAGGACTTACTTTAAAGATTAGCTCAAGAATTTCCCATCAGTGTGCTGAGTGATGGACAAAGAGTTTCCCATTCAAATGTCTTCCTTCCCTGTTTCCTTCACAAAGGTGGGTGGTCTGATACTATCACAGCCTTTCTCAGTTCTCTCCCCATTTCTTTGCACTAAGAAATGCAATCTTTCTTTTCTGAGGACTCACCTGCTGCTTGGGCCCTCTCACATTCTCTCTGCCCTTTCTCCTTCTCTCAGTACTTAGAACATTTCAAACAGTGAGAATCTCATCATGTCATCACTCCTGTTTAGGACCCTGTAATTTCATTCTTTTGCTCTTCAAAACTCAATTCCATTGAGTAATCAAAACTCAGAATGGCTTTCTATCCCTGGCCACCTACCTGACTCCATCTTATACTCCTCTCCCTCTCACTTTCCCTGTAACAATTAATGTGTCCTTCTTCTGTTCTGGGAAGGTATCTTGCTTTCACTCAGCTGACACAAACCTCTGTACATTCTGTTCCTTTTCCAGGAGTGCTCTGATCCCCCATTTCTCCCACCAGTTTTGAGCAGGTAACTCTTGTCTATGCTATAATTTACCTATAAAGACTTGTTCTGATCACCATTCTATTTTATCTAAATAAGACTCCTTTTTTTAACTTTTCAGCTTCCGTAAAGAACATTTAAACCTTCATTAGCGTGATTACCTTCAGAGACTTTGTCTCAGTTTGCAGTTATGCATTTATCAGTATGATTATTTGATTAATACTCACTTCCCCGACTGAGCTGTAAGTTCACCTTTTTATCACCATTGCATCCCAGCATTTAGCTCAGTGTCTGTCCTGGAGTAGGCATAAAGTAAATGTGTATTAAATGAAAGACTGAATAAATCTTTTTTCCTTGGAAGTCTGATTAAACAGCATACTTTCTGAAGCTTGATTTTTTTCAATTCTAAATAATTACAGATATTCTATATTAAATCAAAAACTACATAATGGAATATAGTAATACAAAATGGATATTTTTAAGATTGTATATCATACTGAAAAGACTTAAAACATATTTTACTGTGTATTAAATACTTAACACATGGTAGACACTACTGAGGACTCCATAAGCATTAACTTAATTCTCACAATAGCCCAAGACAGTGTTCCCATAATTTCCTTCTTGATGAAGACCCTGAGGCTGAGAGGCCCTAAGTCATTGAACAGTGGTTACTATGTGAAGAAGCCAGGGTTCAGTGGCTCCAGAGCACATTCTCCTCATCACTGTATTATGAACCATTTTAAAGGAAGTTTTTACTTTCCAATTATACTTCCAGACTTTTAAGGAATATAAAATAAGTTCTGCAGTGCAAACAATTTGGAAAGGCACAGTATGCTTTGAATTGCTTCTGAATAAGAGGCTTCACACTGCCACTCGGTGAAAATCAGCTTGGATTTTGTAGATTTTGCAAACCTCCCCTGAACTTCACTATCTGATTTGTACAGCATCCTGGGCATAAGTCTAATTTAGCTTTTTACACATGTTATTAGTACTTTTGGTTCACTTGTCTGCCCTTCCTTAGACTATAAATTCCTTCAGAAGGGTAGCATTGTCTTAATAAAAGTGAATATTTCTTGAAGTTTTTGTTTGGTCAAATGCCATATTAAATGCTTTAATAAACTCGATCAGTTCTAATGACAACACCACCTTTGCAGTAAGTACTATCTTATCCACAATTTATAAACCTAAGACAAGATGACTAGAAAGTAGCGGGATTTGATTTCAAATCTGTCCGATTTGAAGTTCATTCTCTCATCCACTTAACAGAACAGAGCAGATCTTTGGATTTTCAAAAATAACTGCATATACCTGGTATTTACTAAGGTCACAGTGGCTTCTTGTTCCTTCCCCCTCTCTTATTTTCCTCTCGCTCCCTCCATCCTTCTGTTTCTCTCTTCTAACCTGATATGTGTATATGTGTGTATGTGAAAGAGACAGAAACAGAAGAAAGGGAAAAGAAAATATAGTTTTAATTAAACTTTTGTTTCTCAAATACACTTATAATTTCCTACCAAGGAAATTATTTTGGGAAATAATAGGGAAGAAATAGATTTATTAACATGGGATGCTTGTAAGAGATGCAAGCAGGCAGGCAAGGAGGCTCTTCTGACTTGGGGAAATTTCTATTAAAGGAGAACTGATAGAGAATGGGCACATATAAAAAGAAAAAATAGTACAAGATACTAACTTGAAAGATGGAACATGTTGCTAGGATTTAAAAGAGAACACAGATCAAAAAAATATCTGAGTGTTTCAAATTAGGCAGAGTGCCTATAGGAAAATAAGCCTTTATTTTCCTAGTAAGATTGTCTCTTCATGAAAGCTCTAGGAAACCACTGAAATGCATTTTTTGACTTTTTAATTAAAATATAGATGATTTAAAATATTGTGTTAGTTTTAGGTTTATAGCATAGGAATCAGTATTTTATAGGTTATATTTCTTTAAAGGTATCAAATCATATATGATTTAAAAAAATCGTAGTTGTATTTACCTGTGCTGTACAATACATCCTTGTTGCTTATCTATATTATACAACATAATTTGTATGTCTTAATCCCATACCTCTTTTATAACTCCTACTCTTCCCTCCCCCTGGTAACCAATAGTTTGTTTTCTATATTTGTGAGTCTGTTTCTATTTTATTTTTTAGATTCCATGTGTAAGTGGTAACCCACAGTGTCTATCTTTCTCTGTCTGACTTATTTCACTAAGCACAACAATCTCTAGGTCCATCCATGTTGTTGCAAATGTGCAGAATGCCACCCATATTTATGGCTGAATAATATTCCTGAGTTATAATAGTACATATAGACACACACTATATGTATATACATATACAATGTATTATATATATTATATATGCAATATATACATATAATGTATTGGATATATACTTATATTTTATATATATATATGATATATATATATATATATATATATATATCTCACATCTTCTTCTTTATCCATTCATTTGTTGATGGACCCTTGGTTTACTTTCATATTTTGACTATTATAAATAATGCTCTTTTTATTATAAATAATGTAACTTTTCAAATTAGTATTTCATTTTTTTCAAATATATAACTAGCAGTTGAAATATTGGATCATATGATACTTTTATTTTTAGTTTTTTGAGGAAACTCTGTACTATTTCCCATAGTGGCTCTACCAATTTACATTCCAATCAACAGTATACAAGTGTTCCCTTTTCTCCACATCCTTGCCAACATTTGTTTTGGTAGACTTTTTTTTCCTTTTTTTTTGCCCTTTGTCATTTTAGGGCCACACCCACGGCATGTGGAACTTCCCAGACTAGGCGTCTAATTGGAGCTGTAGCCGCTGGCCTACACCACAGCCACAGCAATGCAGGATCTGAGCTACGTCTGCGACCTACACCAGAGCTCACGGCAACACTGGATCATTAACCCACTGAGCAAGGCCAGGGATCAAACCTGCAACCTCATGGTTCCTAGTTGGATTTGTTAACGGCTGCGCCTTGATGGGAACTCCTGTTTTGGTAGACTTTTTGATGTTAGCCATTCTGATATCCCACTGTGGTTTTGATTTGCAAATCTCTAATAATTAGTGATGTCAAGCATGTTTTCATGTGCCTGTCAGCCTCTTTATGTCTTTTTTGGAAAATTGTCTATTCAAGTTTTCTCTCCATTTTTCAATCAGGTTGTTTGTTTTTTGATATTGACTTGTATGAGCTGTTTAAATGTTTTGAATATTAACCCTTCTCTGTTTGTTATATCATTTGTGAATATATTCTTCCATTCAGTAGGTTATCTTTTCATTTTCTTTTCATTTTATTGATGGTTTCTTTTGTTGCACCAAAGTTTTTAGGTTTAATTAGATCCTGTTGTTTAATCTATGCCTTTTTTTTTTTTTTTGTATTTTTAGAGCTGCAACCATGGCATATGGAGGTTTCCTAGGCTAGGGGTACAACCAGAGCTGTAGCCACGGGCCTACACCGCAGCCACAACAATACAGGATCCAAGCCGTATCTGCGACTTACACCACAACTTATGGCACTGAGTGAGGCCAGGGATCAAACCCGCATCCTCATGGCTGCTAGTAGGGTTCACTAACCTCTGAGTCATGATGGGAACTCCAATCTTTGCTTTTATTTCTTTTGCCTTAGGAGACAGACCCAAAAAAATGCTGCTACAGTTTATGTCAGTATATGCATATGTTCTCTTTTAGGAGTTTTATGGTTTTAGGTCCATTTTGAGTTTATTTTTCTATATGATGTGAAGAAATGTTCTAATCTCAGTGTTCCTTGGTTTTTGTTTTTTGAGTTTGTTTGTTTGTTTTTGGCCTCATCTATGGCATATGGAAGTTCCTGGGCCTGGAATAGAATATGAAACATGGTTGGGCCTTATGCCACAGATATGACAATGCTGAATCCTCAACTCCCTGTGCTGGGCCAAGGATTGAACCCGTCCCTCGGCAGTGACCCAAGTACTGCAGAGACAATGCCAGATCCTTAATCTGCTCCACCATAGTGGGAACTCCCTAATCTCATTATTCTTTGATTGAAAGAATTAATATTATTAAAATGTCCATACAGCACAAAACAATCTACAGATCAATCTATATTCCTATAATAATAGCAATGGCATTTTTCACAAAACTAGAACAAATCCAAAATTTTGTATGGAACCACAAAAGACCCTGAATTGCCAAAGCAATTTTGAGAAAAAAGAACAAAGCCTGAGGTATCACATTCTCTGGCTTCAGATGAAACTATAAAGGTATAATCATCAAAACAGCATGGTACTGGCACAAAAACAGACACATGGGTCAATGGACAGAAAAGAGAGCCTAGAAATAAATCCACATGTTTTTGTTCAATTAATTTTTTGGCAAAGGAGACAGGAATATATAAAGAAAAGATAGTCTCTACAATACGTTATACCGGGAGAACTGGACAGCTGCATTTGTTTTTACTTTAAGATCAATTTTAGCATAGAAATTTGTTTTAAATTAAATGTTTATTAATATGTATAACTTCTCATGGTGTGTTGATGTTTTCAACCTTCTTAGCATGTCTCTGATTTTCATTACATTTATCCTATATATAGAAAATTAAATATGTGGACATGAAGACAGTGGGAAAGAGATTTCCGGAGATGTCCTTTATCCCCTCCTAGAAACAAATGTAATTGATGTAACTGCATTAGCAGAAAACAAAAACAGACACTTATATGTTCTTATGCTAACATGTCATATTCTTTATATCATCATGACTGGTGGAATCAATAGTTTATTGCAGGAAGAGTTTCTCATCAATGTCATTTACAAATGACAATTCATGGCATGTGAAGCATAGAAATATTTCCTGTGTCCTTCATTTATTCATGAGCCAATTCTAAAATGAACAATTTTAGTAAGAGAAATTTTTCCTTATAAATTTTGTGTTTCTTTTTTCTTTCTGTTCAACAGTCTCCAATATTTGTCAAGAAACTGGAAATTTAAAAAATAAGTTGTTTGGTTTGGAGTTTAAAGAAATCATTTTATTGTGTATCTAATTATGAGGTATATTTATGTGGTTTTCTCTCGAAAGTGGCATTTACTGATCAGTTTCAGACTAAAGGCAGAGAAATGCTCTAGGTTGCTAAAAATATAAAAGAGCAATAAAATTTTCCTCTGAGGAAACTTGTATCAAAAAGGATTATAATACAAGTCAGTTAGAGTAAGTGAGAACAAATGACATAGTAGACTTGGCATGTCATGTTATACGATAATGACATACACAGAACCACTCCTATGTGAAGTCTGGGTATCAATCCTTGACAGAGATACTCACAGAAATCATGTCACTAGGTTGAGAGATGCTGAATTGTGCTATTCTATATATTTTTAGTGTATTTCTAGGCTGTTGAATTTCCAGGGAAATTAATAGCTGTAAAAGAATAGTAAATGGTGAATTTATTTGCCTCTTTGCGAGGTCAAGCAGACAAGGTTGTAATGCTGAAGTTGAATTCTCACATGTATTGTAATTACCAAAATTTTTATTTCTTTCTTGACAGTATATGAATATTTTAAATCCCAGTAAGATGAGCTTCAGAGGAATGTCCATGTACACTTAGCAGAAGCAGATGATTCCCAGGGTATCATCTGGTAAATATACTGGTAAATACCAAAGGAGATAGTGGTTATCTGCAGTCTTTTTACTTGGAACACTTTGGGAGGTAGGCAAAATTTCTAAGTGATTGTATGGAAAACTTTCCAGGGGAATAGGAACAAGGGAAATTTTCATTTTTTGTGGAGGTCAAATGATCCCAGCTACTTAGAATAAGGGGGCACAATATGAAAAACAGGAATAGATGTGTCAAGTAAAAACACTGCAAAGTAATACAGATACTGTGTTTTTTCATGTGTCAAGTATATATTCAAATGCCCAGAAATTTTGTTCTTCCTGTTGAACTGTCAAATCGTTCTAGAAAGAAAGCTTCCAAAGACAAAATGTCAAGAAATGATGGTATAATACTAGCAATGGCATTCATCCAGAAAGAACCAAATATGTTGTCAGTGCCCTTTAGGTGCATCTATAAGCAAGTCGAAAAATTACTTCCAATGTTGTCATGAAAATTGGACAGCATAACCTCTCCTCTCTTTCTCTATGATTGGCAAATAAATATTTATAGCTCTATAGTGATGTATCATGGATAATAGGAGTTTTTCATTATAAATGACTTTAGGAATGACCAAATCCTCATTTATGAGCTGGGGAAAAAAAAAACAAAACAAGAAAGATCAAGTGACTCACTCAAGGTCATCACACAGATTTTTAGAGGTGTGGGCAGAAAACAGTGTTTTTTTTTCACTTGAAGTTCAGTGTTTCTTGGGCGTTCCTGTCGTGGCACAGCAGAAACAAATCTGTCTAAGAACCATGAGGTTGCTGGTTTGACCCCTGGCTTCACTCAGTGGGTTAAGGATATGGCATTACCGTAAGCTATGGTGTAGGTCACAGATGTGGCTTGGACCCTGCGTTGCTGTGGCTATAGCGTAGGCTGGCAGTTGTAGCTCTGATTTGACCCCTAGCCTGGAAAACTCTCTATCTGCGGGTCTGGCCCTAAAAAGCAAAAAAAAAAAAAAAAAAAAGTTCAGTGCTTCTTTTTGTAATACAGTATGCCACAGTTAATTTTCAAGAGGGAAAAGTGACTTTGGTCATTTAAGAATGTAAAACATGTTGGGATTAACACAAAACTATCTTCCTATTTAAATTGTTTACAGTTCCCCAAACAAGTGAAATGGATAATTTGTGGGAACATGGTCAAACAAAATATGTAGCCAAGTATTTGATACAAAACACCTAGCTTGCTCCAGTGACTTGTAGATAAAAAGATACCCTTCATTTTTTATTTAAAAAAATGCATGAATAAATACAGGAATAGAAATTTCCTTAGGCAGGTATGTTGGTCAGCAATGTTCCAGTTTAAAAGTAGTCATCATTTGGAGTCTTTACAGGAAAAAGACTGTTGAAATGTCAAGGCTGGGTAACATAGACTGTATTTATTTCTGTCTAAAATAATTACAGTAGACTGGAGAGTACTAGGGTCTTGAATTCCTCAAAAAATTATAAAATCTCTGTAATATTTCTCATTTTTATTCTAAGACGTGTAGAGATTTCCCTTTGATTTATTTAGTTACTGAGTCATTTCATACAATAGTGAGGTAATGTTTTGTTCTTTCTTATCTTCTCTTGACCAATGTAGAATATGCTTTAAGAAAGGCATTTGATATCAGACTACAAAAATATACTATTATTTATAGAGAACCAGAATATAGATAAATTAATAATACAGTTCTTCTCTCAAGAGATTCTGCATTTCTCTTTGAAGGATCATCCTCTGGGGGGTCAAGGTCATAGACAAAGCGGCATGGGAGAAATTCCTTTGCAGCTGCTTGCCCTGAGCCGGCATGTGGAAACTAAGCAGATGACTTCAATTTGCAATGTCATTACTCACCTCATTCTTGACGTTGTCCTAGCATGCACACACATACCATGAACAGCACCAGAGCTATAGTCCCATATGCCTGATATTTGAACATACTATGTCAAAATAGGTTTGGAGAAGAAGGTGTTTGCTGATAGATTGTGTAGATTCCTTTTAAATAAAGATGGGTAGGTCTTCACCTCAGTTTCCCAAGGAACCTGGATACCCTGGTTTCTATTTGCTTTTTTTTTTCTTTTTCACTTTTTTAAACTTTTATTGGCATATGGTTAATTTACAATGTTGTGATAATTTCTGCTATATAACAAAGTGATTCAGTTATACATATACACATATCCATTCTTTTTCAGATTTTTTTTCCTATATAGATTATCACAGAATAAAGACCCCATCCAAACTGCATCATATATGGGATTTGGCCAATCAACCATATTGATGATGTTAACTGTTTAACAAGGAAAAGTTATATTACTTTTAATACTTTTGAGCAGATTTTTGTTTTTTTTGTCTTTTTAGGGCCACACCTGCTTCAAATGGAAGTGTCCAGGCTAGGGGTCGAATTGAAGCCACAGCTGCCAGCCTACACCACAGCCACAGCAACGCAGGATCCGAGCTGTGTCTGAAACCTATAGCACAGCTCACGGCAACACCAGATCCTTAACCCACTAAGTGAGGCCACGGATCGACCCCAAGTCCTCATGGATAGTAGTCGGATTTGTTACCATTAAGCCATGGTGGGCACTCCTTAAGTAGATTTTTGACAAAATTTATATACATAGGAGAAAGTAAGGCATTGGGAATTTAGAAAATTCTTGAAAATATAACAGAGAAGATTTTAGATCTGAGACATCAAGCTTTCTTTTACATAGCTCTGGTTATATATCACAAAATGCAAGCCATTCTATGGCTCTATACTTTTGCCTCAGAGTAATAAAGATTTTTACATTACAGAGTTATTTTCATCTCAGTGCGGAACAGGGTCCAGTAGATGCCTTCATCCTAACCAGCAATGTTTTTTTTTTTGTTGTTAACATATATTAAAAATTGTCCATGTTGTCATACAGTATGCTCAAGATAATGTTTTTATGAGAGTAATTTCTCAGCTACATATTTGTGAAATTTTAAAGAACTGTTAGTTTTTAAAGTAAATTTCATTGATGTAACTTTTACAATAAACAGCATGCACTTTGAGCATACAGTTTTAAGAGCTTTAAATATACACATTCATATAACCACCATTACAATTAAGACAAATTATTTCATGATTATTTATAACAAGGAAATCTGTTTAGCTCTAAGGGCTAGGATGTCTATTCATATCTTAGAATGTTAAAAACATAAGGCAAAAAGATCAGGATTTCTTCATCTTGGGAGTTCCTGTCGTGACTCAGCAGTAATGAACCTGACTAATATCCATGAGGACAGGGGTTTGATCCCTGGCCTCCTTCAGTGGGCCAAGGATTCAGCATTGCCATGAGCTGTCGCATATGTTGCAGACATGGTTTGGATCCAGCGTTGCTGTGGCTGTGTTGCAGACCAGCAGCTATAGCTCTGATTCAACCCCTAGCCTGGGAACTTCCATATTCCATGGGCACAGCCCTAAAAAGACAAAAAAAAAAAAAAAGGGAATTCTTCATCTAGGGCCCTTTCACCCAGAGATATATCCGTGGAGATAATTAAGAGTGAAAACTCCCTGAAATTAGATGAAAAAATATTATGCAAATGTACATATGTGAACTTTTCAGGCAAAATTGTTCACAATTTCTATCAGAATCTCAGTGATGACTTCAACATTCCAAAATTAAAAACTTGCTATAATTACCTTAAAACCATCATAAAAAGAAATAAATTTCCAAGTCTCTACATTTCTCCTTTATGTTCTGGCTTAATGTAATATTTCTCTCCTTTGAATTTATTTTTTTTTATTTTTCATTTGTTTTTGGCTGCACTCACAGTATGTATAATTTCTGGGCCCAGGGATTGAACCGTTGCCACAGCAGCAACCCAAGCTGCTGTAGTGATAGCACTGGATCCTTAACCTGCTGTACAAGAGAACTCCTGGAATTTAATTCTTAATAGTACTCAAATAACAATAATTTATTTATCCACAAACACATATTAACTTTCTATTATAGGCAAAGCACAGTAATTTAAGATCTGACAGATATATTGAGAAATAGCCCGATGTCTAAAAATCTCATAGCCTAGTAAATCTTATAGCATCTTTTACTGCATTATGACAAATTTATTAATTGGGGGATCATGTATGAATGTTGCAGTCACATCAGCACTGAAAGCTATTTGAATTCAAGGACCAAACCTAGACATAGATGACTATTTCATAAGTGATTATGACAGGGAAGTCTACTTAGTTCTAAAATATACATTCATATCTCTCTGATGATTCCTCCATGTCTATAGCACTGCACTGTACAGTAATTGCTGAATTAAAATAACTGTAGATTGATTTCTGACCCTTGCCATTTTGTGTTAATAGTGGATCAATCTTTTCGAGTATGAAGTAAATAAAATTTGATAAAATGAGTTGCATTACTTCAAAGGGGACTGGGATCTTTGGACTGGTATGGCTTGTAGAGTAATCTGCAAATTTCCATCAAGTGGACAGAAAGAAAGAGAAACCCGAGAAAGAATGGCCTCCCATTGAAGACATTTTGTCCTGTGGCCTTACTTTATTTCTTTTAATTGTTTTTCTTTAAAAGTAATCCAATTTTAGAAGTTCCCTTGCTGTGCAGTGGCTTGGGTTTCTGCTGTAGCACAAGTTTAATCCCTGATCCTGGAACTTTCACATGCCATGGGTGTGGCCAAAAAGAAAAGAAAAGAACAATAACAACAACAAAACTACAGGTATGCCTCAGAAACGTTGCAGGTTTATTTCCAGATACTGCAGTTTAGTGAATATCCCAATAAAGTGAGTCACCTGAATGTTTAAAAAAAAATAGTAAGCCAATTTTAAAGAACTCTATGTAGTTTCAACCAATGATCTTATTAAAAGAATGAAGCAGTTATATATTTAAAATGATGTACTTTCTTTCCGATTTTTCTTAGAAGTTTGAGAATTGAATTCACAGAGATAAGCAGATAGGTATAAGATATAGGTCTGTACAAAAATGCCTTATTTTGTCCACAAATTCTATATAACTTATTGTACTTGTGTAGTTATTTGACCCCAGTAGAAGACTAAGATCTACTTTGTAGTCTAAGTCCAATCATTACTTTAATTGAAAGAAATTTAAAACTCAACGTCCAGAATATTTCAGTAAACATTTTGTCACTTAGTGTAAGACATATTCAGAATCTGTAAACCACTTATGTAATTTAACCACTGCCACCTTTTAAAAAGTGTGATCTCATTTGTAATTATAAATTTCAAAACATTTTATTTTCAGATATACTGCTATGTTTCTGGGTTCAGAATAAACAGCGATAACTTAGAATACTTTTCTAAGAATTGATGGTGCCCATAATTGAAGGAATTGCTTGGTAACTTTGTGAAATTGAGTCCTTTCCATAAGAGGAAATCTAAGGAAAAAGAAACAATCCTTTAAGGCACTGGATTGAATGACACCCAGTGAGTTGAAGGTAAAAGGAAAGTGGGCCTATGCAGAAGTTAGATATTAAGTTTTCCTACAGTGGATATAAATTGACTAAGATAGTAATGATTCTAAAAATAGTTTAGGATATTTATCTGAAATATTTTACAAGTCTATATATGTTTTTCTCCTTTTAAATAATTGCCAATAAAATAGAATAGTAACTTAGTCATTTTGGGAAGATGAATTAAAAGAAAAAAATCCCCAAATTCTGTAATGTCTTGCATTAAGCAACCAGAAACAGAAAAATTACATATGGAACAAACTGTATTTGTCAAAAAAACCCCTGAGATCAGTGGGGATAACTACGATAAAAAAATCCTATTTGCAAGTTGGGTTTCTTTTAATCTCTCTGAGACAAGCTCTCTTCTCTTTGGGAAAGGTCTTGTACATATAATTACTTTCAGACACTCCTCTAACTTCTTATTTTTTCAAGACAGAAAAAGTTCTGCTACCAGTGGGAGTAGTTGTTTAGTTGATGTAATTGAGTTAGGAAACTTTTCAGTCTGTGTGCTTCTTCAATAATTTTTTCATTTTATATCAATAGTTATTATTGTTATTTCTGTACTAGAGGAATTTCAGTTACAGCAGACAGAATGAAAACAGAATATGAAGAGGAATCAGCAAGATTATCAGGCATTTTGACAAATGCCTAAAGAGAAAACACATTCTCATTTATATCTCTTTCTTTATCATTTCAAACATTGCTCAGTATATAGTAGCATCAGAGAGTATAGCACTGGACCTGGTGTGGTCCAATAAAAAGAAAGTCTCAAGTGATGAATATCACTATTCTGGACTTTTCTGCATCAGAATTTTCACAGATAAAACCAGGTATATATATATCTTTATAGAAATTTCCAGATAGATTTGATTCAAACTCTTTAAGAAACACTGAGTGATATGTGCACTGTATTACACTCAGACCACACACCTATATTGTGGATGAAAATGAGGCATATAACTTAAAATTTGCTAAATTATTGTTGTGATGTCTAGTAGTTCTCAATTCTGGCTGCCTAGTAGAATCTCTTCAGGAGCTTTTAAAAAATTCTGATAATTGGATACTAGTCTTTTATAAAAGCTCCCAAATGGATCTAATGTAAACGCAAGGTTGAGAATCATTTATATAGACAAGCTATTTTTCATATAATTAATAATATAGTTCTTTTGTTTTTCTTTATTCTACTTAGATAATTCTGATGTGTTCATGAGAGTAAAAAATTTATTTCTGTATTCATTTTTAAGATAAATTGATAATGTATGCAATATTTGGTCATATTTTCCTCAACACAGTGCTTAATAGTAGTTTATTGTTTATTAATTATATTAAGAAAATTCTTAGAAAGTAAATCTATGTGTAATATATATATATATACACATATATATGTGTATATATATACACTTACATATATATACACTTATATATATGTGTATATATATACACATATATATGTATATATATATATATACACTTATATATATACACTTTCATTGAATCAATTACTTGGATTTTCTGTCTCATTTTTAGTAACTAGACAAAGAGGATACTGCTGTTACAATTAGGTCAAAGATATATAAAAGCTCAAACATGATAAAATTATATTCTTACTTCTGTAAAAGTACAGAAGGTTTTCAAGTTAGCCTGGTAATGCTACTTTATGTAGTCATCCAATGACTTACACTAATGGAGACTCTGTTGATTTCACCATTTGATTTCTAAGATGATTCTGGGTATCTGGGTTTTCCAGTTCTCAATAAGAGAAAAAAAATGCTTGGGATGACTTTATATTTTAGGCCTAGAAAAGGTACACATTAACTTCACCCACATTCTGTTAGCCAGAATCAGTGACTATGACTAACCAAAATGAAGGCCAAGATACAGTCTCTCTGTGTAACCAAAAATGATATGTAATAACTAACGTTGTCTGCCATGGTCTGAGCTTGTGCTTTCTTAATAATAATTTGCATTTTTCTTCCTATAAAAATGATACATCCTAAACTTTTTTCCATGAGAGAGAACTCAAAGCCCCATCCACATGTTTCTTAACCTAATGTATAGGATCTCTGCTGAGTGCCCTTCATATGGTCCATATGTGCTCTCCAGGAACTAAAAGACAAATTCTCTGCCCACACCTGGAGACACACACAATGAACACTGATGGAGTTAGGTGTACTGGGAGCCTAAGAAAAACCTTTTTTTCAGAAAAGAGATGAAAGAAAGGCATTCAGCATTCACTGGTGAACAGCAATGATGACTTAATATGTATATGTTTATATGTTTGTGTGTTTGTGTTATATACACACACCACAGGTGCTTCAAGTGCTGTTCTCCCTGCAGCATCACATCCATTTTATTCAACCCATGTTGATTCATAGATGTGATCTCAGAAGTTGGTCAAATTCTAAACATTGAAATTGGGCACAAGTCCTAATAGAGGCCAGTGTATCAGAACATATTATAAACAACAAAAACCTTCATCTAACCCAGAGAAGTGACTTGGTAGTTCCTAGGTGATAATGTAATTTTTTACAGTGTAACTACTGTTTACCACATTTTAATCTATGAAAGAACATTTTTATCATAGAGTAAAAACTCATTACATAGTCCATTTCGTTTACTCATTTATAATTTATAATGCTTGTCTATTTTGTAAAACTTCATCAATGGCCAGGTTATGTGTATCTCTGATAGCAGTTTTATTGACTGCCAAGAAGTATATGCTCACATCTAACTCATGTTCAGAATAAGGAATCTTAAGATAATACCAACACATGAGCCAAAACTGTGTTTTTATTTCAAATATCATTTAAGTTGATTGATGACAGCTATAATAAAGCTCCTTATTGTTAACTAATTATCTTGTATCTGATTTTGCGTTATATAGAAATATTCTAAAATATTTCAGAAATATCATTTTGATCCCTTATATTTTGAACAAATAATGCTTGGGAGTATTTCAAATAATTTGTACAAAATTTAAAACTGAAATTTGTATTCATAGACATAGATGTGTTTAAATAGTGAAAAGAGTTGCCTTTTTTTCCAAAACTTAAAAATAAGAATTGATATTCCCACAGTTAGATAATAATATTCCCCTAATAAATGTGTTGTCTCTGTCACTTTGTCTTACTTTAATTTGAACTTCAATGACTTAATGGAAATTAGTACAAAAATACTTTTGAGATTCATGTAATATGTTGGAGTTATTATATTTCAAAAATAAATGTTTAGCTTTATTATTTATTTAAAAAGAAAGAAACATGAATCCTCAAAGTAGAATTATTCTTCTAACTGGTCTTACTTAACTCTGCATGTATTATGATTTATTTCATTTAGAATTCCCTCTGATTCTCTGGCTGACCATGTTTACAGTATTGTTTCATCTTCATACACTTTTATTAAAGTTGAAGTTGGCTTGACTAGACTGAACTCTGAATAGACAGGATTCACGGTATATATAACTTGCTTAGTAATCGTCTTGAGTCATATCTACACAGTAAAATTAATTATGGCACCATCCTAATTTTTCTTTTTCATGATTTTTTTCCCAATGTAGTTAGTTTACAGTGCTATTTCAACTTTATATTGTACAGCAAAGTCATCCACACACACACACACACAGATATATTCTAATTTTTCTGATAACCAAATTGCATAGCTTCAGCAAAATTATATTGCTTTTGAGGGTGTACAGTGAATGCTGACGTAGATGATAAAATTCATAGGGAATTATCAAAATCCTACTGTAAATACAAGTGGGAAATTTAAATTTCAATAAAATGACAACATATAGTAAGCTTCTCTTCAGAAATAGTCTATTCTGCAGTTTGAGTTTTCCATTGATTTATTCATTTATTTTCAAATAATACAGAACATACTGAGTCTCTACTATGTTCCAAGCATTGTTGTAGGCTCTAGAATATCAATAGTGAACAAAAATGAATGACTGTTTTAAAGTTCAAGTTGTGTAGATAAGACATGTAGGAAACAAACAAAATACAATGTAGTATCAAATTGTGCTAAGTACTATGAAATAAAATTAATGTTGTGTTACTGAATTTATCTGAGCTATGAAGGACTAGAAGCACTTATCCAAGAAAAGATGAAGGCTATGGGCATTTCGGGAAGTGGGAATACAGAAGAGTAAAATACTTTGTGGAAGAAATCAGCTTGGTGATATCAAAGTTGGCATCATTGGCTGAGGTGAAAGAGGGCAAGGGGTGAAATGAAGATGAGATACAAAGATGTTAGACAGTATTGAGCTTCTACAGATCATTGTAATAATTTGCCATCCTGCTCTAAGTACAACAGTTGATTATTAAAGGTTTTTATTTATTTTTAAGAAGAAAAATCACATGATGACTTCCATATTTTAAAGATCATTGTGACATTTGAAGGACTGAAAAAAAGGATAACTGGACCAGAAGAGAGAAAGTCAACTAAGGAGGAGGAGATTATTATTGAGTATAGTAGACAGAGATATGGTAGCATAGACAAATATGGTGAAATGAAGAGAGATCATAGTAGACAAATTGCAGTGTATTTTTAATCAGTGTAACATTGATGATACTTCATAATGCATTGTGTAAGCATAGTCAAATAGAGGTAAAAAGGAAATTACAAGACATCTGAGGTTAGCAAATGAGTTAATATCACTTACTAACATGTAATAAATGGTGATGGGCTGGTTATGATGCAGTGATTGAGCAAGTCATGTTAATTTTGTGATGAATGTGAGAAAATCATGTGAGGAGGTGTGTGAAACAGTAGTCTGGAATTCAAGGAAGATAGAGGAATCTTGTGCTGGGCCTGAAGTTACCATCTACCACCTGAGTGGAGAAGAGGTCAAAGACAGCTGGAGATTGGATTAAGATGGTGAAATAGAAGGACTGGAGCTCAACTTCTCTCTCAAAAAACAACGAAACTACAACCAAATGCCGAGCAGCCTTCAACCAAATGGACTGTAAACTTCCAGAAAAGATATTCTACTCCAGAAGACAAAGAGGAGACCACATCAAGAGGTAGGAGGGGTGATTACGCGATAGAAGCAACCCCATACCTCCTGTGTGGGAAGACCCACAGACTGGAAAGTAACTGTATCACAGAGACTCAGCTATAGGACTGAGAGTACTGAGCCCCACGTCAAATCCCCACGCCTGGGGATCTGGCACAGGGAGAAAGAACTCCTGAGCAACTGGCATTGAAGGCCAGAAGGGCTTGTGCAAGAGCTCCACAGAAATGGGGGAAAGAGGAGACCCCATTCTTGAAAGGCACACACAGACCCTCATGTGCACTGGGTGCCAGGGCAAAGCAAAATCTCCATAGGAATCCAGGTGGAACCTGACTGCAATTCTTGGAGGAGCTCCTGGGAAAACGGGTTACTGTGGCTTGTTGTGGGGGAAGGGCATTGGAGGTGAAGCTCTCAGGAACATTCACCAGCCTGCATTTCTCTGGAGGTGGCCATTTTTGGGAAAATCTGCTCCCTCCCATCAGCGCTGAGAAGCCCCAGGCCAAACAGTAATCCAGGTGGGACTACAGCCCCACCCATCAGTAAACAGGTTGCCTAAAGACCCCTCAGGCACACAGCCAGCCTCTAATCTCATCCAGAGACAAAGCCCCCCATCAGAGGGATAAGAACCAACCCCACCTACCAGTGGGCAGGCAACAGTCCCTCCCATCAGGAAGCCTACAGCAAGCCCCCATCCCATACCAACTTTAGCCACAGAGGGGGCAAACATCAGAAGTAAGAGAGGCTGCAACTCTATTGTCTACAAAAAGGTCACCACACCAAAAACCTATAAAAATGAGAAGATAGAATACTATAACTCAGATAAGGAAGAAAGAAAAAAACCAGAAAAACAGTTCAGTGATGAGATTATCAGCCTCCCTAAAGAAAGAGACTTTAGACTGTTGATGCTGAAGATGATGCAAGACATTGGGAATAAACTGGAGGCAAAGATTGATCATTTACAGGAAACACTGAGCAAAGAAATACAAGCTGCAAAAATTGAACAAGAAGAGATGCAAAATAAAATAACTGAAATAAAAAATTCATTAGAAGCAGCCAACAGTAGAATACAGGAGGCAGAAGAACAAATCAGTGAGGTGGAGGACAGATGAGTGGAAATCACTAATGATGAAGAGAAGAGAGATAAAAGATTGAAAGGAAGTGAGAAGAGTCTCAGAGAACTCTGATATAATGTTAAATGCACCAACATCCGTATTATAGGGGTGCCAGAGGGAGAAGAGAGAGAGAAAGGAACAGAAAAAATATTTGAAGAGATAATAGCCGAAAACTTTCCTAATATGGGAAAGGAACCACTCACTCAAATCCAGGAAATTCAAAGAGTACCATATAAAATAAACCCGAGGAACACCGTGAGACACACATTAATCAAAATTAAAGACAAAGAGAAAATATTGAAAGCAGCTAGGGAAAAGAAACAAATGACATACAAGGGAACCCCGATAAGGTTATCAGCAGATTTTTCATCTGAAACTCTACAGGCCAGAAGGGAGTGGCATGATATACTAAATGTGATGAAAGCAAAAAACTTCCAACCAAGATTACTTTACCCAGCAAGGCTCTCATTCAGATTTGAAGGAGAGATCAAAACCTTTACAGATAAGCAAAAGCTAAGAGATTTCTGCAACAGTAAACCAGCTTTACAACAAATCCTAAAGGAACTTCTCTAGGCAGAAAAGGCCACAACCAGAAACAAAAACACCACAAATGACAAGGATCAACAGTAAAGTCATATATACAGCAAAGATACTAAATCATCCATGCCAATTATGCTACCAAAATCAGAAATCGTGAGAAGAGAGCACAAATGCAGGATACTGGAGATGTACTTGCAATTGAGAAACCAACAACTTATAACAATCTCATTTATATATAGACTCCTATATCAAAACTTCAGGGTAACTGCAAACCAAAAATCTACAATTGATACACAAACAAATAAGAAAAATCAACTCAAATACAACATTAAAGATAGTCATCTGGTGAAAAGAGACAACAAGAGAATAAGGGAAGAAAAAAGAGCAACAAAAACCCAAAACAGTTAATAAAATGGAATTCAAGGAAGATAATTGAGATTGCACACCATAAAATTTTAATTAAAGCTCTGTGACTGACTAAAGTAATCTGAATAAAAATTGTAGGGAGTAAAAAGAACTTTATGCCTAAACTCTAAAAAAAAAATGTTATATGTGGCACTCCTATTGAGGGAAGAAGCTAGTAATCGAGTCTCACATATGTGTTAATAATGATACAAGGGAAACTAGGAAAGCATGACGTTATGAAATCCAAGAAATACATTTTCAAGGACTTTTAAAAACTATCTTCAGTGCTAGAAAATGACTTAGTATAATAAAGCTGAAATATTTGCATTGTATTTAGACAATATAAAGTTCTTGGTGATTTAAGTAGAATATTTCTTGAAGGCAGCATGATTAGAAGCTAAAGAGCTATGGACAGAAAAATGTATTGAGATTAGAACATATAAATTCATAATTATAGAAAGTGGGAAAGTAAATTTAATTGACAATCAACATGTTGGAAAAATGGTTACTTTGAGGTTATGGGTAATGAACTCATAGTAATACCAATCTACATAGTTCTATAATTTTCTTTAGAAATCAGTTGTATCCCAAACAGGCTATTTCCCAGGTTAGAGCACAAAAGCAAGATGATCAGACAAACTTAAAGGAAATAAGTTTATGTATTATGGACATAATTACATGGATAAATTTTAGTATTTAAACTGGGTAAGGAGAGTAATGCTGAGGGGAAGTGAAAAAATTAATTGTCAGTTGTCAATGAATGTGCCTTAATAATGTTTGAGCTATTTTACTAAAATACCATAGCCAACAAACATTAGAGTACTTTCAGCAGAGAGGTGAACATTTGAATTTGAAATATTTTAGATATAGTAGAGTTTCTGTTAATGAAAAGGTATGGTTGAAGAAGTGAGTAAATTAGAAGGCATAAAGTATGCCATCACTGGATAAGGGAAGTCAAGTAATAGGCAAAAATGAGAGATTGGGAGTTCCCATTGTGGCTAAGTGTGTTAAGCAGCCGTTGTAGTATCTGTGAGGATGGAGAGTGGATCCCTGGCCTCAGTCAGTGGGTTAAGGATCTAGCATTGCTTCAAGCTGCAGGGTAAATCACAGGTGCAGTTCAGATTTAGTGCTGCTGTGGCATAGCACTCAACTGCAATTCTGATTCAACCCCTACCCTGGGAACTTTCATATGATGCATGTGTGGCCACAAAAGAGAAAAGAAAGGAAAAATACTGATAGGTTTTCATGATTATTGTTGAAATTACCCAGAATGATGGCACAAGTAAGTGTAGACAAGGAGCATGAATAAGAAGTCAAAGCCTTCACTTATTTAAGTTGGATGAACAGAAAGTTGGTATAGGAGATTAATGGGTTGAAGAGAGGGTGTTGTAGCATCACAGTGTGAGCTCAAGGGAGCAGAGTGTTTTAAAAAAAGGAACATATTGAGTTCTTTATTCCTTTTTGATTATCAGTTCAGAATGTAATTTATTGTAATTATAAGATAATAGATTAATATTTAAAACTTTAAACTAAGGAATTTTAAGATATTATGGAAAATACTTAACAGGGTTCATCATTTACATTCATAATATTTTAAATAAATGTTTTTAAATGTTTTACTTTAAATCGGGCTTTGTTAGTTTGGAGGATCTAGGAAAAGAAAAAAATGTCAAAGTTAAAGTATCATCAGTGTACTTACTTCAAAGTGAAAAATGACTGTAGTCATTCTATCAGTATTTAACTTTGCAATAAGAACACATTCTGACTACTGCATTTAATTCTTCTTACTGTATTTATAGGAAGGACACCACTATGATTGAAAAGGTCAAGCAAAATGACAGTAAGTAATTCAGAAATGAGATGTCAAGATTGAAGCTATAAAGCAGGGATTAACCTATAAGTAATTCAAGTACATTTATATAGAAACACATACACACACATAGGCACATACAAAACCTAGTTTAAAAAATATTTGAAAATAAATTGACAAGGTCAACAAAAGCAGCAAATTATGTGAACTGAAGAATGAACTTTTGTAAAACAGGGAAAGCGAAGGTAAACTCTTAAGACAAGAAACTATTTGTATTTGTATTTTTTTAGAAATATAAGAAACTATTTAGAAATACAAGAAATTATTTGTTTTAGAAATACAGCATTTATACTGTATGCACTACTATTGAGCTATACTTATATATAGGAGAAATACATATTTATATCATTGATATAGACTTAGAACTTAATTATACAGTTAATTTGTTAGCTTATTACTCTGTATTTATGATTATTTTTATGAGTGCTAGACCATGTTACAGTTTGAGCTTAAAAATATTTCACATCAAAAAAGGCATTTGTTAGAATATTTGTATTTTTTCATACCATCTGAAACTAAGATTTAGAGAAAGAGCTGAAATAGAAAGTAGTATATTTTCAAGAGATTCATAAAATCACAATAATTTACTAAAACATTTTTCAAGTAACATTGTTCTGGAAATTTATCTCCTTTAACCATCATCCTATAAAATTAATGCTATTATCATCCCCTTTGACACATGAAAAAACCGAGGCATGACAAATCAAGTTTAAATTTACATAATTTTAAATATTGCTTCTGGGTCCCCAACTCTTTTACTAAGCTTTATAAATATCTTGGATTTTAATGAAACACCGTGAATGAATAAAATTGGGCCTCCCACCTAAGACATGAAACTATTAGACTAAAAAAAAAAATTTATAGTGAAACATGTTCTAATATTGTGCCTTTTCCAATCTATGACAGAAACTAAACATCAGTAGCAACAAGTATATCAGTTTTGGAGAAACTACAAGGTTTAGACCCAAAGGGCATCTCAACAGATAGCTTAGAAACCACCATCAACAGGCGGAAGTTAACCTCTGAGATAAAACATGTGAGGACCACAAAGATGACTCCAATCTTTCTATCTCCAGAGTCAGACACGGTTCTTAGCACATTTTTAGTATTCGTTGGTATATCTAATGTCATAAAAATTTATGACTGTATTATAGACATATAACTAATAGTAATCACCAAGAATATTTATTTAAAGCATCTATGCGGTAATACTTCTATAGTAGGAAAGGCATTGCAACTGAAAACTCAGATAAAATAGAATTATTGCCTTTATTTTTTTTTATTTTTGCAAATCGCCTAAATCTGATTCTAAACAGGAATTTTATTATGTTGGAATGATATATATTTAATCTTAAACATAATTAACCACTAAGATTGGGAACAAGGCGAGCATATCCCTATTCACCATTACTTTTCAGCATTATCCTAGAAGCCCTAGCTAATTCGGTAACACAAGAAAAACAAATAAAAGGTATACAGATTGGGAAGGAAGAAATAAAACTGTGTTTATTCATAAATGGCAACATTGTCTACGTACAAAATCTGAAAGAAGCAACAAAAATTGTAGAACCAATAAGCAATTACGCCATGGTTTCAGGATAAAATAGTCAATCACAGTTCTAAATACCAAAAATAAGCAAGGGGGATTTGAAATTAAAAACAGTAGCATTTACATCAGAACCCCCCAAATGAAATACCTAGGTATAGATCTAACAAAATATGTACAAGATCTTTATTAAGAAAACTATAAAACTCTGATGGTCAAAATCAAGAAACTCTAGTACATGGATGGATATTCCATGTTCATGAATAAGATGGCTCAATATTGTCAAGATGTCAGTTCTTCTCGAGTTGATCTATAGATTCAATGCAATTGCATTAAAAATCTCAAGAAATTATTTTATGGATTTTGACAACATTCCAAAATTTGTATGGAGAGGCAAAAGACATAGCATAGGCAAAGCAATATTGAAGAAGAAGAAATTTGGAGGGCCGATGCTACCTAACTTCATAAGTGTTATAAGGCTGCAGTGATCAAGATAGTGCTAAAATAATAAATAGATCAGTAGAGCAGGAGAGAGCCAAGAAAGAGACCCACTATAAATACAGTCAAATGATCTTTGACAAAGTAGCAAAGGCAACATGGTACTGCAAAGATAGTCTTTTCAACAAATGGTGGACATGTAAGCATCCATATCAAAAAAAAAAAGGAAGAAAGACAATCTAGACACAAACCTATACCCTTTACAAAACCTAGCTCAAAATGGATCACAAACTAAAATTTAAAATGCAAAACTATAAAACACCTAGAAGATAACATAGGGGAAAATCTCGATGACTCTGGGATTGGTGATAATGTGATTTAATTAGATATAACTCTGAAGACATGATCAATGAAAGAAATAATTAATAAGCTGAACTCCATCAATTGAAAACTTGTGCTCTGTATAAGGCAGTATCAAGAAAATAAAAATACTAATGACAGACCAGCAGAAAATATTTTCAAAATGTATATCTGATAAAAGACTCTTTTCCAAAACATAAAAAGAACTCTTAAAACTCAACAATAAGAAAAAAAATTTTTAATTGGACACTATGTGAAAAACCTTTATGCCTTCTGCTCAATATTGCTTTAAACCTAAAAATACAAGATGAAATTTATTTTTAAAAATGGGCAAAGTGTATGAATATATATTTCTCCAAAGAAATTACACAAATGACCGATGAGCACATGAAAGAATATTCAGCATTTTCTCATCATTAAATGTATGGTGAAACAAGGAAGGGAATGAGATAGTGAAGTAGGAAAATCCTGGATTTGCCCCCTCTTGCAGACACACCAAAACTACAACTGCATGTAGTACAACTATCTCTGAGAATACCCTGAAGACTAGCAGAAAATATTTTCTACAACTAAGGACAAAAACAGCAAGACACATTGAAACAAAGCAGGAGTAGTGGAGATGGAATATGACTGGGACCCACACTCCCAGTGCAGTAACACACAGGTGGGAAGAATATCACAGTCATGGACATCTTCCCTGAGGAGCGGATGCCTCACACTTCCCATTGGGCTCCCCAGCTTGAGCGATTTGTACTAAAATGAGCTAGTATAACAGCTGGATTTGAAAAACAATGGGGCTTACTCTGGGAAAGCCAGAAGTCTGTCGGAAAATGAGACTGTGTTCTAAAAGAACATGCACAAAAACTCATTTGCTCCAAGTTTTAATGTAAAGGCAGCAGTACAAGTCCTACACGAAGAAGATGCATTGACCGATTTTTAGAGTATGTGCTTGAAGGGCAGGGATTTCCTGAAACTTTATTGAGGTTTTGAGGCACTGGCTTGTGCCAGTTATTTTTTTCATATTTTGCTGACCTGGCCTAATGCTGGTAGGTGCATTTGTGACTCTCCCCTAACCCCAGGTTCCCTGTGGACCTATCCCAGCTGGCATTTCTCCAAAGCAGCTACCTACTATAGGGGCTGGCCTGCCATGCTAGAGCTCCCACAACAGTTAGTTAGGTCTTTCAGCCATCCATGCCAGGGACCAGCACCACACTAGTGTATTTGCAACAGTCATGGCCCAGCAAGAATGGGAGAGCATATGCAGCAGACACGGAGGACGTACCTGGAGCACGTGACTCTTGCAAACCGGGGGGTATACTTTTTCATAAAGCCACTCCTTCAATAATTGGAGATGTAGCTGATCATCTGAAACAGAAACAAACATAGAGAGCTGGACAAAATGAGAAGACAGTAGAATACATTCCAGTCAAGAGAACAAGACAAAACCTCAGAGAAAACTAAAAAAAGTGGGGTTAAATAATTTAACAAAGAGTTACAAATAATGGTCACAAAAATGTCATTCCAAATAATTGTCACAAAATCAGAAGAAGAATGGAGGAACTCAGGGAGAACTCCAACAAAAGAGAGAGAAATAGTTTCCAAAAAGAACCAGAGCTGAATAAAAATACACTGGCAGGAACCTACAGCAGATTAGAAAATGCAGAAGAATGGGTCACTTGGAACATAGGGTAGTGGAAATCACCCACATGTGATAGCAAAAAGAATAAAAAAGATGATGCTACTTTAAGGGACCTCCAAGACAATATCAAATGTACCATCATCTGCATTTTAATGATCCCAGGAGAAAGGAGAGAGAGGAAAAGGGACAGAAGATATATTTGAAGAAATAATGGCAGAAAATTTATCTAACTGGGCACAGTAAAGAGACTTCTAAGTTAAGGAATTGTGTGCACACGCACCCATACACACACACACACACACACACACACACACACACACACACAAAGGAACCCCAAAAGATCCACACCACAACACTATAATTAAAGTGTCAAAAATTACAGAAAATGCTGAAAGCTAAAAGAGTAAAACACCTAACTATATATATATAGGAGCCCACATAAAACTATCAGCTGACTTTTCAGCAGAAATTCTTGTTTTTATTCTTTATTTATTTTTATTTTTTGCTTTTCAGGGCCACACCCATGTCATATGGTTCCCAGGCTAGGTGTCGGATCGAAGCTACAGCTGCCGGCCTACACCACAACCACAGCACAGCAACACCAGGTCTGAGCCATGTCTAAGACCTACACCACAGCTCATGTCAACCCTGGATCACTGACCCACTAAGCAAGGCCAGGAATCCAACCTGCATCCTCATGGATACTAGTCAGATTCATTTCTGCTGTGCCACAGCAGAAACTCCTTCAGCATAACTTTTACAAGCTAGAAGGTACAATATATTCAAAATGCTGAGAGGAAGAAAAAAAAAAAACACTTACAAGCAAGAAAACTCATCTGATAAAGATATTATTCACAGTTGAAGGAGATACAGAGTTTCCCAGACAACCAAAATCTGAGGGAGTTAATCACCACCAAACTAACCTTACCAGAAATAGTAAAGGTATTTCTTTAAACAGAAAAAAAGGCTATAACAGGAAATAAAAATTATGAAAGAAACTTCTCACTGATAAAGGCAAACATATAATAAGGGTAAAGAATCAACCACCTACATAGCTAGTATGAAGACTAAAAGACAAAAGCAGTAAAATCATTTATCTGATACTTGGTTTAGGGATACACAAAATTTAAAAATATGTGTATAAAATATAACAACAAAAACATAAAACATGGGGGGAGATAAAAATATAGTGATTGTAAATTACACTGAAATATAAGTGACCATCAACTTGAAACAGACTGCTGTATACATAGGTTGTTTTATAGAACCTCATGGTACACACAGACCAAAGAGTAATAATAGATGCACAAAAAATAGAAAGGAATACAAACATAACAATAAAAAAGTCATTAAATGAAAAGGGAAGAGAGCAAAAGAAAAAGAAACAGAGAACAATAGGAACAAACAGAAAAAAAATAACAAAATGGCAATAATTACATACCTATCAATAATTGCTTTAAATGTAGATGGATTAAAAATCAATCAAAAGATAATGAAGACACAACCACTCAGAATCTGTGGATGCTGCAAAAGCAGTGCTCAGAGGGAAATTCATAACAATAGAGGCCTTCCTAAAAAAAAGAAAAAGAAAAATCTCAAACCAACAACTTAAGCCATCACCTATATGCATTAGAAAAAGAACAACAAACAAAACCTAAAGCCAGCAGAAGGAAGGAAATCATAAAGATCAGAGAAGAAATCAATAAAATAGTCAAAAAACAATAGAAAAAATCAATAAAACCAAGAGCTTGTTCTTTGAAAAGGTAAACAAAATTGAGAAACCTCTGGCCAGACTCAGCAAAAAGAGGAGAGGAAAAAACCCAAATAAACAAAATAAGAAATGAAAAATGGGGGA
This sequence comes from Catagonus wagneri, assembly GCA_004024745.2. Lineage (NCBI taxonomy): Eukaryota > Metazoa > Chordata > Mammalia > Artiodactyla > Tayassuidae > Catagonus > Catagonus wagneri. The sequence goes on from PVHT021183696.1 coordinate 13,574,607, forward strand.
CAGTGGCAAGATGGCAAAGGATTAAGAGATCGTGCTCACCCTCTCCCACAAATACATCAAAAAAACACGTCTAAATATAAAACAACTTGGACAAAACATCATCTGAATGCTGAATGTAAACCTCCAAAAACTGCAGGAAACTCTGGACATAATTGGGTAGAATAATAGGAAAAAAAAAAAGAAAAGGAATCAGGATGGCATTAGCGCCGCAGGGAGGGAGCTATGAAAAAGAAAAGGAACCCACACTCTGGAAAGCCACCTAACTGGTGATCAATGGAACTAGTGGGGCATCTGGGTGGGGCAGAGCCCACACCAGCTTGCTGAGCCAGGAACCTGTGCCAGCCCACGGAGCCAGCATCTGTGGCGGGGCAGAGCCCACACCAGCCCTCAGAATCAGACTCTGTGGTGGGGCAGAGCCCGTGCCAGCCCATGGAGCCAGCAGCATCAGTGGGGCAGAGTCCACACAGCGGAGCCCACGGAGCCAGTGGGGGCAGCAGGGTGGATCGGGCACAGGTCCCCAGCAGCCTAAAAGGGTGGGCCAAGGGCATCAGGGGGCTAAGTGCCACACGGGGCCTGCCAAGCACCAGAGACTGTTCACTCCTGGGAACACACAAACCCTGCTGCTCCCACTGCTGAGTGCTCTGTGTAGTACCTGATCTCTGTCACTCCCAAGACCCTGCATCTAAGAACCACCTCTTATGTGGGCTAAGTGAGATGGGTTGCTTCATGCATGGACTACAGGTGGAGGAGGCAAACCACCACATTTATCACTGGCTCTGGAGTCGGTCATGGCCCACTTCCACTAGGAGTCCCTGAACAGGTACCCCCTGTGGTTCCAATCACCTTAAAGCACTGTGCAATCAAATACCAGTTGTTGTGGCTCTCACTCCCTCAGGAAATCATACTTCCTGCTGCTGCTACTGCCAGTTGCTCTGGACACCTGGTAGATCTGCCTAGAGCTCATGACAACTTCCCAGGGCCCGGCAACTAGGGGTAGCCAGCACCACCTTCCTCCAGATCTTTACTGCAATTGAGAGCCCAGAGACTACGTACCAACTGCTGACCTTAGCCATTTCTTCATTCTCCCAGAGAAGACTCAGAGTACCATTGAGATAACAGACTGCTCGCTCCAAAGAAAGAGACACCAAATATTCAAACTCCCACACCAAAAATAAATAGTAACCCCACCAAAAAAATACAAAGGGGTGCTCCTGCGTAGAAGTAGCCATACAATACTAAAGTGTGGCTTCCCCAAACTCACAGAAAAATAAAACCACAAGCAAGGTGAAGAAGCTCAGAAACCATTCCCAGTTAAAAGAAAGGGCAAGTCATTTAAAGCAGCCAACAATGAAACAGACCTCTGCAGTCTGACAGTATTGGAGTTCAGAAGGGAGGTAATGAAAATACTTGAGGCTGAATTAATTATTAATTATTCAGCCTTAATTAATTAAGGCTGAATATCCAGTAATTAAGAGAAGATGCAAACAGCAATGCCGATTCCCTTAGAAAGGAACTAGAAAACATAAGGAAGAGCCAAAAAAAGCTAGAAAACTCATGTGCAGAGATGCAAACTGAGCTAAAGGCAATAAAGAGCAGTTTGAATAATGCAGAGGAATGAATTAGTGACGTTGAAGATAGAATAATGGAAATCATACAATCAGGACAGCAGACAGAAAATCAAATGAAAAAACATGAAAGCAATATAAGAGATCTATGGGATAATATAAAGCAGCCCAACTTACGCATACTAGGAATTCCAGAAGGAGTAGAAAAAGAAAAGGGCATTGAAGAAATATTTGAAGAAATTATGTCTGAAAACTTTCCAAATCTGAAGGAATCTGACATCAAGATACAGGATGCACAGAGGGCCCCAAATAAGCTGAACCCAAACAGACCCACACCAAGGCATATTATATTAAAAATGGCAAGAATTAAGATAAAGAGAGGATCCTAAAGGCAGCAAGAGAAAAGCAAAGCGTTAATTATAAGGGATTCCCCCATAAGGCTGTCAGCTGATTTCTCTACAGAAACACTACAGGCTAGAAGGGAATGGCAAGATATATTTAAAGAGCTGAAAGGAAAAGGTCTGCAAACTAGAATACTCTACCCAGCAAGAATATCATTCAAAATAGAAGGGGAAATAAAGAATTTCCCCAACAAACAAAAGCTAAAAGGGTACAGCAATACTAAACCCTTTCTAAAAGAAATGCTGAAAAGATTCCTATAAAAAAAAAAAGTAAAAAGTAAGAATTAGAATGGAGGAAACCACAAATGGAAAGCAGTCATTCAAATAAGCCAGCATACAGATCTAAACACGAAGATGCTAAAATTAACTAATTAATTAATTAATGAAATTATAAAAAAAGACAACAAAATCATACACTGTAGGGAGGGAAAGTAGGAAAATATAGACTATTTCTTTTTTTCTGTTTTTTTAACTTAAAAAAACCTTTTTTTTCTTTCTTAATGATGTGTTTAAGCCTATATGGTTATCAGGCCACAGCAAGCAGATATAAGGTGTTAACTTACTTAAAAAACAGGGCAACCACAAACCAAAATGGTACATCACATCCACAAACACTGAAAAGCAAAGAACTCAAGTATAAAATAATTGAAAACCATTCATCCAAAAAAAGAAAAGAAGAAAAGAGAAACATAGAATCAACTGGAAAACTAGATCAAAAATGGCAATAAATACATATCTATCAATAATCACCTTAATTGTCAATGGTCTGAATGCTCCAATCAAAAGACACAGAGTGGCAGAATGGATAGAAAACCAAAAACCTACAATCTGCTGCCTACAAGAGACTCACCTTAAGGCAAAGGACACAGATAGATTGAAAGTGACGGGATGGGAAAAGACATACCAATGGACAAGAAAAGATATCAGCCAAAATAGACTTTAAGATGAAAGCCATAAAGAGGGACAAAGAAGGACACAACTTAATGGTTACAGGATCCATTCAAGAAAAGGGTATTACAATCGTCAATATATATACCCCTAATATAGGAGCACCCAAGTACCTACAACAAGTACTATCAGATATAAAAGGAGAAATAGATGGCAATACAATAATTGTAGGAAACTTTAACACTCCACTCACATCAATGGACAGATCCTCTAGGCAGAAAATCAGTAAGGCAACAGAGATCCTAAATGACACAACAGAAAAGTTAGACCTAACTGACATTTTCAGGACATTACATCCAAAAAAATCAGAATATACATTCTTCTCAAGTGCACATAGAACATTCTCAAGGATACATACTGGGGCACAGAGCTAACCTCAGCAAATTTAAGAGTATAGAAATTATTTCAAGATCTTCTCTGACCACAAAGGCATGAAAGTAGAAATCAACCACAGGAAAGGAAATGAGAAAAAACACACTACATGGAGACTAAACAACGTGCTTCTAAAAAATGAATGGGTCAATGGGGAAATCAAAAAAGAAATAAAAAGAAACCTTGAGACAAATGAGAATGAAGACACAATCACTCCAAATCTATGGGATGCTGCAAAAGCAATGCTCAGAGGGAAGTTCAGAGCATTACAGACCTTCTTCAAAAAAGAAGAAAAATCTCAAATCGACAACTTAATCTATCAGCTAAAAGAAGAATGAAAACACCCTAAAGTCAGCAGAAGGAAGGAAATCATTAAGATCAGAGAGGAAATCAATAAAATAGAAATTCAAAAAACAATAGAAAAAAATCAGTCAAACCAAGAGCTGGTTCCTTGAAAAGGTAAACAAGATTGACAAACCTCTGGCTAGACTCACCAAGAAGAGGAGAGAAAAAACCCAAATAAACAAGAAGTGAAAAAGGAGAAGTTACAACGGATATTACAGAAATACAAAAAACCATGAGAGAATACTATGAACAACTGTATGACAACAAATTTGATAACCTAGAAGAAATGGACAACTTTTTAGAGACTTACACCCACTAAAACTGAATCGAGGAAATAAATCAACTGAACAGACCAGTCACTAGAAATGAAATTGAGTATGTCATCAAAACACTCCCTACAAATAAAAGTCCAGGACCAGATGGCTTCACAGGTGAATTCTACCGAATATACAATAGGAACTTATACCCATCCTCCTTAAGCTTTTCCAAATGTTTGAAGAAGAAGGAACACTTCCAAAGACATTCTATAATGCCAACATCACCTTAATTCCAAAATCAGACAAAGACACCATGAAAAAATAGAACTGTAGGCCAATATCTTTGATGAATATAGAAGCAAAAATTCTCAACAAAATTTTAGCCAACAGAATCCAACAGCATATCAGAAAGATCATACACCATTTCCAGGTGGGATTCATCCCAGGTGCACAAGGATGGTTCAACATATGCAAATCAATCAACATCATACACCACATTAACAAAAGAAAAGTCAAAACCCACATGATTATCTCAATAGATGCAGAAAAAGCATTTGGCAAAGTCCAACATCCATTTGTGATCAAAACTCTTATCAAAGTGGGAATACAGGGAACATTCCTTAACATAGTAAAGGCCATATTTGAAAAACCCACAGCAAATAATATACTCAATGGAGAAAAGCTGAAAGCCTTCCCACTAAAATCTTGAACAAGACAAGGATGTCCAATCTCACTACTGTTATTCAACATAGTATTGGAAGTCCTAGCTGCAGCAATCAGACAAACAGAAGAAATAAAAGGCATCCAAATAAGAAGGGAAGAGGTAAAACTGTCACTGTATGCAGATGACACGATACTATATATAGAAAACCCCAAAGACTCAACCCCAAAATTACTTAAACTGATCAACAAATTCAGCAAAGTAGCAGGGTATTAGGTTAACCGTCAAAAATCAATCTCATTTCTGTATACTAACAATGAAATTTTAGAAAAAGAATACCAAAATACCTTACCTTTTAAAATACCACCCCAAAAATCCAATACCTGGGAATAAACCTGACCAAAGAGGTGAAAGACTTATATGCTGAGAACTACAAAACATTAATCAAGGAGATCAAAGAAGATATGAAGAAATGGAAAGATATCCCATGCTCATGGACTGGAAAAAATAAATATTGTAAAAATGGCCATGCTACCCAAAGCTATCTACAGATTCAATGTAATCCTTATCAAATTACTCATGACATTCTTCACAGAACTAGAACAAACAATCCAAAAATTTATATGGAAAAACAGAAGACCCAGAATTGCCAAAGCAATTCTGAGGAACAAAAACCAAGCAGGAGGCATAACTCTCCCAGACTTCAGGCAATATCACAGGGCCACACTAATCAGGACAGTGTGGTACTGGTACCAAAACAGACATACGGACCGATGGAACATAATAGAGAACCCAGAAATAAACCCAGACACCTATGGTCAATTGATCTTTGACAAAGGAGGCAAGAATTTAAAATGGGAAAAAGTCTTTTTAGTAAGCATTGCTGGGAAATTTGGACAGCTGCATGCAAGTCAATGAAACTAGAACACAATCTCACACCATGCACAAAAATAAACTCTAACTGGCTTAAAGACTTATATATAAGACAAGACACCATTAAACTCCTGGAAGAAAACATTGGCAAGACATTCTCTGACATCAGTCTTACAAATGTTTTCTCAGGTCTGTCTCCCAAAGCAACAGAAATGAAAGCAAAGATAAACCAGTGGGACCTAATCAAGCTGACAAGCTTTTGCACAGCAAAGGAAAACGAAAAGACAACTTACAGAAATGGGAGAAAATTGTTTCAAATGATGCAACTGACAAGGGCTTACTCTCTAAAATATACAAACAACTTACGCAGTTGAACCGCAAAAAGCCAACAACCCCATTGAAAAATGGGCAAAGGACCTGAATGAATATTTCTCCAAAGAATGTACAGATGGCCAACAAGCACATTAAAAAATGCTCAACATCACTGATGATTAGAGAAATGCAAATCAAAACTACCATGAGGTACCACCTCACACCAGTCAGAATGGCTGTCATTAATAAGTCCACAAACAACAATTGCTGGAGGGGGTGTGGAGAATAGGGAACCCTCCTGCACTGTTGGTGGGAATGTAAGCTGGTACAACCACTATGGGAAACAGTATGGAGGTACCTTAGAAAGCTATACATAGAACTACCATATGACCCAGCAATCCCACTCTTGGGCATATATCCAGACAAAAATTTCCTTGAAAAAGACACTTGCACACGCATGTTCACTGCAGCACTATCCACGATAGACAAGACATGGAAACAACCCAGATGTCCATAGACAGATGATTGGGTTAGGAAGATGTGGTATATATACTTGATGGAATACTATTCAGCCATAAAAAGGATAAAATAATATCATTTGCAGCAACATGGATGGAATTAGAGACCCTCATACTGAGTGAAGCAAGTCAGGAGAAAGACAAATATGATATGATATCACTTATAACTAGAATCTAATATACTGCGCAAATGAACCTTTCTACAGAAAAGATAATCATGAACTTGGAGAATAGACTTGTGGTTGCCAAGGGGGTGGGGGAGGGGGTGGGAGGGTATGGGAGTCTGGTGTTAACTATTGCCTCAGGAATGGAAAAGCAAGGAGATTCAGCTGTATAGCACTGGAAACTATGTCTAATCACATGTGACAAATCCATATATGTACATGTAACTGGGTCACCATGTGGTGCAGTTGGAAAATTTGACAGAAATCTCTAAACTAGCTATAATGGAAAAATAAAAAAATTTTTTTAAATGAAAAAGGAGAAATCACGAGGGATACTGCAGAAAGACAAAAAAAAATTTGACAACCTAGAAGAAATGGACAGCTTTCTAGAGACTTACAGCCTGCCAAAACTGATCAAGAAGAAATAGATCAACTGAACAGACCAATCACTAGAAATGAAACTGAATATGTAATAAAAACACTCCAGACAAATAAAAGTCCAGGGCCAGATGGCTTCACAAGTGAATTCTACCAGACCTACAAAGAGGAACATATACCCATCCTCCTTAAACTTTTCCAAAAGGTTGAAGAAGATGGAACACTCTTAAAGACATTCTATGATGCCACCATCACCGTAATACCAAAACCAGAGAAAGATACTGCTAAAAAGGAAAACTGTAGCCAATATCTGTGATGAATATAGACACAAAAATCTTAACAAAATTTTAGCCAACCAAATCCAACAACATATAAAAAAAAATCATACACCACAACCAAGTGAAATTCATTCCAGGTTCAAAAGAATGGTTCAGTGTACACAAATCAATCAACATCATACACCATGTTAATGAAAGAAAAGTCAAAAACCACATGATCATCTCAATAGATGCAGAAAAAGCATTTGACAAAGTCCAACATCCATTCATGATCAAAACTCTTACCAAAGTGGGTATACAGAGAACATACTGTTATATAATAAAAGGTATTTATGACAATCCACAGCAAATATAATACTAAATGGAGAAAAGCTAAAAGCCTTCCCGCTAAAATCTGGAACAAAACAAGGATGCCCACTCTCACCACTGTTATTCAACATTGTATTAGAAGTCCTAGCCACAGCAATCAGACAAACAAAATAAATTGAAGGTATCCAAATTGGAAGAGAAGAAGTAAAATTGTCACTGTATGCAGATGACATGATACTATATATAGAAAACACTAAAGACTCAACCCAGCAACTACTTGAAGTGATGAATAAATTCAGTAAAGTAACAGGATATGATTAACATTCAGAAATCAGTTACATTTCTGTATACTAACAATGAAATATTAGAAAAGGAATACAAAAATATAATACCTTTTAAAATAGCACCCCAAAAAATCAAATACTTGGGAATAAACCTGAGCAAGGAAGCCACAGACTTATATGCCTAGTACCATAAAACATTCATCAAGGAAGTTAAAGAGCATTCAAAGAAATGTAAAGATATTCCATCCTCTTGGCTCGGAAAAATTAGTATTGTAAAAATGGCCACACTACTAAAAGCAATCTACAGATTCAGTTCAATTCCTATCAAATTATCCATGACATTTTTCACAGAACAAGAACAAATAATCCACAAATTTATATGGAACCACAAAAGACCCAGAACTACAAAAGTAATCCTGAGGCACAAAAACCAAGCAGCAGGGCACATAACTCTCCTAGACTTCATGGAACATTACAGGGCCACAGTAATCAAGACAGTGTGGTACTGGTACCAAAACAGACATGCAGACCAATGGAACAGAATAGACCCAGACACCTATGGTCAATTAAGCTTTGATAAAGGAGGCAAGAATATAAAATGGGCAAAAGAGAGTCTTTTCAGCAAGTGGTGCTGGGAAAACTGGACAGCCACATGTAAATCAATGAAACTAGAACACACCCTCACACCATGCACAAAAATAGACTCAAAATGGCTTAAAGATTTAAATGTAAGACAAGACACCATCAAACTCCTAGAAGAGAACATAGGGAAAACATTCTCTGATATCAGCCTTACAAATTTTTTCTCAGGTCAGTCTCCCAAAGCATCAGAAATAAAAGCAAAAATAAACCAATGGGACCTAATCAAACTGACAAGTTTTTGCACAGCAAAGGAAATCATAAAAAAGAAAAACAAAAATAAAAACTTACAGAATGGGAGAAAATAGTTTCAAACAATGCAACTGACAAGGGCTTAATAGCTAAAATATACAAACAACTTATATAACTCGACAGCAAAAAAAGCCAACAACCCAACTGAAAAATGGGCAAAAGGCTGAATAGACATTTCTCCAAAGAAGATACACAGATGGCCAACAAGCACATGAAAAAATGCTCAGCATCACTGATCATTAGAGAAATGCAAATCAAAACTACTGTGAGGTACCACCTCACACCAGTCAGAATAGCCATCATT
>PVHT021183696.1:13584466-13598077 GCA_004024745.2 Catagonus wagneri
AATATAAAATGGGCAAAAGAGAGTCTTTTCAGCAAGTGGTGCTGGGAAAACTGGACAGCCACATGTAAATCAATGAAACTAGAACACACCCTCACACCATGCACAAAAATAGACTCAAAATGGCTTAAAGATTTAAATGTAAGACAAGACACCATCAAACTCCTAGAAGAGAACATAGGGAAAACATTCTCTGATATCAACCTTACAAATTTTTTCTCAGGTCAGTCTCCCAAAGCATCAGAAATAAAAGCAAAAATAAACCAATGGGACCTAATCAAACTGACAAGTTTTTGCACAGCAAAGGAAATCATAAAAAAGAAAAACAATAAGAAAAACTTACAGAATGGGAGAAAATAGTTTCAAACAATGCAACTGACAAGGGCTTAATATCTAAAATATACAAACAACTTATATAACTCGACAGCAAAAAAAGCCAACAACCCAACTGAAAAATGGGCAAAAGGCTGAATAGACATTTCTCCAAAGAAGATACACAGATGGTCAACAAGCACATGAAAAAATGCTCAGCATCACTGATCATTAGAGAAATGCAAATCAAAACTACTGTGAGGTACCATCTCACACCAGTCAGAATAGCCATCATTAATAAGTCCACAAGTAACAAATTCTGCAGAGGGTGTGGAGAAAAGGGAAGCCTCCTGCACTATTGGTGTGAATGTAAATTGGTATAACCACTATGGAAAACAGTATGTATGTACCTTAGGAAACTATACATAGAACTACCACATGACCCAGAAATCCCACTCCTGGGCATATACCCGAACAAAACTTTCCTTGAAAAGGACACATGCACTATTAGCCAGACTCACCAGGAAAAAAAAGTAGAAAATGTCCAAATCAATAAAATCAGAAATGAAAGAGAAGTTACAACTGATACTACAGAAAAACAAAGGATTGTAAGAGATTACTGTGAACAATTATGTGCCAACAAATGGGTCAACCTAGAATCTGTGGATTCCTAGAAATGTACAATCTCTAAAGCCTGTATCAAGAAGAAATAAGGAAATACGAGAAGACAAATGACTGGTAATGATATTTAATTATCAATCAGAAACGCCCAATAGATAAAAGTCCAGGACCAGGTGACTTCACAGGTAAATTCCACCAAAATTTAAAGAACAGTTAATACTTATCTTTCTCAAATTATTCCAAAATTGTAAAGAGGAAAGAATGCTTCCAAATTAATTTTATAAAGCCAGCATTACCCTGACACCAAAACAAGATAAAGACATTCCAAAAAAAAAAGAAAGGAAAGAAATTACACATCAATAGCTCTGATAAACATGGATGCAGAAATCCTCAATCAGATATTAGCAAGCCAAATTCAACAACAAATTGCAACGATCATATACCATGATCAAGTGAGATCTCTCCCATGGATGTAAGGATGGTTTGACATCCACAAATCAATCAAGGTGACTGTGATGGACCACATTAATACCACAAAGAATGAAGACCATAAGATCATGTCAATGGATAGAGAAGAAACTTTTTACAAAATTAAACATACGTTTATAATAAAAATTATCAACAAAGGTATAGAAGGTACATACTTGGATATAATAAAAGCTATATCTGACAAACCCACAGCTAACATCACACGCAATGGTGGAAAGCTGAAAGCATTTCCTCAGAGATCAGAAAAAAGACAAAGATACTCACCTTTGCTACTTTTATGCAGGGTGGTATTGAAAGTTCTAGTCATAGCAATCATATAAGAAGAAGAAATAAAATGTATCCAAAATGAAAAGAAAGTAAAATGTTCACTGTTTGCAGTTGGCGTGATATTATAAATAGAAAACTCAAAAGACTGCACAAAAATACCTGTTAGAACTAATATAATAATCTTTAAGCGTGCAGGATGCAAACGTAATATACAGAAATTTGTTGTTTCCATACACTAAAAATGATCTATCAGGAAAAGGAATTAAGAAAGCAGTCCCATTTACGTTGCATCGAACAGAATAAAATCTCTAAGAATAAATGTAATCAAGGAAAAGGAATACCTGTATTTTGAAAACTGTAAGACACTAATGAAACAAACTGAAAAGGATACAAATAAATAAAAAGATAAAACATGCTCATGGATTGGAAGAATTAATATTGTTGAAATATCAGTATTATCCAAAGTAGAGTGTAGATTCAGTGCAATCCCTATCAAAATACCAATGACATTTTTCACAGAACTAGAATAAATAATCCTAAAATTTGTGTGGAACCACAGAATATCTCAAATAGCCAAAATAATCTACTGAAAGGACAAATCTGGTGGTGTTTGAAGTATCCTTTCAACATCCCCTGATTTCAAGCTATAGTACAACATTATCATATTCAAAACACTGTGATACTGAAATAAAATTAGACACAGATCAATGGAAAAATAGAAAACCCAGAAATTAAACCACATTTATAGGGGCAGTTAGTCTATGACAAAGGAAGAAGAATATACAGTGGGAAAAGACAGTCTCTTCAATAAAGATCACTGGGAAAACTGGACAGCTATATGCAGAATAACCAGCCTGAACTACTGTTTTCACACCATGCACACAAAAAGATTCAAAATGGATTAAGGACTTATATATAAGACTGGAAATTATAAAACTTCTAGAAAAAAACGTAGGCAGTACGCTCTATGATATAGGTCTTAGTATTTTTTTTCAATGTGCTTCTCAGGCAAGGGAAACAAAAGCAAAAATAAACCAAAGACTACATCAAACTAAAATGCCTTTGCATTGTAGAGGAAACTATCAGCAAAATGACAAACCACCTACTGAATAGGAGATATTTGCAAACAATATATCTGATACAGGGTTAATATCCAAAAATATACAAAACACTAATCCAACTCAAAATTAAAAAAAAAACTGATTTAAAAATATGTAGAGGATCTGAATAGACAGTTTTCCAAAGAATACATACTGATGACCAACAGGCACATGACAGTAGGATCAACGTCATCATCCATCAGGGAAATGAAAATCACAACTACGATGAGCTATCACCTCACACCTCTCAGACTGTTTATCATTAAAGAGACAGCAAATAACGTGTTTCGACAAGGACATGGAGAAAAAGGAACCTTCATTCATTGTTGGTAGGATTATAAATTTGTAGTAAGATTGTAATTTGGTGTAATATTACTGTGTGAAATAGTATGAAATTTCCTCAAATAATGAAAAGTAGAACTATCATATGATCTAGAAATTCTACTTCTGGGTATTTACCTGAAAGAGGAAAAAAAAATAATTTGAAAAAATATGTGCACCGCTATATTCACTGCAATATTATTCACAATAGCAAAGATATGGAAACACTGTAAGTGTTGATTGATAGATGAATGGATAAGATGTGTATACTATGTATATTATAATATGTATATAAGTATTGCTCAGCCATAAAAAAAAGAAATCTTGCCATTTTCAATAAGATCGATGGATCTACAGGGTGTTAGTCTAACCAAAATTAGTTAGGCAAAGGCAAATACCATATCATTTCACTTATATGTGGAATCTAAAAAGCAAAACTAATGAACAAACAAAATAAAACAGAAGCATAATCATAGAATGAACAAACTCGTGGGTGAGGGTTGTGCTAGATAGATGAAAGGGGTTAAGAGGTACATACTTCCAGTTATAAGAAGTCACAAGGATGTAATATACAATAAAAAGAATATAGCTGATAATACCATAATAACTTTATATGTTCACAAATGGTTCCTAGACTTATTGTGATAGTCATTTCAAAATGCACTTAAATTTTGTATCACTATATTATACAACTGAAAGTAATCTAATATTTTATGTCAATTACATTTCAGTTAAAAAATCAGTAGGTTAGTAGATGCAAACTGTCACATTAAGAATAGGCAATGAGGGGAAATTCCTGTCATGGTTCAGTGGTAACAAACCTGGATAGTATCCATGAGGAGGGGGTTCCATCCCTGGCCTCGCTCAGTGGGTTAAGGATCCGGTGTTGCCGTGAGCTGTGGTGTAGGTCAGTGGCTACAGCTTCAATTCGACCCTTAGCCTGGGAACTTCCATATGCCACGGGTGCAGCCCTAAAAATATATATATTATAAAATAAAAAAAAAAATGAATAGGCAACGAGGTCCTGCTGTATAGCACTGGGAATTATGTCCAATCACTTGTGAAGGAACATGATGAAAGGTAATATAAGAAAGAGAGTGTGTATAGATGTATGACTGGGTCATTTTTCTGTAAATCAGAAATTTACAGAACAATATAAATCAACTATAAAAACATTTCATAAAATCAGTAGAGCAATGGAAACCAAAATGGCAATGACGTACCCAATAGGATGACCGTAATCAAAAAATATAAATAATGTTTCTGAATTGTGGAGAAATGAATCGTCATATATTTCTAGTGAATATGGGGCACTTTGCAAAACTTTTTGGCAGTTCCTCAAAGTGTTAACCATAGAATTACTGTATTACTCAGCATTTCACTTTTGGGTAAATATTCAAAAGTGATGAAAAAGTATCTATGCAAACACACAAGAATGCTCACACTGTCATTATTTGTAGTAGCCAAAGAGTGAAAATAATCCAAATGTCCATCGAATGATGAAAGAATAAAGAAAATGTGCTATATCCGTATACTGGAATATTATCTGGTAAAAAAAAGGAAGAATTTGTACATGCTACAACATGTATGAATCTTGGAAACATAATGCTAAATTAAAAAAAGCTAGTCACAATAGACTGTATTTTATATGATTCCATTCATATGAAATGACCAAAGACAAACTATAAAGAAACTAGATTATTGGTTGCCAGAGACTATATCGGGGTTAGGAATTGGGAATGACTAATAATAGATACAGGATTTCTTTTTGGGTGATGGAAATATTCTGAAATTAGATTGTGATAATTGTTTCACGACTCTGTGAACAAACTAAAAACCATTAAATTGTAAATGGATGAACTTATGGTATGTGAATTATATCTCAATAAAGGTATTAATTTAAAAAAATGATCCAAAGTCCTTAACAGACACTTGACGAAAAATAATTTATAGTTGCCAGATAAGCATATCACAAGATGCTCCACATCATATGTTATCAAGGAAATGCAGATTAAAACAACAGTGAAATACTGCTACACACCTATTGGAATAACCAAAATCCAGAAGACCAGCTTTCCAGCACCAGAGCTGGTGAAGATGTGGAGTAGCAGGAACTCTCATTCACTGATGGGATACAAAATGGTAGAGCCACCTTGGAATATAGTTTGGCAATTTCTTATAAGACTAAATATACTTTTTACCATATGATCCAGTAATGGCATTGAAAAGAATTGAACTTAGGTCCACACAAAATCTGCATGTAAATGTTTATAAAATCTTTACTCAGGAGTTCATGTCGTGGTGCAGCAGAAACGAATCCGACTAGGAACCATGAGGTTGTGGGTTTGATCCCTGGCATCGCTTAGGGGGTTAACAATCCGGCATTGCCGTGAGCTGTGGTGTAGGTTGCAGATGCGGCTCGGATCTGGCATTGCTGTGGCTCTGGTGTAGGCTGGCAGCAATAGCTCCGATTAGACCTCTAGCCTGGGAACCTCCACATTCCGCATGCAGCCCTAAAAAAAAAAAAAAAATCTTTACTCATAATTGCCAAAATTTGGAAGCAACCAAGATATTTTTCAGTAGGTAAGTGGATAAATAGAATGTGGTACATTCAACAATGGAATAGTATTAATTGGTAACAAGAAATGGCTATCAAGTCATGAAAAGACATGGAGGAAACTTAAATGCATGTTACTCAATGAAAGAGGCCAATTTGAAAAGGGTACATACTGCATGATTGCAGTTATACGACATTCTGGCACAGCAAAACTATGGAGACAGTAAAAAGATCAGTTGTTGCCAGGTGCAAGGGGAGAGAGAGGGATGAACAAGCGAAGCACAGAGAATTTTTAAGTGAAACTATTCTGTTTGATACTGTAATGTTGAATACCTGTCATTTTACATATTTCCAAATCCACAGAGTGTACATCAAGTGTGAACACTTTGGGTGATAATGATGTGCCAGTGTAAGTCCATTAGTTTCAACAAAGGGTACCTTCTGGCAGCAAATGTTAATAATGAGGGAAGCTATGCATGTGTGGGAGCAAAAGGTATATGGGAAATCTCTGTACCTTATGCTCAATTTTACTCTCAACCTAAAACTGCTCTAAAAAATAGTCTATTAAACCATTAAAAAATAATCAGAGAATTATTTTTACGTAATACAACAACCACAGTGCTGTGCACATGTCCCAGCATGTTGTCCAGTGACAAGTGGTGGAAAGATTTCTCTAGCCTTCGGTAATAGGGGTTACTCGTGGTAGAGCACTCATGGCTCTCTGGCCTGAAATTGTAGGGTTTTACCTGGGCTGTAAAAATTCTGGGTGATCTTTTGATGTTCTGGATTTGGGGGTCTAGCTTCTCTAGGTCTTTCTCCTTTCAGGTCTCTTCACTCTCATAGGATTCCCTGACAGGACATTTTATCCTGATCTTTTGCATTCCCTTCCTAACACTGAAGTACATTGCTCTTGCCTTGCTTTGTCTATGTTGCCCATCACAGAGTTCAGTGAGCTCACACATTTCTAAAAGGGGACAAGTGCATTTGATTTCAAGGGGCATTTTTTTATTTCCCCTTCTAAATTTCCCAAGGAAAAAAAAAATTAAATCTGTTTATTTGCTTGAGTCTCTTTTCTAAGCAGGTATTTTATAAACAAACAAACAAACAAACAAACAAACAAAACAATAGTGAGTTCCTATTGTGGTGCAGCAGAAACGAATCCGACTAGTATCCATGGGGATGCAGGTTAGAATCCTGGCCTTGCACAGTGGATTGGGGACCCAGAGTTGCTGTAAACTGCGATGTAGGTCTCGTGGCTTGGATCTGGCTTTGCTGTGGCTGTGGCATAGACCAGCAGCTGTAGCTTCCATCCAATCCCTAGCGTATGCTGCAGGTGCGCCCCTAAAAAAAAAAAAAAAAAAAAAAAAGGAGAGACAGAGAGAGAGAGAAAAAAACAACGTTAACAGTGTTTGAAAGCCAGAGCTCAATATACGGAATGAAGAGGTCATTTGACTTGACAATTATTCAAACAAAGCAGTAAAGAATTCTGAAGGCTTGAACTTTTAGGTTTGACTATCCCAGCTAATTAAACCTGACTATTTTAAACCATATAATTTTCGAAGACACTTTGGGATGATCTCATATTGATTCTTAAAAAAAAAAAAGTGGTCATATTTTACGACAGAAAGGATTGCAGAGATTTGATTCCCCACATTTGAACCTGAGTTCTCTATGTCTTTCTAAAATAGTTATAGTAACTCTCACTGCCTTTGAATTACAAATAAACTCTAATTTTTAGATCAGAAAAATCAAAATAGCTCTAAATATTTCTTTGTTGTTCTTCTGAAATATTTGTTAACCCAGTCCTTCTTTTACCATATCAAGAATTCAGCCTTAAAGTCACTGATTTCAAAATCTCTTCAATCAGTCCACAAGTTTGCATTAGGAACAGTCTTTTCTCATTTAGAATTTTAGATTCTGGGTGGGAAAATTTTTTTCTATTGTGATCTGTATTTTACAGCTATGAGAGAGCCTCAATTCCCACACCATCCTGTGTGGAAGATAAGTGGACACTCCTTATATTGTAAGCAACATCTGGAAATCATTGTGTGACTGTTATTAGCTAATCATTTGAAGATCCCTGGTAGGAAAAAGGGAAAACACTTTCTGTTACCAAACTAAGCACTCTGTCCAAACCATTGGCCTCAATGGATAAAATTCTTAACAATGAGAGACAGGTTGTATTATTACTAAAGGGTTAGGTAAGTATTCAGTCGAGCCTACTTATAAATAAAGAAGTCCTCTTTCTTGTTCTCTCTTTCTCTGCTTTGCTTTTTGTTTCAAGGTCAGTTTATCAAAAGTGTATATAAATATTAATGATAATTAAACATCAACCAAATTTGCATGTTACAGATTTTTTTTGGAGTTATATAATGCTCAGTAATATTGTTGTATTTGGTGTTAAAGTTAAATTTGATTATCAGAATAGCAACTCTTAGAAATTCAACTGACAGTGAAAGCATAAAGAAAATAATATATATTTGATGGTTTTTGACTAAAGTTATAAAAGATAACT
This sequence comes from Catagonus wagneri, assembly GCA_004024745.2. Taxonomy (NCBI): domain Eukaryota; kingdom Metazoa; phylum Chordata; class Mammalia; order Artiodactyla; family Tayassuidae; genus Catagonus; species Catagonus wagneri. Next base: position 13,592,646 of record PVHT021183696.1, read on the forward strand.
TCATGTGTTTATCCACATACTCTGTTTTTTTCTATTTAATCTATTGATTTTATTCATATTTACAATTGAGACACTGCCAAAAGTACAGGATTGTTGAGGTTTTGTAGTTTTGCCAATGATTCATAAATCATGTACATCAATCTTTTGATAATGAGGACTTTCAGTTTTTCACATTGAATGATGTATAAAATTTTGAAATTTACTATTGGAATTGTAACTACATGATCTAAGTAGGTCAAAGAAAAAGTAACAATCACAACACATAATGTGATGGTTTGATTCATAAATACAAGTACATCAGTCATTCTATGGTTGAAGATTTCTAGATTTATTAGAATTATTTTTATACGTATTTTAAGACATACAAGTAAAGTAAGTAAATGTGATAAGTGAGGAAATGTTTTCATTTATAAGTGGTTTATTTAGTAAAACAATGAAATACACAACTCCAAAGTCTTCTGACATTGTGGACATTTTGAATCATTTGCACTAGAACTGAAATCTAGTTAATTTTACATATTTTAAACTATAAACATTTAAAAATAATAGTTTATATCTGTGGGAATAGGTCTCTTTTTTAAATACTGAGCATGTCAATATGCATTTCTAATATGTCTAGAACTTATATGACCACTAGAAAATGGTATTTGCATCAAGTTTAAAGGTTAGCCAAATATTTATTAAATTATACTATAAAAAGTAGAATGTTTAGCATAATAATTGTATTTATAATCTTCAAAAATATATTTTGGGTCAAATAAATTATTCAAAAGCTAGTTTATTGTAACTCTCATATTTGTTTAATGTTACCTGAAACTCATTCAGTATGAGGTGAATCTGAGTAATTGCTTAGGGATGTATGTTTTTGCTGAGCAATGATTTAGGAAGGCAATCAATTGGGGAGAAGGGCATTCCTATGCCTGCTATTTCTGTAATTGACTGAAAGCACATATTCATGCAGTACACACACATGTAAATGTGTGCATGTGTGTGTGTGTGTGGGTGGGTGTGTATACACACACATTTACATGCAAGCACATTAATCTTCACCAATGAAGATCAGAATGCAATGTATTTTCCCTAACTGAGTCATCAGGCTTTATGTTTAGATACGCTCTTTTCCCTTTAAATCTGTCTTTGGCATTTTTCTTTCTTCAAATATTGTCAGCATAAGTGAACGAATTTTGTTATACTCCAGGTTCTCTGCCCTTTTGGGCACTGTTCTGAATGTAATAATTTCTTAGATGCTGGAGTACTGCGTCTTAGCCAAAGTTTTTCCTTGCTCCCCTTCAAATATTTTAAGGATGACTATAATTCTAGAGTTCTTCATTCTGTAAGTGAGGAATTTCATTATTGTATAATTTAATTAGTTTGCTGTCGAGCTTCCTCTGTTTCTCTAATATGTGATATAATGACACCCAGATACATTTGCTTCAGCTATGCTTCCACATTACTTCAGCATATACGTAGGTGACTCCCAATTCTTTAACTCCAAGATCTGTCTTAATTTCCTGTCCTTTATATCTAATAACATTCAGAATTTATTCAATTGGATGTTCCAGGCACTTGAAACACAAATCATCACAATCTACACATGTCCTTTTCTCTTTCAGATGTGTTTTCCTTTTATTATTCTAAATCGGTGAACAGGACTGCTTACCACTCAGTTGCTCAAGTAAGAAGGCTGAGTTTTATCTTTTACTTCTTTCTACCTGTCATTATTCATATGCCATCAGTTTTTCAATGTCTTTTAATTCTATAATGGAAAAGTTGTTTTTAAACCATGTGTTCTCCATTCCCATTATCACTGTCATTGGATGAAGTATATAAATAACCTCATATTTGTCTCCTTGACAGTGGTTTCTCTTTCTACATTGTGTTCAGAATGGTACTTTTAAAATACAAACCTGATCATTGACCTTTTTAAAAATATTTCCATTTTTCCCTTTGTCTGTAGAATACAATCCAGATTTCTTAACATATAAAGTGTTTCTGAGTGTTCAGGATCCCGAATTAAGTATTCAGGTATGTGATTTATAAAATTTACTATAATAATTTTGTTTCTTATTGTGAATACCACTGCTGACCATCACTCCCTGACTTAGTTTAGCGATCACTTACACTCAGATAAACTCAACCACTTTAAGATTTAAACATGGTAAACCAAGTTTTGTTTGTTTATTTGTTTTTTTAATTTAAAATTTTTAATTTATTTATTTTATTTTGTGGTCATATTCACAGTATATGGAAATTCCTTAGCCAGGGATTAGATCTGAGCCACAACTGCAACCTGCAGCAATACTGGATCCTTTAACCTGCTGTGCCCGACCCAAGATCAAACTTGCACCTCCACTGCAACCCTAGCTGCTGCAGGCGGATTCTTAACCCACTGCGGCACAGCAGGATCTCCTTACCAAATACTTAAATTCTCAATTTTAGGTACATATTTATTTCTGAAAAATTTTTGCAGCAGGAGCAAAGCTACTTATGATATAAATTGACTTTTCACATGTAGTAGAAATGCAAATAAAATTTCTTTGAGATCTTTAAATTCAGATTACAGGTTCCTTTTTTTTCTTTTTCCTCTATGAGAAAGTTGGAAACTCTCTGAGCAGCCAGATATGTTCATGTACAAGGAGTTAGGTACAGATGTAAAATGTTTGTGAGTCTACTTTTATTAGATAAATTTGTAACCAGTATATAAATTTCTATCTTGTAATTGGGTACAAACATTTGCTTTAATAATCAGGCAATGTGTATTTACCTGTGTCTGTTTTGATGGTAAATAAATAGATTTTATATTTTATTAAGCTACAGGAAGCTTATATTTAGGGAAAGATAAGTTCCAGCTGTGGTGGTAGTAAAAATTTCACTGTAAATGCAGTATTTGATCTGTCTTTGGAATGTAAGTGGGAATTGAGCAAATAGGTATGGGGAAAATGGATTTTGTATTTTTATGAACGTGGAAAAAATACCAGTAGCCATTAAAAGGCTATAACAAGGGCCAGACAGATTGGCAAAGAGTTAAAAACTGTTGGCAAAAGCAAAGAAAGCTTTGCTAGGTATAGATTCTTCAACTTGCTACTAAGAAAACTTCAAAACATGACCACCTCCTATCTTCCACTCTTCTAGATATTGTATGAACATACCAGGAGACTATCTCAGAACACTTGTTTCATTTCTTCCTCTGAAATGCTTTATTCCCTCTTTGTCCTTCAATACCAACTATGCTACAAGCCATATGTTCTTTTACCATTAGGTAAACATTGACTTCTGTGGCAGTCACTGTGTGCAGCAAGGTGGTAATAAATTAAATGAAGTAAGTTCTGTATCAAGTTCTTAGAATCAGTTATATACTCAATATCATATTAAAAGGATGCTGATGAGAGAATTCTGCTCTCCAGTAACTTGTCTCCTATATAGGAAAAACTAAGCAAGTGCATAAAATTTCCATGTAAAGGGATATTATATCAAATACTGTATCTTTGTGTTATCTTCCTGATATCCAAAGTAGATGGGATGCATGTCACATCCATATACATTTATATTAGATTCTGCCAGCAGATCTGGTCAAACCCTTAACTTATCCCTTTCTATCAGGCAAAGATTATGCGTATTTATCTTTCCACCTCATGTTAATTTAAATAAAGGCCATACACATAAAAGGTGTTCACTAATATATTGGTTTAAAAAAAAACTTTAAAAATGTGCTCAGTAACATAAAATAATTTTGAAAGGTTATGGTGACTGAGAATGTAGACAGGACCATCAGAATCAGAGTGTCCATTGGTGACCTTAGAGGTAGAAATTTCAATAAAGTGATGGGCATCTATGTCAGATCATAAAGAACTGAAGACAAAGTACAATCCATTCTGCCGTAATCCACTTCATTCATTCCTGAAAAATCGCTACATTAGACAAAACAGAGCAATACATTCTGTAGCACTTACAGAGAAAATGAAGATAGGATCATGACACGCTAACTCTGTCAATGAGACAGTAAAACAAAACAGAGGAAGTCAAAAACTGCAGGAAACTAGTAAAAACTATGGTGCAGTTTTAAACCTATTAAATAGGCCAGTACCATCTAAACTAAAATATATAAATATGTAGCACATACTACAATAAATATGGCAGTTAGCCTTGAAAAAGACCTGAAATTGCTTGTGGAAGTGGGTGCAGTGGGAAGTGGGTAGTAGGCAGCCTGAGTGTAATAGTGATGGCAAAATGATTATCTGAAATTATACAGAAAGTTATAACTGTATAGGAGGCCAGATATATTCATAATCTATGTGGTGGATGGAGGTACCTGTAGATGCTTGAGATAAGTGCATTGTGTTGTGTGTGGCTCTGTGGCTGTGTTCAGCTTGGTGAAGTTTTTTGCACTCACCCAGTGTTTCTCCTGGACAAGGTCACATATGCATAAGCAGACACAAAGTCTGTGTTTTGCTCAAATTGTTCCTTAAAATATCAGTCTTATTGGAAAACATTGCCATTTTTAAAACAAGCATTATAACAGAACTGACTGTGGGTGGTGAGAAAGTATGACGGCTTTGGCAGTGAATGGAAGGAATGAGAACGAGTGTTGCAAAAGTGTCAAGAGAATGAGAAAGCATTTAGAACCAGATGAGACCAAATTAAGAAGTATATGATTGATAGGGTCTTAAAATAACCTATCCAGGGGAATTTGTGTTCTGTCAAAAATCAAAACTTAGAGTGTACGAACCAAGTTCTAGTGATTGCATATAAAAGAGAGGGAAGATTATGCTTGGAGGCCATCAGGATTCTTTCTTGGGCCCTACAGTTCCATTCTTACTTAGCACCCTGCTATACTCATAAGCAAAACTGTTTCTGTAATAGAAAGTGACTATATTAAAAATATAATTTTTCCACAACTTTTTGAAATTCTCTTTATGCGAATATTTCATTTTCTTTTTTTCTTTCTCACCTTGTGTCAAAAGGTGCTACATATTGACAAGTTTAGAATATCTTATTTAGCAGGACAAGTTATACTCATTCAGTTTTCGTCCAACTGCTTTCAGATCTGTTTGGGCAGGAAAACAATGTGTTATCATTCCCACATCTAGGATTCTATTGATTTCTGTTTTAACAAGGATAAAACATTTACTTGAAATGGGTGAAATGTAATTTCTGAGATTATTTTTGGAAGAATTGGGAATCCCTGAGTCTTCTGGAATAAAGACCTTTCTTTTTCTTTCTCTCTCTCTCTCTCTCTCTCTCTCTCTCTCTCTCTCTCTCTCTCTTTCTTTCTTTCAAACCAAGGCCAATGCAGGGAACATTCCTTTTTTGCTCCCAGTAGGAACTCATTTATCTGGAACTACATAGCATAGAAAAGAGAAGCAGAGTGAGGCTGACAAAACTTGTTTGACAAATTTGACTGACTCATTTCTTAAGAATGTATTTTGAGTTTT